>CM075470.1:42572500-43097500 GCA_037950665.1 Hypophthalmichthys nobilis
GTGTGTGTGTGTGTGTGTGTATATATATATTTTTTTTTTTTCACTTAAGAGGCCTGTGCCAACAAACTTTACCATTGGCCCTACGAACCTATTTTGTATGTTATGAAAGCAAAATTCCTGGATCCACACTTTTAATTTAAAACATTGTCAGACATCACCCGTTGCATGACTCCCAAAGCCACAGTGGTCTCCTAAAACAAAAATAACATCTGGGAGTTGCAGGTGATTCTAGATGACGAAGTGGGCCTCCACATATGTTACGCTCTCTTGGTGGTGCATGTATGCAGCTGGTGGAAAAAAGCATGCTTTCATCTTCACATGCTTCAGAGCAGAAACGTGACCTCTTGCATTGTAACAGAAATTACCTCATTGTATGGGGCCATTAATAGTGCTACAATAAACAGCAACTCTGTCTTTAGACTATTATTTTCTTCTTTTTTTCTCTCAATAATATCATGCATTTTTTGGCAGTGCAGTAGACTGTGCTGGTGTTCCTGGTGGTGCAGTCAGAATGAGAACACCCCACTGCTCTATATTTGACTTACTCCAGCGTCCAGTTACCACTAATCACTGTGTTGAAGCATTTTGCAGCGTATAAATGTTCCAAAGTGCATTTGCGTGTTTAGATCTCAGGGTGTGGAATAGGGCACTCCTGGAGTTGTGGTTAATAACGGGAATAATCTGAGGGCAGAATAAAAGTTTGGCTGAAACTGCAGGCAAGACAAATTATTTCAAATTAATACAACTTTTGTGACTATAATTATGTTCTGTCTTAATGTTCCAGTAGCTACAGAGTGTTTGGTTACTAAATGAGCAGGGACATCATCAAGTCTTTATAACAGTAGTTCTTGATCTTTTTGACTCCAAGGCCCCCCCATTGTTCAAAAAATATTCAAAGTTCCAATGACTTTTCCAGTTGTTTGTGATGTACTGGATAAATGTTAAGGATGAAGATTTTTAAAAATCATTTTTACTCATATTTTCTTCTTAATTGAAATATTTTGGTATAATTTGTTATGAATTTTCCATGTCTAGAAATCACACTTTTAAAATATATCCAGTCAGTCATTCCAAATATGTATAAATTTATAATGAATAATATTTTATTTTTTTACTTGTTTTAGCTTATTTTAATGTCTTATTTTAAATAATTCTAAGTCATTCTGAAGCCCACTTACAAGTTATCCGAAGCCCCCTCAAGAATCACTCAAGAATCAGAGGAAGTCTTTTTTTTATTATTATTTAATTTATTAGGTAGTGATATATATTTTGGTTATTTTTGCCTACTGTGGACAAAGAAACCCAGCTATAAGTGTTCTTGCTTCCCTGCAGTATTCCGAAATGCTGGACAATTGATGGATGAAGAACAGATTAAGGTTTTCTCATGCCATCACATTGCATTCATTACATTTTACCATCACATGTGTGTCCCAGACAATAAGACTCTTATTCTCTTGTCTCATGCATTTATCATGTGTCTAATATACAGTAATTGGTGCCATAAACCAATTTTCTGGGAAAGGTAAACATATAACTTAAAGGGATAGTTCACCCAAAAATGAAAATTATCCCATGATTTACTCACCGTCAAGCCGTCCTAGGTATATATGACAATCTTCTTTCAGACATACACAATTGGAGATATATTTATCCATATTTTTCTTACAAAAATGCATTCCTTTGCCTCAAAAGGCCTTTATTAACCCTTTGGAGCTGTATGGATTACTTTGATTATGGATGGATGTATTTTTATTTTTTTTTAACATGGCCCCCCAATTCACAACCATTATAAACCTTGGAGGACTAAGGATATATTTAAATATATTTCTGATTGTGTTCGTCTGAAAGAAGATTGTCATATAGCTACAACTAGGATGGCTTGAGGGTGAGTAAATCATGGGATAATTTTCATTTTTGGATGAACTGTCCCTTTAAAGGGAAAATTGTCAAAAATTGTAATCATTTACTCACCTTATGTTGTTTCAAACCTGTATGAGTTTCTTTCTTCTGTTGAACACAAAAGAAGATATTTTAAAGAATGTTCTTAACCAGACAGTTGATGGACCCCATTGACTTCCATATGCATCAATGGCTACCGTCATAGTTATGGCTACTGTCAACTGTTTGATTACCAACATTCTTTAAAATATCTTCTTTTGTGTTCAACAGAAGAAAAACTCATACAGGTTTGGAACAACTTGAGGGTAAGTAATGACATAATTTTTATTTTTGGATGAACTATCCCTTTAAAGGGGCTATATGTGAGAATTTTCATGTTAAATCACTTTTTTATTGCCAGTGTGTGAACAGCTTGTAATGAAACTGAGACCATTCCCTGACTTCCTAGGTTGTCTATGAAAGACTGATTTTTATGTGAAGGACTCGGGACATTTTTGCTGCATGGGAAAATTCAAAAGGATGTTACTTTTATGTGTGCTTCTGAGTCCTGAGAGCCTCTCTTCTGTTCTATGACACATGAAATTAATGTTTATACAGTGTTCAGGTGGTTAATGTTCAATGTATCATGGAAAGAAGAGCGATTAATTCAAACTGCGTGCAGCACATATTTACATATTCATCTAAACGCAGCTTGGATGGCGTCTGGATGTTCTTTACTATTGCTGCAAAGATATTTCCAACATCGTTTTACTTCTAAGCAAAGAATGAAAAAGAACTTCGCCATGAGTATATCAGGACATTGAATCACATTCAGTCTTTTGTTTATGTGTGCACGAGTGCAAACACGAGCAATAAATACTGCAGTTCATTTAATGCAGCCGGTGTCGCTAATAGCAAGGGTTTCTAAATTTGACATATAGCCTCTTTAAGGTACTGTATAGAATGCAAAGCTATTACAAGCAATCTGTTCCTTCAACACAACTTAGAGTTGCCGTTTGGCTCCTAACTAGGACTGATTCATTGTAAAACATGTTGCCTCTTCAGACAGTTAAAGACCCAATGGCCCTTATCTGGCTGTCTGCAGACATATCTGTGGCTCTCAGGCTGGTTTAAAGGCATTCCTGGCTGTTTTATCAGGGTTCGTGGAGTACAGGCTGTCTCTCATAAGGATCTCCCTAATCAGTCTTAATTAATAAAACAAATACAGCCTTAGGAAGTGCCAGAGTTTCATTAGTGCATGCAAGGCCAAAGAGAGGCTCTCCCTCTCTCTCATTGTTATGACTTTATTGGTTTCTCTGGAAAAAAGTGATCTTCTCCAAGTAGACATTAAAATATTGTACCTGTAATGCATTCATAGTGAATTTCCAGGCATTTGTATCAACACCAAACATCACATTTGTGTTTTTTGACACCTGTCCCAGCTCTTTCATTGTGTTCCTTTGCTTTTATGTCCCTGGTTTTTGCACAGCACATTCTGAGGCTTGCTGACAGATGTTTTTGCAGACACAATATGAGATATTTGGACATGCTGATCTGTCTAGACCCGATGACAGTAACGCTGCTGCTGCCATGTGCTTTAAAAAACAGGTCAGAGGGGTCAATGGCACTTTAAGAAAACATTCTCTGGAATTTCTGATGAGGGATTGTAGGAGAAAGGGTCATGTAGGGATGAAATAGTAGGGATGTATGCTAACAATAACAATCCCTGTCTCACCTACTTGCATGAGATAAATTGGCATGAATAGTCAGAAAGAATGACTCTTGATATGTATGTATCTAGGTGTGTGTGTGTTTTCAAATGTGCTTGTAGAATTCCCATAGACTTCCCCTTTTGAATAGAATCCCTGCTGGGGAAAGGAAGAATCCTACTGGAGTCAAGCATTCATCGGAAATAGGAAATTTCAAATCCATTTGGTCAAGGACTTCGATGTAATGACTCCCTATTGAGGCTGATCAGAAAAGCAGGCAAAGAATTTGGAAAGCACTAAAAGCATTTGCTAACATTCAAAAGGACACCAGAAAGAGAGAAAGAAGCTTTATAGAGAGCTAGTTCTGCTCTAGTTTGGCAAATGGAATGGGGATCTGGCAACCCAGGATGCCCACTAAGTGCAAACAAACACTGAGGTTAGAGGGAGAAGCAGCAGGAGTATGAGGGGAACCTAAGAGACATAAGAACAGACCTAATTACATAAGAACAGAAAGATTAAAGATTGCCATATTGTGTTGTGGAAGCGCTGGCTATCTATCTACCTCTCTCTCTCTAAATGTTGTCAAACCAACATTCAAAGTGTGTCTTGACAAACTTGCGAGGACCCTATTGTAAATGCTCAGTCAATTCTTCTTCTTCTTCGAAATGAATCATATTTTTTAGGGCATAAACATGCTCGAAAACTCATGAAACTTTGCACGTGTCTGAAGTGATGAAAATTTATGCCTGATACGGGTTCCTGAGTATAGCAAATTGGCGCTACAGTTCACGTACAGGTATGAAATTCGGTAGACACATGTAACAGCCTACAAAAAAGACCATTGGTGCAAAATCTGTAAACCCAACAGGAAGTAAGATATTTTGAATTTTCTCTGCAAAAGACGTTGACATTTCCAGACGTTGTACTTTAACAAACTCCTCCTAGAGCTTTAATCAGATCAACGTCATATTTGGTCAGTCTAATCTAAAGGCCTTGGCGATGTTAAATTGCGAAGATCTAGAGTTTTCGTTGAAGGGTGTGGCGGCCTGACAAAGTTCGATGTTTCGCCATGAAACAGGAAGTTGTTGTAACTCGGGCATACAATGTCCGATCTGCCCCAAACTTCACGTTTTATTAGAGTCCTGGCCTGAAGACATTTACATGCCAATATTCAGTTACAATCATAGCGCCACCTGTGAGCAACAGGAAATGACATGTTTTACAGTGTGATTAACTCTTCATAGAGATTTAACCAGATCAACATCATATTTGGTCTGTCTAATCTTAATGCCTTAGCTTGCGAAGATCCGTGTTCGTGGCGGCCTGACAAAGTCTGATGTTTCACCATGAAAGAGGAAGCTGTTGTAACTCAGGCATACAGGACCCTATTTTAACGATCTAAGCAGATGGTCTAAAGCGCACGATGCAAGTGCACTTAGCGTGTGTCCGAATCTACTTTTGCTGTTTAAGGATGGGAAAAATGGTCGGTGCGCCCGGTGCATTGTCTGAAAGAGTTGTCCCTGTTCTCTTAATGAGTAATGGGTGTGTTTTGGGCATAACGCGCAACAAACCAACCAGAGTCTCGTCTCCCATTCCCAAAAGCCATTTGCGCTCGCACATGGCGTATTCGCTATTTACAAGGCGGAATTTGCAAGCGGAAAAACTGAACGCGTCTATAGTGAGGAAACAGATCTGCTCGTGCACAAGGTTAAAGCGCGCGGGCAGACCATCTACGGGAAGGCCAGATTCCACCAAAGCATTTTTATCTTTATACAATAATAATCTGTTACATTGTAATCCTTTTATTTGTAATATTTGGCATGTTTGTGTGCTACTGCGCTTCTCTGTGTGTATAATAAGCAGAATGTATGCGCGCTGTGCACCCGCATATAGGCACATATTACTAACACGCTGTTTAAATAACAAAACAAATATTGCGCCATTGACTTTAGACCAGGTTTCAGTTGATCAATGGTGCAGTCTATTTCAGTTGCCTCAAAATAGCAACGCGTCTGAACACACCTCGTTTTCAGACCAGCATGCCCATGGGCGCACAAATGGGTGCAAATGCATTTGCTATTTAAACAACGTGGCGCAGGACATGAAAATGATAACTGCGTCGGGCTGAAACTAGCAAAAAACACTTGCATCGCACCTGGCGTCGCATTGCACTGGGTGTATGATAGGGCCCACAGTGTCCGAACTGCCCCAAACTTCATATGTTTGATAAGACTCCTGGCCTGAAGACATGTATATGCCAATATTCAGTTAGTCACAGCGCCACCTGCTGGCAACAGGAAATGGTATGCTTTGCACTGTAATTCAGTCCCAGAAACACATTTGTATATGCCATGAAGTACCAAACATGCTAGAAACAAGTTAAATCATGCAACACTTGGCTAAGTGCTAATGTATGCGATTAATGCCACGAAACAGGAAGTTGTTGTAACTCAGGCATACAATGTCCGGTCTGCTCCAAACATCATTTGTTTGATAATTAGTCCTGGCCTGAAGACATTTACATGGCAATATTCAGTAATAGTCAAAGTGCCACCTGCTGGCAGCAGGAACTGTGGTGCTTCAAAATGTCTTTGCAATATTTCTCCTCTATTTATCTGCTTAAATGAATATCGTCCACTGTTCAGTTTTCCTAAGGCCACTGGGTGGCGGTGAGCCCGGGTGCGAGGGCCCATTATCGCTGCTTGAAGCTTTAATTTCATTTAGAGTCCTATTTGAATTAAATTGTTCCATCCTGTTTGCTTCCTCAATTCAAATTTTAAATTTATCAGGCTAAATGATTAAACATCCTGCTGTTTATTAACATGTTGGGTTTGTGAGACTACACAATGCAGTCTTTATCCATCATCACTCTTAGAAAATAAAATGCATTTAGAGCCAACCCAACATCTCATTTTCCAAATCACGAAAAGTAAATGAATTAGAGGCTTGGCAATTGAGGATGTTCTTGCTTAAAGGCAAATCTGATCAGAGAGGGTTGTGCACTTCGGCTGGGCAGCAGAACTGTGGATAAGGCCTTCAACCTCAGCTCTGAAAGATTGAAAATGTGTCTGGTAAATCTTCCAGACCTCCACGCCATTTAGACTGAAGGAATGGAGCCAAAAGCCATGAAATATTACAGTTTGACTGCAATGCCAATTAACTGCATACGAACAAAAGGACTTTCCTGCTGTGCTACCATAACAACTTAATACATTTGCAGATCCAGGTTAGCGAAACCATTTTTCAAACCACAAATGTCATTCAGGACAAGAAAAATGTCTGAAAACACGGACGTCATAATCATTTGTAACGGAAAAAAGGAGTAGAAGCTGCAGTAGACTGCAAGATGAGGCAATAAATCATTTTGCTGCAATTTATAGCATTGCTGTTAAGTGAGACAGGGTTAGTTAAAATAAAAATTTGTCTGTCTGATATGAGTCGCCACTGCTGCTATCTTTTGCTTTCAGCTGGATTCTGAAGTTCTCAAATAGTTCCAACATGAAACCATCAAGTCTTTAGGGGAGACTTTACATTTGAAAAATCAACCTACATGGCATTAATGTTGTTTGTTTGTTTTTTTTGTTTTTTTACAAAAAAAGAGTGACCTACAGTTCTAGACAGTCCTGCATAGATAGTTGCTTACTGTGGTTATCTTTCCCAGATTAGAGTGCACAGGAAACCTTGTGGTGTTAACTTAGAGATGACATCTGGAAGTACCTTATCAGGAATGAAGACTTTTGTGTTGTTCATCCATCATTTTGGCTTAGCAGTTCTGTTTCTGCTAAATGTGCTTCAGTGATTTAGATTCAATAGCTATCTATTCATCCATTTGTTAAAGAACATTAAAGAGCAATTGAAGAGTACAGAATAATTTCACCATAAATCAAAGCCTGAACATTCATCAACTCAATCTAGATGGTACACTGACTGTTATGTTTTCTTGCAGCTCTTCCCCACCCCCGACTCAGTTACTTTCATTATTTCCTCTTTCATTATTGCCTCTATATATTGTGTTTCATTTAGTACTTAAATAGTTTCTCACATGAAACAATGTGATTACACAGCTGCTCTTACCGCTGCACGCTGGAAAGCCCCCCTGGTGTAGGTGCCACCTCCTCTGTAGGTGATGGAGGGGATCTCTTTGCTGAAGAGCGAGCACTTGTGCTGGTGGGCTTTGGGTGCGGACACATAGTCCACTCTGGTAACCACATGGCTCTTGGAGCTAAATGTCACCAGCGCTACACGTGTTGCCTCAGGCGCCACCGGAAAATCTGACAGCAGCTTCCTCACAAATCGCAGCTCGCTCCCAAAGTTAGAAGCTCCCACGCTGGACGACTCATCCACGAGGAAGACCAGATCCAGACAACCTCCCCGCTCCCGAAGAAGACGCACGTTCTTTCGGAAAACCTGGCCAAGACGTTCTACTTTGCTCTCTGCACTCTCAGAGAGGTTTTGCCGGGTTTGGGCAGCCTGACGCAGAGCCTGTAGGGAAAGCTGCTGAGCCTGGCTTGGCCAGCCGGCACAGCCTGACCAGTACAGAAGCAGTAAGGTGAACCTTAAAGTCAATGTAAGTCTTAGCGTCACCATGTTAATGCCACAAACACCAGTGTCCAATAGTGGTTAAGTGGTGCAAGTTTGTTGCAGTCCTCCTGTTGGTTCTCTTCTTTTGTTTTCTCTGTCTTTTCCAAGCAGAGTGAGTCTCCTATTTCTCCGTGGGTCTCAGGCATCTGTGGAGCTCCTGCATTTCAGACACCCTCCAAATACGTCTCCCCTCTCTCTCAAAATCATTTAAGAAGAGCGAGGCAGTGAAAAAAAGTTCGGTGAGAACGAGAGAGGGTGTGTGTGTGTGCTGGTGTGAGACTAAGGGAAGGAGTGAGAAGGAAGAGGGAGAGAGCAGCGGCGGAGGAGGAAAAAATGGGCAGTCAGAGGCGTGAGTGTCTCTCTCTTTTTCTTCTCGTCCCGTTCTCTTTCTTGTTCCTTACTTGTTCTCCTCTTCTCTCTTTCTTTTTCCTCTGCTTGTCCTGGAGTGCTTGGGTTTGGTTGTGTGTCATTGGAGCACTCCAGACTGTCTGTCAGCCAATGCCTTTGTGAGAGAATAAGTGTGTGTGTGTGAAGGAGAGAGAGAGAGACGTTTGTCTATCGGCCTGTCAACATGCCCAAAGAAAACATCAGCACGGGGCCTGTTGATCAAATCCATATGTCTGGCACTCATCTGCTCTCGGACAAACACTGACCAAACCACCAGGCAGATACCAAGAGAGCCATCTGCTAATGAGAATAAATGGCGGGAGCTGTAGACAAAACAAGCATGTAATGGATACAAAGGAAACGCAATTTGACAAGCAGAAAAGCTGTTAACAGGTTTTAAATCGAAGCAACGTTATATTAAGAGTCCACATGTCATACGAAAGTTTTGTAAGCAGAGCCTCCAGTCTTTATTACTTCCTCTTGTTTTCTCTTGGTGGTCTTGTGGGGAGAGAAATCTCAAGTAGGATCTGACCCCCCCTCTCTGTCTCTTTTATTCGTTCCTCCTCTCTTTTGTGATTTTTATCTTTAACCAAAACAAAGTCCCAATGCTTAACGCAGTTTTAGGTGGGCTGGCCACATTTTGGCTGTATAAGCATTTTGAGCCAGGCTAAAACTTGTATTAATACAAATGAACACCACGTGTGAAGAATCCCAGCTGTCATTGCTTTGACAGGACAAAACAGACAAGGATTTGCAGTATTGTGAGAATATAGCACAGAGAGCTACTGATTCTTGACTGAAACAACATGCTGAGTGTTAAGTGTTGTCTATAAAGTTAACTGAACTTTGTGACTGAGAGCAAAAGAGGACATTGTTGTTTGGCTTGCTAAGTCCAAGCAGCTGGTGCTTCCTTCTTACAGGGACACATACATTATATATACGTATGTATCTGTGTATCTATTTATCTATTATCTAGATATCTAGATTTATGTATTTATTTGTTTGTTTACATGTATTCGACCTGCATGCCAACATGATATACTGTAGCCTACACACACATATTGCTAGTTATACACATGAACCGTAAATCCACCCTGATTGGTAATTAGTGTCCTGTTTCTTATGTCTTTCATCTGCATTGGCAGAAGTGATGTGGTGGTGACACATTCTTGACATCCAAACGAGAGGGGGATATTTCAAAATGAGACAAACACTTAATTTCTTTTAACATCAGTGTTAAGCAATTTGCTGTTCCATATTTAAATATACAGATCTCAAAAAAACATATCTATGCTTGTTCTGATGCATTTGATTTTAACAGGAGAGTTGCAAGCCCTTTTCCTCAGGCTTGGCAAAGCAAAGTGTCTCATGTAAAAACTTAAAAATTGTATAATAGTGCCCTCTACAGGTTAATAAAGGGTACTTGTGTACTAATGTTGTATTATTTTGGAATTTTAATAGGTTTTTTGGTATGTAAGTTTTTGGGGTTACCATTGTGCTGAAGAGTAGAGCCTGTGGTTAGGTTGATGATTGGCCAAACACCATTAAGACAATATATTACTTAATTTAAAAAGTTGTGGCTGTGTGCACTTCAGCACAGTGAGAGTCTCTTTGCTAAATACATTAGTACACACGGGTTTGCTAGTGCTATTGTTAAATGAATATATAAAATATTTATAATAAAATAATTAAAAATATGAGGAATATATTACATTATATATATATATATATATATATATATATGTATGTATGTATAAGTATAATATATATATATAATGTTACAAAAGATTATATTTCAAATAAATGCTGTTCTTTTGAACTTTCTGTTCATCAAAGAATCCTGAAAAAAAAAATATTGTACACAATAAATGTTTCTTGAACAGCAGATCATCATATTAGAATGATTTCTGAAGGATCATGTGACACTGAAGACTGGAGTAATGATGCTGAAAATTCAGCTTTGATCACAGGAATAAATTACTTTATAAAATATATTCAAACAGAAAAAAAAAAATTTAAATAGTAATAATATTTCACAATATTACTGTTTTTACTGTATTTTTAATTAAATAAATGCAGCCTTGGTGAGCAGACGAAACTTCTTTTAAAAACATAAAAAATCTTGAATATACTAACACAATATATTATTCTGTATATTTTCAAATATACCATTAAATCATTTAATATATTGATCATTCATATATAGGTAAATGTAGTTTCTTTGCGTAAGGGATTGCAAATCCAAAAGAGCTTATATGTAGCCTACTGGCTCCATCTATTAGAATGAAAAGATGCATGTGTGCATCATTATTTTACATGGGCCATTATTTTAAATTCTGACCCCATTAAATTAAAATGGAAGTTTTGTAGCCTTTTGTCCATGTTTGTTAGCTTTAAGGCCATGTTTATGCCAATGTGCTCCTAAATAATGACAAAAAAGCAAGTTTAGTACTCCATTTCATGCTTTAAAGAACCCCCAAAACCGAATCAGACACTGGTAAAACAATATTTGCCATTTAAATGTTGCATGCAAATTTAATTTATGTTTTATATGCTCAATTGGGAAAGAAGCTATTTAAACCCAGATGTTGTAATTATAGCTTTCACCAGCAGAGGCTGTTGGGGCCATGCTAACCAAATGTTTCCTCACTGCAGAGCCAATGGGTGGAGCTTGACCCCTTTCTGTATGTAATGGGTGGAGCTTGACCCCTTTCTGTATGTAATGGGTGGAGCTTGACCCCTTTCTGTATGTAATGGGTGGAGCTTGAAGGTCCGGCCACACCATAACCCTATTTCTAAGCCTAGTTAGGTCAAGCTCCACCCATTAGGTCCACAGAGGTGGAGGTAGAGCTAGACTAGGTAAAGTTCCACCCATTACACCCAGAGAGGGGGAGCTGTAGCCTACATCATTTGGCTCTGCGGTAAGCACCACTTGTGTTAACCAGCCATACTGTGCACTGCACAGATACTAATGTCCCTCCCCACATGCAAACAGTAAGCAATTAGCAAATCAATAATTCATGACTTTGAACAAACCTACTGGCTTTTTTAAAGGCTTTTTTTCAATAACACATCATAACATCCTAAAGCTTTATTCATGTTTCCATGTTTTTAATAATTATTTGCCTGCTTGAAAGTAAATAGGATTTTTTTTTTTCTTTTTTTTTCTACAGTGCACAGGATGTACAGTGACTAGCATTAGCTCAGAACACAAAAACTCTGACATTCTGAAATCAGCGTTTTCAGACATGTTCTTTTCTGTTTAAATTTTTTTATTGTGGTTGTTGTGAAAACAGCATTCAGAAAAAAAGGACTTGTACCCATTGTGTGTCTGTCCTCAAGCAGTCAGCGCCCACCATAAGGAGATGTAACGATTGGTGTGGTAGTGCAGGTTCTCAGAGATATTTTTAGCACAATCTCTGACCTAAATATGAATAATTCATGAGCTCTGCGGCTGAATGATGGGCCACACCATGCTGTGACATCATAATACATCAGTGACGTGAGATTATAACATCTGCAAAAGAAAAGGCTGCATTTATCATTAATATTTATCATATTTATCCAGTTATGTTAACCTAAAATAATATAGCATGCAGAGAAGCAAACCACGATACATGTGTGAAATGTGAAACTCTTTACTGCTGCAATTCTGAGAGAAGGTTTTGGTCATTCCAAGAAATATGGTATATAGGGAAACATGTTGTTCCTCTCTCTCACACTTATGAAGAGAGAGGAGAACAGAAACAGTTATTTTCCCTTGCTCTTGCATTAAAAAGACAAGATGACGCACAATGACTAAACACATACACTACACAGAATACCCACAACACAACTCTGTATGGTTCCACACTTGTTGAAAGAGTAATTTGTTAATTTGCTGACTAGAAAAAATCTCACACATGTGCAAAAACCAGAAGACCGCAGGGGAGCAAAAGTGGATGTCTCAGATGAGACAGCAGAGTGTTGGAATGAAAACAGCCAGAGAGGAGAGAAAAGGGGGGGAGATCAGAGAAGACTGGATTGAACCAGCGTTCCAAAAACATGATCACGCTGAGGAGAGCGTGAGGAGATGAGTGAAAACAGAGACCACTGGGTAGAGGGGGAGAGACCGAACTGGCAAATAGGGAGAACGAGGAAAACAGTATTCCAGAAAAGCAAACAAATATAACAGGAAAACAGAATTGAAAGGGATAGTTCATCCAGTAATGAAAGTTCTGTCATTATTTACTCACCCTCATGCTGTTCCAAACCTGTGTATCTTTCTATTATGCAAAAGAAGATACTCTGAAGAGTGTTTTTAACCAAACAATTTTAGTGACCATTGACTTGCATTGTATTGCAAAATATTTATTTTTTATGTTCCACGGATGAAAGAAACTAGAAAGTCATACAGGTTTGGAACAATAATGATACAATTTTCATATTTGGGTGGATTAAATACAATGGACTAAAGTATAAAAGTATTAAAAACTCAAAATTAAGATGTGACAAGCATGACTAAAGCTTTCGTAATATCATTATCAGATAATGAAAGATGGTGATGATCAGTTTAACAGTGATGGTTAAATGTAATTAACACTCTGCTATTGTGCTGATGATGAAAACACTGATCCCAAATCACTTTGATTGATCACTGAAATGCCCACCTTTGATTAAAAACAAAAGACAGCCTCTTACTCTACAAAAAAAAAAGTAAATACACTGTCTGTCACAAAGAAACATAGTGGGAAGGATGCAAAACAAAGCCAGTGTGTTGAAACACACATATCAAACTGTACATGTGTGCAGATTAATTTTAAAAGGGTAGTTCACCCAAAAATTAATATTCAGAAATCATTTACTCAACCTTCTGCGTGACACAAAATAATATATTTTTCACAATAAAAACATTTTCGCTTACGGCAATAAGACAAAACATATGATGTAGAACTGAATGTGACCCAAACACATATTTATATTTAAATATAGTTTTATTCCTCTGAGTATGTGTTCCGTTATTGGATAAATATTTATGTTCTTGGACATATTATTCTTGGTCACATGTGCTCTCTGTGTATGGTAAACAGATGTATCAAATTACACTTCCTAGAAATACTCAAGCCCCCTCACTACATGCCTCTCTCTTTCTTTTTTCTTCTCTTTCTCTCACTCACACTCTTCTTATCTCTTTCTCTCACACATAATGAAAAAGCACATTCACCTTTTTGATTTCCATATCACAAATTGCAGTTAGCAAATGAGAATCCATAACTAAGTTCATAATTCTCAATATTCACACAAACACAAATGACGCATGTACACGTAAACAGACACACATGGCCATGTGCGCACGTACCATATGCAGGTGCAGACATGCTGGTTTAAAATGCAGCACCATCTATCTAGTTTTTCATTTCCTCCATTCCCTCTCTCTATTACAACTAAAGGGAACTTTATCCACGTTGCGTAACAATCCTTGTGTCGTGGTAAATAAGTTAGGCGTCCAGGCATCATTACCAAATGTGGTACATGTGGCAGAGCATGACTCAACAGCACAGGCCTTTAGCCCTGAGGTCAACAACTCAAAAACATGCTTCTGTTCTGTCATGCGTGCCACCTGTTTGAGTGCAGAAGCAATATACAGGAAAGACTGGTCTTTGCAGTCAGTCATAATTTAGCTTAATTTCTCAAGTACTTTTGCAGTCATTAGAAGAAAAAAGAGCAGTTATGTCATCAGTGGGACACAAATATCTGATTTCCATTTTTAAAAAGTCGGTTTTATTTTATTTAAACCTCAAAAGAAATAACGTTTTAGAGTTTGGAAAGTTATTAGTTAAAATTAATCAGAAATGTATTTCTAGGTCACCATTATGTAACTGTGACATTAAGCATGTAAACTTCTTTGTACAGAAGGTCAGATGTTGCTTGCTCTTTTGAAAATTAGCAAATTGTGAAATTCAGATTAGATTTTTATTTCATTCATATTATATATCAATGTTGTTATTGTTAAAAAAAGCTAAATCTATTAAAATGTTTTCATTAATTGAAATAAAGCTTAAATAAAATTGTCACAATTCCCTGTGTCTCTGTGTTCAAAGACATTTATTTTGATGGTGCTGAAACACTGACTGAACATGTAATGCGCATGTGCATGACCTCATCGTTTTCACAGATACGCGTTTTAGTTATTTACACAGAGACAGTTTTCAAAAACTTGCACTTTGAAACCCGTTTTCAAAGGTTTGCGTTTTCAAGCCACCAAAAAGCCGTTGTCATGTAAATGAATGGCCAAAATGCATAAAAAAATTCAGTTTTTAGTTGAAAACAGTGTTGTGTAAACGCCCCCTTAGTTCCTGTTGCATTGTAATCTTGTTAGTGTCCATAGAAACCCTTGTTTGTTACCATGTCACTGATCATCTACACCTGTCCTTCACTTAGTGTCTTGTTACCTTTATGTATTTAAACCCTCAGTCATCCTCTGATCATTGTCTTGTGTTAACGTTTTGTACTGGTGTTTCTCTGTTCCTAGTGATTATTAAATGTGAGTTCATTATCCTTCTGCATCATGCATCTTTGTTTGCGGATTATCAAGTGAGTCAGTGCATAAAATATAAATATTAGAGGAAAAACGTACATGAAAATTAGAAATGTTGCCTTGGCAATTAACTGAAATACAGTAAGTTCAAGATGTAGAACTAAAAAAAAAAGTTAATTCAAAATATTAATAAATGCTATAATCGTATATAAATAAAACTAAAATAACAAGGTTATACACTCAAATTACTATGCTGAGATCATTTGCAATTGCATTTTTATTTTTTATTTTTTATTTTTGTATTAGAAAAATGTAAAATAGAAACATTTTACTTTTGGGCCCAACTGTATGAATTTAAGTGATTCACCAGTTTTAATATAACCCAGGAAAAATGAGATGTCACTTGCCATATCCATTGATCTAAAGATATTACTGTGTCAGTCTATAAGAACCGGCCATAAAATGTGTTGCTGTTTAGGCAATATCTATCTATATCCTGCATGGTGCTCTGAATTAGCCTAAATCTGAATTAAACCGTCTCTTAAAGGGATAGTTCACCCAAAAATGAAAATGTGATGTTTATCTGCTTACCCCCAGGGCATCCAAGATGTAGGTGACTTTGTTTCTTCAGTAGTACACAAATGATGATTTTTAACTCCAACTGTTGCAGTCTGTCGGTCGTATAATGCATGGCAATGGTAACAAAATCTATGAGAGTAAAAAAAACATGCACAGACAAATCCGAATCTGCGGTTCGTGACGACAAATTGATGTCCTAAGACAATCGAGAAACCGAACAGTATTTATATAGTTTTTTACCTCTAATACACCACTATGTCCAACTGCCTTGAGCGCGCGCACGGCATCCGGTGCGTGAGGTGTGTACGCGCTTTGGCGTAGGTTACACAAGCGCTGGAAGTGATCTCTCACGTTTACACAGTGCACAAACATTATAGGTCAGTGCTTCCCAAACTGTGGGCCGTAGCGGTATTGCAGGGGGGCCGTGGCTAGGCTAAATCAAGATATTAAAATAATTTCATTTTCAAACTGACGTCAGTTGCTTAGCAGGAATTCAGTTGGTCACAATTAACCGTCAATTCAAAAATGCGACGGTGGCTGCTCTGTAAAAGAAGAGTAGAGGATGACAATCCATCCTCATCAACTGGACCTGACTGCACTTCAAGTAAACAGTACTTATTTAAGTACAGCGGTCCTTTGGATTTAAAAGCAACATCATCCATCTCATTAGTACTGTCTGGAAGACTGCTGATCAGACTGTGGGACTGTTCTTTACTAAAAATGACAGTTTACATCGTTCCTCAGTAGTTAAATGTTTTTAGATTTTATTGTTTTTAAAACATAGTTGTGTATTTCATTGCAATAGATTTGTGAACTATGTAGCTTCTGTTACACACTTTGATGCAATATATTTGTAAATAGTATGCAGAAAGTATGTAGTGTTACGGATTTAAATGAAGAGTTCATTTGCAAAAACCGATAAACGCCACTTTAAAAAAGAAAGAAAGAACTGACTCTCCACATATAGCACCTTCTGAACCCTAAATCCGTTTTGTCAAAAAAGCCGGTATTGTCCACTTTCAAGGCATCGCGAGTTCACGTTTTACAGCAGAAACCGACAAGCGCCCTTGTTGTTTGTGTACAGAAACCGATAAGTGCGTTTTAGCGAATCAGCGCGCAGTATTCAGGTCAGGTGACAAGGCTGCTAGTCACTTCAAAAAGACGCGCTAGCTGAGAAGTTTCGGCAAAGCTGACTAAAAGTGATCGAGGATTTATAATTTCGACTCCTTCAAGTCCTTGTACACACAATACACGTCTTACATGCTGAACCCTTGTTTGTCCTTTTGCGTTTGTGTGTGTGTGTGTGTGTGTGTGTGTGTGTGTGTGTGTGCGTACGCGCGTGTATATGTGCGCGAATGCGTGTGTGTGTGCTCACACAGTGCGTGTGTGTGCCGGTCTGTTAGCGTGTGTGTGCGTTTGTGTGGTCACATCTGTCATTGAGTGTGTTTTAAATGCAATTACAAAGCAATTACTTGGTTTTGTTTAACTTTGAAACATGAAATGTGGAGTTATCTGCTTTTGCCAAAAAACGACTGTTGGAGTTTGCTAAAATACAAACTTTCATATATATATATATATATATATATATATATACTTTCAATTAACTTTAATTTTGTAAGTTACCTGTATTTTTTGGAGTTACTATTACTTAATCAAAACAACCCAACTGAAGTTTGATTGATATTACTTGGAATGCACAATAATAATAAAAAAAAAACATGATTTGTGAGAATTCATAAAAACTGAGTTATCTGTTTTTGCAAATGAACTCTTCAAATATATTTGTAAAGAATGTTTACGTCATCTTTCACCAGAATATAAAAGTATTACATTTTATGGTAGTTCTCATAATTCACATGAAATTCTTACAAACTGGTTAATAAATGTTGATAATTTTATGCAAAGAGACAATCTGCTTTATTAAATATATCTAATATACAAATATATCTAAATATATCTATATACTATTGATCTATATATTTTTTATAACAAGGGGGGTCGTGGAGCTTTTGCTATGTTTTTGGGGGGCCTTACCGCTCTGAAGTTTGGGAAGCTCTGCTATAGGTACAACGGCTAATCAAAATTGTACTTACTTGCACGGATTGTTCAAACCAACTTAAAACTAAAAGATTACGTTCTCTCGCACGAACTCATTCGGGAGTGGTGACTTTCCACGTATTCCCAACTTCTGAGCCTGCTCGCCTGAAGTTATGGTTGATTGCTCTTCAGCCGGATATCAACACACCCATTAATGTACTAAAGTTGTTGAGGGTCTGCAGCGATCATTTTTCCCCTGATGATTTTACATATTCACATACGACTTAAACCATCAGCTGTGCCTATGGTTTTTCCACATCCAACTGAGGTATGTGAACAAGATCTTTGTATGTGTCCTTTTTATTTGTAAAGCTGCCCTTGCGAAAAGTAACAAAATAAAATGTTTTGATGTAATAAAACCATGTTTTTTAGTGGTTTACTTCCATTGTATAACAACTGTTGTACTACAGGCTCCATGTTTAAACTACGCCAGTCGCGTACACACCTCACGCACCGGATGCCGTACGCGCGCTCAAGGCAGTTGGACATAGTGGTGATTTAGAGGTAAAAAATGAAATAAATACTGTTTGGTTTCTCACACAAACCGATCGTTTCATGTCTTAGGACATCAATGTGTCGTCACGAGCCGCAGGGTTTAATTTGGATTTGTCTGTGCATGTTTTTTTTACTCTCATAGATTTTGTTACCATTGCCATGCATTATAAGACTGACAGACTGCAACGGTTGGAGTTAAAAATCATCATTTGTGTACTACTGAAGAAACAAAGTCACCTACATCTTGGATGCCCTGGGGGTAAGCAGATAAACATCAAATTTTCATTTTTGGGTGAACTATCACTTTAAGGAAATTTGGGCAGTAAACGAAGCTAAAATTTCTCGGTATTAATTAACCTCATCTCTCTGCAAATCGCAGTGGTTTCTAGTGCCTCCTTATCACTGAAAAAGAATTTGTGTGCAGCATTTGACAAGACAGTGATGGAGAGCCAAAGGGTAATAGTGGCCATATCAACATAAGCAGCCCCTTTATCAGTGTGTTGAAGGCTAAATGTTGCTGACATCTGACAACTAACTGGAGTTTAAACTCAGTGTTCTGTCTTTCTCTCCAGCCATGATCATCCTCTCTGCTTTTTCTTCTTTAGTTTGTATGTTTCAGTCTGAAATGCGTAGTAGTCTTGTTCTCAATCTTTTTTCTTACTTTAGTGGCCACATCATTCCCGTTGTCTCAGCCCTTTTCTCCCTCCACACATTATAACTTGTAGTTTTGTGTCCTTCAGCATTTTGCACTCTTTACAGGTATCGTTTATCAAACTGATAAGACAGAAAGTCTCCATCAAAACAGCTGTCTGCAACTTCCTCAGGCCTTGTGCTGAACGTGCCACTCGCTCATGTGGATTTGACATGTTTATCTGTCCACTGTCTTGCTGATTAAAAGGAGGAGATTGGGTCAGTCCAGACGAGATTAGTGCATTCAAACACATTCACCCAGTTTATACAGACAAGTTCACACTTCTTTGAGCCATTTCTGAATGCTTTTAGACAACACCATTAACTACTTTCAGATGATTCATAAAATCTTTTCTTTATGTCTTTGATGGCAGGTATAATTTATGGGGACAAAAGCAGCAAAAGTATTAAAGTGATGTGTGACATTAAGAATATTTGAATGATTTTAAAATACTGAGTTGCAAAAATATATATAATTATAACATATTACATTGTAATTATCAGTATTTCTTTTGTCTTCGGTATTTTGGTCACCCCATTTGCAAATAGTTTTTCTTGTTTAAAAAAAGGTTTAATTTTAAAACAAGAAGGAAACATAACTTAATTTCAGTTAGAAACTACTGTGATGTACTGTTGTGAAAATATAATGGCTGAAATATTATGAAAACAACTCTCCTCGTCACATTCATGCACTTCATGGCATGAATTACAGATGAAGAGATATGAGTAAATAGGCTGTGCCAAACTTAAAGAATGAATGTTGATCATCTTGTCAAATCTCATTATCAAAACTAATGTCATATTGACCTGTGAAAGCTGCTTTGAGAGCTGCACCCTTGTACTACACGGCTGTCTGGTGTTTGTAAGATGCTATTTAACGGCTGAGTTTGACCCAATGCCCTGCTTCCACTCACTGAGCAAATGAATGAGAAAGGAGACCATCATGAGGGCCACGTGTGGCTCTGTGTACTGTGTGTGTGTGTGTGCGTATGAAAGCCATTAAGATATCAAGCAATAGCCCATTTATCTATGACAGCACAGCTGTGCCAACACAGTCCTAGTGTCTTCTTGTCCACTTTGATTCACACCATAATGAATGATGAGATACACTGGCAAAAATGTCACATTTACCTCAACTGCTCTCTTGCTCTCATTTTTTCTGTCAATATTATCTCTTGATTGCTTTCATGAGAATGAAGAACATTTATGACCACAGTAACACTCTGTATCTCTCTCAAAGAAATGCACTTTGACCAACTAAGACAATTAATGTACATGACTGTTGTTTCTTTATGGATGCTGTAAACAGTGTCTGAAAGCTGAAAATACTGCCTTCATAGGCAATATGTGGAGATAGTAAGGCAACAAGACACATCCTGTCTATTAAGGTGTCTGGTCAGATTTTGAAGGCAGCACAGATTCGCTCTAGAGCGGGGCACAAGCTAACGCTTTTTGACTTTCTCAGTTTGTGTAAATCTACTTAAATTCAGAGTATTTTTTCCAAATTAATTTCACACATGTCTGTCTTAGACCAGCCAGTACAAATGCTGTAAATTTCTTGAAATAATATTTTCTAAATTTTCAGGTTGTTCCTCTTAGTTTTTATTCACCTTTCTTTAATGGTTTCTCAACAGAAATTCATAAAAGTTGATTATGCCAATTATATCGGTAACTGTATAGAATAGCATAGTTCTAATAGCGGGGCACATTGTAACGCAGTGTCACAAAATACCCTATCTGCGCAACTGGAATTTAAACCTGGTTAGTGTCTTCTGCTAGTTAGTGAAGCATTAAAGAACTAACTTAACAGATTGGAGATTAAACTAATATCAGATTTGTCTAATTTTAAATAAACAAAAAAATATAGATGAAAAATTAAGTTGAGTAAGAAATTTACTTTTGCTATTATTAAATAAATGTTCAGTGATATCTCCCAAAGATTTCTGCATTTTTGCATCTTGTTGATTTGGCAGCTATTAAATACACTAAGTTTCATCATGCTAGCATGTGAAAGTATGTGAAGTATTTAAACCATGTGTGTTAAAATAACCCCATGTTACTTTGTGCCTCGCTTACCCTGTGTGGCATCCCACAGTCCAAAAAAATTGATTTTTGATCTTATGACTCATTTTCTGTTGATAAATAAGCATTGTAGTCATTAAATATTTGCTTGGTTATATATGGTCTAAAGCTGACATGAATTTGCTCTCATTATAGACAGGACATTACGATGCCTTTAAGGCCTGTCTAAAAGGAGGTACAGTATGTTCATACACAAAACTCTGCCTGTTTAGTTATGAACTGACAGTGTCAGACACAGTCCTTGTCTTTAACTTAGTTGTATACCACCCTCAGTTTGTGACAATGAAAACAGTCTTTTCATTGACAAGAGGACATGAAGATAATGTATAGTATTGGCTTGATTTATCATTCATATACACATGCACACTGGAAGGCATGAGGCTGTCAAATTATTTGCAGTGTGTGAATTATAAAGTGATTTTTTTGGGTTGCCTTTTTAAATGGAATCTCTATATATTAATTATCCATCCATTCTCCAAACTGTTTATCCACTGTAGGATTTTATATAGGTTATATATATTCTTAGCTTTTTATATTATATTAATTTTGTTATATATATATATATACACACACACACATATATATATATATATATATATATATGTATATATATATATATACACACACACACACACATATATATATATATATATAAAACAAAATTAATATAATATAAAAGCTAAGAATATATATAACCTATATAAAATCTACAGTGGATAAACAGTTGCCTTTTTAAATGGAATCTCTATATATTAATTATCCATCCATTCTCCAAACTGTTTATCCACTGTAGGATTTTATATAGGTTATATATATTCTTAGCTTTTATATTATATTAATTTTGTTATATATATATATCTATATATATATATATACACTCACACACATATATATATATAACAAAATTAATATAATATAAAAAGCTAAGAATATATATAACCTATATAAAATCCCACAGTGGATATATAAATATATATATATATATCTCAGGTTTTGCTATCCTTGTGGGGACATTTGATCCTTACAGGTAGGCCTATAGCTAAACATGCCCCCCCTCCCCCCACACACAGTATGCATGATTATTAATTTATTATTTATTTATTTTTTCCTCAATACATGTGATGTTTCGTAGACGTTTGTTTTGCGTAGCCTGCTGCGCTCAAGCCGTTGTTATGGTTACATCTCCAGGCAAATGCGTATTGATCTCTAGGGTCTGTTTTGTGGCAGCAGGTGAAAGTACGGGCTCCTACTAACTTTTGTAATGACTAAAACGCTTGAAAATCTTGTTGAACCGTGTACATACATGCTAGATAGAAGAGCATTTGTAAAAAAACAACAACAACAAAAACAACAATTATATGTATTTAGTAAGCCCCCAAGCCTTCCTTGTGAGAAAGCTGCAAATGTTTTCAGCAGTCTTTGTAAGCACTGAGATGTTTAGAAAGAAGCGACAGGAGACAATGAAATCATATATTGGTAGGTTCAAGTAGGTCATGCTTCTTAGCGTGTTGTTTAACAGCTTTCCAGGGCTTTTTGAGCAGCGACGTGACGTGGGGGGAAGGGGAGGAGGCGCTGTGCTACTTATGCGGGTTGGGAGGGGATTGACATATGGAGTAAATACTACAGACTGAAAGCTCTGTGACCACTGGTGCTTTGGATATCGCCGGAGACGCGAACGGTCTGCAGCGCGCGGACACTGATCTACCTAAGGGCGTTTGGCAAGAATCCATGTGAATGCAGGACTTGTTTTAAGAACGAGGAAGCGCCGGTGTTATATAGGTAGGCTACAGGAAATAAAAGGTGAAACGTGTGATTTCGTTTTCGGCCTCAGCGTGGTGTTTTGATTTAAACAGAAGATTATAAACCCTGTGCAAGCTTCATCACGGACGCAACAAACGGGCACAATAGCCTAAAAGTTGCGATTTTGAGCATTACTGTAGTTTCTGTTATGCCCGAAATGAGTGCTTTATGTGCATTTTTGACGCTCTGAAAGGAAATCTAGCATTTCAATGACAGTGACAGTGCCTTCTTTTTAATTGAATTGTATAGACCTTCACGGCAGTAGCTCATCTTGCTCATTGTTACTTTGCCACCAGGCAAGAAATAGCCTGCTGACACATGCTTTAAAGCAGTATCGCGTAGATAAGAAAGGATAGATAAAGTGCTCATAGTGGCATATTTTTCTCGAGATAGTATTCAGGCTGTTTATGTAGCCTATTAAAGTCGCTATCTCAGAACTGAACAGCGGTACACATCAAGCGCTGCTCTAGCATCACCGCTCAATATCGAGGATTGAACATCTCAATTACCATCATGACGGATGGACCGAGACAAAGAGGCAGCGTAGCCACGAGCACCAGTGAGGATGGAGCGGCAGACGCGGGGAAAGCAGCAGGACAGTCATCGGTGGCGTTGAAGAAGGAGATCGGTCTCGTCAGTGCTTGTGGCATTATTGTTGGTGAGTGTTAATTTGTTTCTTTTACACGTATTTTCATATGGGTTGGTGTGTTTTAAAAGGAAGCATGGTCAATCGTGCACAGCTTGATTGGAAAATGCTGATTGAGAGTCTCTGATACTAATCAGTCCTATGAAATGGAAAAGAAAAATTCTTGAAAATAAATATAATATATAGCCTACGCTTAAACCTGTTGTTCTGTTGATTAGTGGTCCGATAAGGGTTATTCTAATGGTCGATACCAATATAATGTTGATTTTAGAGATAAACCAATAATTGTTTTGGCCTATATTTAAGATATGAATCATCGATTATAAACAGTTGTTGTTATAAAATATTCGTGCACATTCTGTTTTAATTGTTGTAGTCTAATGATTAGGCCCTATTTATCCTTGTGATGATAATGATCTGTAAAATTTTCAGTATTGTAAAGGACAGGTCATACAAAACAATATTGATGATGTCTTGTAGTTAAATATTATTTAATAAATAATATTTTAAATAAATAATACAATTTAAATAATTTAAGTATAACAAACGCTTCATACAAAAGAACAATTATTTTACCTAAATATTTAATAACTAATAATTAGTGAATATTTGAAAATAGAAAATGCGCATTATCCATTAACAAGGCTGTCAGCAGATTTGGAAACTGGCAGTTGGCAAAAAGCCAATAATTGCCAAATATCAGTAAATTTTTTTTTGGTCTAGTAAAATGTATTAGTCTAGCAAACTGCAAAACAGCTGTATGCTTTTTTCACAATAGTATTATGGTTTAAAATACATAAGCTAAACAATAAAAATGCACCTGCCTTTCCCATGTTGAATTGATGTTCTTTTTCTTTCTATTACTTTCTCTTATGGTTTTATAAAAAATAAAAAAATCGGGTCAGAAAGACTTAGAGTAGATGGCAGAGATGCTGCAAATATAAGAGGAAGTGGAGAGAGGAAATGTGACTTAACCCTTGTCAGTTTATTGACTATGTCACATGGTAGTTTTCATTTATTGCTTTAGGCAGCATTAAGCTATACAAATATAATTAATGTAATGATAAGAGTTAAGGAAAACTAAAACCCACCCAAGATAATCCCAGCTAACATTTTAACTGCAGCTATATAATAATCCTCTTCAGTAACCCTGATCAGGTCAGGTCACACATTCACATGCTCTCAGTTGCCCCACGTGAACATCATTATCAGGTGATTGTCGCTTCGGATCGCTCAAAGCTTTCCTCAAGCCTTTGTTCTCCATGTACTTCATTAGATTTATCAGAATACTTTATAACTTCTGCCACTCTCATCCTTATCAACCCCTTTGCTTGAACCCTTTGTGAGCTGAAAATGAAGCATGGACCTGAAAGTGAACTTTCTGTGGTTTTTGACTTGCTTAGCCCCATTTTTTGATGTTGAATTTCTGGATTATGGCCTTTAGTAATCAGTAGGGAATGATAGAATGGAAACGGGTACCAAGAACATAGTTTTAGTAGAGTAAAGGCTGACAGATCTTCTGAATGTGCACTTAGAAGGAGATGATGCAAGTAAAAAAGTGATCTGTATATTTTTTGTTAAGGGCAAACTGGCGATGCTTATGGATTGATTTAAGAACATTATACATCAATCTGGCTGCAAAGGATTTGATGTGAGCCAAAATAGATGCAACCATTTAGCAACCCAATAGATATTTAATGCATTATTCTTTGTCAGACAGGTTTTTTATCTGATACAGTCATTAAATGTTAGTGATTGGTTAATTCTCCAGTAAGCCAATTAAAATCCTAGTGAAAATGTTTGATGTATGTATTGATGTAGAACTTAAAACTGCAAGCTCAGTGTCTAAAGATAAATATCATAGACCTTCATTAGCTGAAAACTAAACCAGTGTTTTTAGTATGGGTTTTTTGATGATCATACAAAAGATACATGTTAAACAACATTTAGCCTAATTCTAGTAACTTTCTGTAAATCTATCCACTTACTATTAATTATACAAAGAGTCTGGGCTGCATAACCGATCACAGTTGAACCCATTTTATTTAATGAAAGGAGACGTTGTTTTGCGTAAATGGCTTGCTTCATTAACCCAAACTCTGATTTTTATATAAGGGATTTTTTAAAAGGGAAACATCTGGCTATCAAGGCTACAGACCCACAGAAACAGTTTGATCAATGGAGGCATGAAAGAAAATCAATAGGACAGTTGAAAGGGATTCGCCTCAGCAAACATGTTAGCAAGAGTAATAAATAGAAGTACAAGTGAATGTAACATCACTGCGCAATAAATGAGACACGTCTTTGCACAATGATTGACATGCATATATGATAAGATGATAGCAAAGAGTGAACTGTCTTTAAGGTAAGTCAGTTCACTACGGCCACTTCGGTACCACCCTCTGCAGGTATATTCCTATGTAGGCAATAGGTGCTATCGACTTGAATGGGGATAGACCTAAACCTTGAGTAAAAGTGCAGTCACATTAGCATTTAAAGTTCATTGTCTATTGTAGCAATAAAGCACAGCTCACAAAGAAGTCACTTTTAAACCAAGCAGCTGTCTGTTTGCGCTGAATGCGACAAATTCGCGTGACCAACTTGAACCCATTATAAAATCTGTGTGGAGAAATCTTTCGCTTTCTTGCAAAATTCCCTATTGTCTGGATTCCTATTGAAATTACTATTGAAAAATTCACACCTTAACATGTCATTTCAGACAATACCTTTATCTAAAAGCTTAACTGATATTTTGAATTGAAAGGTGGAACTTATCTGTAATCCTTCCATCTATGTGTTTGACAAGGCTTAGCACAGTATGATTAGATCAATGTGAGTAGATTGTCAAACTAGAATGTTAAATCAGGGAATGCTGCTGTGTTGCCTGTGATGTTTGTGCAGTGAACACACACAAGGGGAACAGCAGAGGATGCATGAAAAGGAAATCCATCTGCATTAATTCCACAACAGTCAGCAAGACCACTCGATGTACAACTGTGCACAATAATCTGTCAGTCTCTTGAAGGCATAAAACCTGTTGATTTCCATAATTCCCAGCTGGTTTGCTAATAGTCAATTAATACACAAGCTGGCTGAAACCAGATCAATCCCTACATGCTTTGGCAATAGTAAAAGATACCTTTGAGTTGTGTAACTTGTACTTTGAGGTCATGGGACATGCTGAAGTTTGTGATAATCATATCTTGACAGAGTTTTTTTTCAAAGCAGAGATTAAGGGAGAGACATGAAGTGGGAGAACAGCCAAAGAAAGAAGCTGAATGCTCAGCTGTAATCATGAAGGTTTATGGATATTCTTTTAGAGCAGATTATTTTGTGAATAGGCTACATCATGGCAGCAGTGGCTACAGAGAAGTTTGATACTTCTACTTGTTTACAGTGGCTATGTTTATCAGACATTTGTATGCAAAGTGATTCACAGAACATAATTGCAGTGACAATCCCACAGGAAAACCTGGATTAATTTACTCAAGGGCACAGATGTAATATGGCATTGATAACCTGAATTTCCACATACAGTTTGTTTTAAGAGCCCAGACATGAAGCACAATTAGGGAAGATAAAATAATAAACCACAGTTACACGTGTAGAATCACAATCTGCCTCCCACTTTTACAGTACTAAGTTCACATACTAGTTCAGCATTTTCTTTGGTGGAAAAGCACCTTTTAAGTGTGCTAGTTTTGTTTCTCTACCTTCTATTGTAATAGTTTAGTAGGTCTAAATTAGTTCTTCTGTGAGATCTACAGTTGTTTTGTTGTAGAAATAGTGGTTTACAATTTATGGATGAGTTCCTTGGTATTGTTTGAATTAACGGGGACATGACCTAATATGTGCTCTAAAATTGACCATGGTTAAAAATAATTGCAACAATGGCTCAGATAAGTAAAATTAGTTTCACACCTGGTTTGTTATTTTTGTATTGAATACAATGAAATTCAGACATTTGTCCAAATACTTTTTGGGGCCAATATGTATATCACAAACATGCATGGATCACAAAGTAGTGGTGCACTATTGCACTAAGTGCACACTGTTGTATGGCTAGACAAATACACACTCCCCTATATATTTGCTGTGTGTACTCACTCCATTAGTCGCGCTAAATACTAACTCAGCAAATTGGTCTGGTGTCTGCAAATTGCTCTTACCACCTGCTTTCTCTTGGTTCTCCCTCTGACATTTTCATTTCCTTGTAATTCCAAATTTTGTTATTTATTTTTGTATTAAATATTATCTGCCATTATTGGATATTTATCAGCTAAAATTGGAAATCTATTCACCTTTTTTTAACATAAATGCAGACGTCATTCACTTCCAGTTATTTTTTTATCTGTAGAAAATTGCTTATTATGCTACGTGATATTGCAAACTGGTATTTTTTTTTTTTACCATATTTTAATGTATTGTTGTTGTAATCATAAACACACTGGTTTGTAGCCCAAATATATTTACTGCACTTTCTTATTCTTCTAGTTATCTACCTATAGCAGATAATAATCAGAAGTCTCGCACATTCACTGAAAATAGCTTACTTCTGCATTTCAGTATAAGGTGGTTTTGTTTCTGTCTATTTTAAAGATTAGTGTAGATTAAGACGTTCTCTTGAAAAACATTTTATTTTTAAGAGTGCATGTTGGATTGAATTTCTGTGTGCACATAATGATAGTTTTTAGTATGTATTAATTTACTTTAACAAAGTAGTATAGATTTATAATATTGATCATAACGTGAAAATAATTATCGAACATGCATGTCGGCTACAATTTCAAAATGTGTATCCCCAATGCATTTCTGTCAAATCGAAAATCTCTTTAAATCCTTTACTCAGGATAAAGTCTGTTTCATTTAAATTGGAGCACTTTAGTAGATTCATTCAGACATCCATTAGGCATAGGTCTGTTATATAATCAGTGCTTTTTTGGAGAGCTTGGTGAGGAGTGAAAGCTTATATGATGGCGTTGGCTTGACAGCTCAACCTCGTTTTTCACACACAATAAATCCTTCTCTTTTTCTGACCTGCTTTCTACATTAATTCCCATTTCTAATACTCAACCTCTGTTTTCTCTTTTAAAGGTAACATCATAGGCTCTGGAATCTTTGTCAGTCCAAAGGGAGTATTGGAAAATGCCAGTTCAGTGGGCCTGGCGCTCATCGTATGGATCATCACAGGCCTTATAACAGCAATTGGAGCACTCTGCTATGCTGAGCTGGGCGTCACTATCCCCAAATCTGGAGGCGACTACTCTTATGTCAAAGACATCTTCGGAGGACTGGCAGGGTGAGGTTTTCAGCCACACATTGGTTTTAATAATACTTCCAGAGTATTAGTAAATACTGCTAATCAATCAAATCATTATTAAATACTGCTAATCAATCAATCTTGTTTCTAAAATCTGTAACCTTTTTCAATTTTTAAGTAGGTGACTTAATTATTGGTAATGCAGAACTTAGTGTGAAAGGTTGTTTTAACATGATTTTATGTATCTTGGTGTTCCTATAAGTCAGAGATTCAACAAACCTGAAGAAAATCATAGAATAACAACACTTCTCACGCCACAGGAAGGAATCCTATATTTTTTCTGTCAAAACACCTGCAATCTCATATATTAACCATGTAACTGTTTCCAGTGACAGTAAACACCATTACCCTTCATTGTATGGTAATTAGCTTGTTAACAGCGTTGCTGCTGTCTGTTGAAGTAGTTGTAGCTCTGATTTAACATTAATCCACTAATAGGTACCCAGCGGTCAATCAAATCTTTCAGCTTTGGCTTTGCCTACATGCCAACCACCTTTGCTTAGCACAGTGACTGCTATTAGCTGGTCATTCCCTCGTAAGTTTATCTCACCCCAAACAAATGATGGCAATAAATTATCTTGTATACACATATTGAGTTCATCCTAAGAATAAAGATTGTTATAGGCAAATAACACAATGTGTATCACTAGCTAAAAATAACCATGGTTTTAACATTAAACTTTGTGTTTTTGGAGAAATTTTGAGTTATCAAAATACCACTGTATTACCATCTAATGGGTACTTTTTTTTGTTGGAAGCTTTATAACTTTTTTGAACATTTATATGCTACAGGTTTCTGCGGTTGTGGATTGCTGTGTTGGTGATCTACCCCACTAACCAGGCGGTTATCGCTCTCACCTTCTCTAACTACGTCCTGCAGCCTCTGTTCCCCACCTGCTTCCCCCCAGAGAATGGTCTGCGTCTGCTTGCTGGCATCTGCTTGTGTGAGTACCAGAAGGACTATCAGAGATCTCATTGTCTTATTATTTAGGGATTTTTGCTGTTGACATGCAGAACTGAGAGAGAATGGTAAAGAGAAGAGAAAAGGTTAAGATAGCTAAACCATTATCACGTAAGAGAAGATGTGGCTTGGACACGAAAATATTTTGAGGTTTTGAACACTCCTCATAAGATAAAACAAACTGTATGTATTTTAACATACATTGTGGACTGTTTTATATTGTTTACCTCACAGATGCAAAAACAACTTGCGTAATCGCTATTTCCACATCTGCTTGTGATTCACTTGTGAACACTTGTATATTTTAGACATTTTTCTCTAGCGCATGCACACATTGTTGCTGGGAATGGATACTTCATTACAGCCTCTTATGTTTGAATATAAGGTCAAATCACGCTTAAGTGAAAGAACCTTGAAGGCCAGAGCTAGAGAGACGGTGTTTTGGGACTGACAGAAAGAGAGAGATGGATTGATGTGTGAATGAAGAAGACCAAGGGGTCATACCCTTGTAGAGGGAACAGAAAGTTTGTGGGAAAATGTGCGGAGGATAGAAAGGGGTGAGAGTGAAAGAGAGAGGGATATGTGAAGATGAATGGAATAATGTTTTTTTGTGGCGTCAAGAAGCCTTGAGCGTGGGCTTACTGCAAACTTCACACTGGAGCTACAAATACTGCAAGCTGTATGTAGACAGGCAAACAACAGAGACCCTAAGAAAAAAGAGAGAGGTCAAGAAGTGAAGATATTTGATGATATCGCACCTTTTTTGATATTTAAACTGAAAGGTTTCAATTTAAATCCAGCCTTAATAGTTATTTAGTTTAATAATTAGATATATTAATTAATCATAAATGTCTTTTTATGGAGAAAAAAAAAATCGGACCAAGACCAAATCTGACCAAAATGTTCTGATGAAGTTGAAAGTAGTGATAACACTTACACTTACAATAAGGTTCATTAGTTAACATTAGTTAACTACATTTAGTTAACATGAACTAATAATGAACTGCACTTCTAAGGTGTTTATTAATCTTTGTTAATGTTAATTTCACCATTTACTAATACATAATTAACATCTTGTTAACATTAGTTAATGCACTGTGAACTAACGTGAACAAACAATGAACAACTGTATTTTCATTAACTAATGTTAACGAAGATTAGTAAATACAGTAACAAATGTATTGCTCATGGTTAGTTCATGTTAGTTAATACATTAACTAATGTTTAACTAATGAACCTGTTACCAAAGTAGTTTTTAACTAACCAGATGTTCTCAAGCAGCCCTAAAGCTTCTTTAGCTTTGCTTTTGTTTTGTTTAGAAAACAGCAGGAAGTGAGTGAAAGTGCAAAAGTGGACACTATGGCACAGTTTTACAGGATGTCCCTGTTCTTTTACTCAACTCCTTTATACCTCTTTACCTCTGTTATGTCTTTTCTTCTGAAGACAGTACTGCAATTCTGAGAAAATTCTGTGTGTAAGTATCTGAATGGCTCTGTACTTAATTTGTTGCCTTAGAAGGCAGCATTTTAAGGGAGCATAGGCACACTCTTGACACAAACACTATTCCAAATGGTAGTCAGAATAACTGCTGCCATTTAAGATACCTTCTCATGGCCAAATACTGGCAGCATTGCATGTAAATTTCTCAAAAGACAATCCCATAGGGAAATAGTTATGTCCCAAATTGCATACTATACACTATGCACTTACACTGTGCACTACGTACTTTACCGTCTAGTGTGAATTTTATGGTGATATTTGGTCATCCAGCATCATCCAGAGTCTGATAGCCTCTCTTCTTCTGCTACATAAGGAAAGCTATAACAGTTGATTGTATTGTAAGTGTCCAACATTTCAAACTTAGTTTTTTTTTTTTTTTTAAATGGTGTTACACCAACACCATTTATACAATAAAATTGCATAGAATATAGTGCATAATTATTGGGACTCACTGTATTGTGACAAGCTCAGCTCTACCAAAAAGTGATACGTGAGACAAATGTTGATTATTAATATAATTCATAACCTCTTGTAAATTACTTTAAAGGTTAAATCTACTTAGACATTTGCTATTTTACCCACATTTTTATGTGCTATTTGTTTTCAAGCTTATTAGAGTATCACATGGTTATCTTAGCAAGATGCTAACTCTATTGAAATAAAATGTGTTTTTTGAGATGTGCTATTTGTGTTTCGAATTAATTAATTATTACATTTTAATAAGGATTCTGCCTATGCAGGCAGTAAAGCACAAAGCAGAATCCACCAGGTTTTAGAACTGATCCCATGAGTATATTATGCTCAACAGGCTGTTGAATGTTAGAAAAAAAAATTGTTAACACATGATTCTACTTGCATAAAGTCTTAAGATATTAAGGGGATAAAAAATAGAAAGTCAAATGAGTAACGCTGACCTCTGTGTGTGACCGTCACTGTAATCAGCTTACTGTAGTAAGATTCCTGTTGTCATAAGAATGTTTCTGCAGGCTTGCATTAGCATGGTGTACTATGTAGATTTCACTACCTGCTTATTTTTCAATTCCAAAAGTGTTTCACAAACACTAAACACAAACTCTAAGACGTCCTCTCTGGTCAATTTCCCAGAATGCACTGCCCTTATCTCAAGACACGATTGGGCTCAGTTAGAAGCACGTCATTGCTCTGTACAGCGAGGCACAGAGATAAGACATAAGGATTACACCTCCTCGCCCAAAGCCTTGTTGTGTTTGGGTTTTACTGTGTTCCCTTCACATTATTTGGCAGGGTGTTACTTTGTACTGTCAGACTATTTGTGTTAATGTAGCCACAAACAGTAATTATCATGGATTTTGTGCAACAAAATACCTTACCCCGCCTAATATCACTTGATTTGCATTTTAATGTTGTGACTAGATGCTGCTGCAGGTGTAAGTAGTTTCATACTTCACACTAGTTTCACACTAGTTTTGTGTGTATTTGCTCTGTTGATAAGTTAATCAAGCATGCATGACATTATTTTTGTTTAACCATCTGTTAAGGTGATTGTCTACAAGAACACAAATAGTATTTGAATGAAACAGGACAAAGCTGAACCCTGAAGTGCACTTCACAAAGCTGCATTTTTGCATATCTTGCAAGTTCTCAAAAGTGCAAGAGTCAAGACTCAAAGTTTACTTGGATGTCTCTTTGATTTTATGACCAAATATGTCTGTCACATGCCATCAGACGACTGTGTGCGTGTGACTATTAGAGTTATTTAATACATTCACTGTTAAAATGTATATGAACGTATGACATTGTTTTATGTACTCTAACTAGTTACAATGTTAATTTATAATAATCTTTTAGCTTTTTGTTGTTCATTTAAATAATTCTCCAGTTTTTTAAAAGTACAAATATTCCATGTAATCTCAAAAAAAAAAAAATAAATAAAATCACGTTGCAGTGCATTCAAATGTCTGTATATATTAAATAGGTTCACCTGAAGGCCTATTCTGAGCTTGTCATTTTTGCGTCTGATTAATTCCTCATAGCTGAAAGCATTACTTTATAATCCTTTGGCATAGTAGACTGCTCAAACAGCAGGGCGCATTAATCTCACTGATGGCTCATTGTATGTGTATTGTGTTTAACCAGCCTTGTAACCTTGTCTGTGTGTTTCAGTGCTGCTGACTTGGGTGAATTGTGCTAGTGTGCGCTGGGCAACACGGGTACAGGATGTCTTCACTGCAGGGAAACTTCTGGCACTCATTCTCATCATCATCATGGGCCTCGTACAAATCTGCAAGGGTAGGCACCATATGTCTATGTATATGTGTGTGTGCATGCTATATGTTACGGGCTGTTCAAGTCCTGTGATAAAAAAATGGCTACGTGCAGTTCTTGTTCTTGTCAGTGCATTTGTAGAAGTCTGCATGCGTGACCCCCCGTCCTCTTGGGCCTCATTGCTTCATCTCTACTAGCTCGGTAAAATCTCCAGAAAAACTAAAAGCACAGCACTTCCCCTCTTTGCCTTGTTGTCTCAGCAGAAGTCACTGGGTTCAAACCCTCTAATAAAGAATAACACAGATAATGCAGCTTTCACAGCTGGCGCGTCAGAGGATTGAATAATGATCACACTGCCGACGGCCTGTAAGCTCAGACACTGACCTGATGACATGAGAGTGACAGATGTGGTTCCATGCAGAAGCTTTAAAAAAACTGGATTTGGGTTAGTTGACACTGGCTGCTTTTTAATATGGGGTCTTCAGGGTCATTTATGCTCTCAAAGAGAGTTCAAAGAGTATATGTGACCCAAAGACCTGACCCTAGAATTGTGGTATTAATACTATGGCTTAGGGAGCAAAAAGATTGTAGGCTCATGAAAACCAGTCGAAACCAGTTTAAAGTGGTAGTTGTATTTTGGAACATGGTAGCTGGTCTCTAACTGGTTCAGGATGCCTTATGTGGATTACCGGGCAACACCTTGAACTCTTCATCATGTTCCTCAAACCAATCCTGAACAATGTATGCAGTGTGGCAGGGTGCATTATCCTGCTGAAAGAGGCCTTTGCCATCAGAGAATACCTTGAGCCGTGTTTCCACCACAGGAACTTTCCCCAGGATCTAGGGACATTGGGGTGGTGCTCGGTGTGTTTTGACCGCAGCGACCAGGGTCTAAATGAAGTTCTGGGTACAAATTTCCCCCTCAGACAGTCCCTGCTCGCTAGGTAGTACTTTTTCAAAGTACAGGAACTTTCAAGAGTGGGACTTGGACGCAGAACATGCTGATTGGTTGAGATCACGCAGCATTTTGATTGGTTGACTCCACGCAGCATTTTATTTCAACCACCATTTTTAAAAGTCTGTTGCGGTGCATGCAGTAAGAGTTGTTTGCTATTTAAATCAACAATGAAGTTTATAAATGGACCGACCGATGGATCGACGACGAGGTTCAGGCTTTATTAAGCTTATATGCTGAGGATGAAATCCAGCGGGACAGTCCTACGTCACCGGACTAATCTTCACGGTACTTTAGACCGCGATGGAAAAGCAGATGGCAACAGGTCTGGGGGGAAAAAAGTTCCTGGGAAAAATTATTTCCGGGGAATTTCGGTGGAAACGAGGGTATTGTCATGAAGGGGTGTAAATAGTTTGCAATGTTTAGGTAGGTGGCAAGTGTCAAATTGACATCCCCAATGGCTGGACCCAGGGTTTGTCAACAGAACATTGCCCAGAGCATCACACTCCCTTCACCGGCTTGTCGTCGTCCCACAGTGCATCCTGATACCATCACTTCCCTAGGTAAATGCCGCAATTACATGGCCATCCACATGATGCAAAAAATGGGACTGATAGAACCAGGCTATCTTCTTCCACTGCCTCAAGGTCCAGTTCCAACACTTGTGTGCCCATTGTAGGTGCTTTTGACGTTGGACAGGGGTCATCATAGGCACTCTGACCAGTCTGTGGCTACGCAGCCCCATACGCACTGTGTGTTTTGACACATTCCTTGCATAACCATCATTAAGATTTTCTGTGACTTGTGCCACATAGAGACCTTTATTCAGTTCAGACCAGACGGGATAGCCTTTGTTGCCCTCCTACATAGATAAGCCATGGGCGCCCAACACCCTGTCGCCAGTTTGTGGTTTGTCCCTCTTTGGACCACTGTCATTAGATTCTCGCCACTGCTGACCGTGAGCAACCCACTAGCATTACCGTTTCAGAGATTCTCTGACCAATTTGTCTGGCCGTAACAACTTGGCCCTTGTCAAAGTCTCTTATTTTTCCTGCATCCAACACGTTGACTAAGAGAACTGATGGTTTGCTTACAATTAATCAACCCAGACCTTGACATGTGACCTTGTTAGAAGATGATCAACATTTTTCACGTCACCTGTGAGTGGTCATAATGTTTTGGCTCATCAGTGTATGTTATTAAGATCACAATGCCATTTTGATCCTTGACCAGGAAACTTCAACTTCAGTTGCTCAAGAGGAGCTGCGTTAGCGATTACTCTAAGCTGTTTTGAGTGCAAGCGTTTGCTAAAGGTTAACTAATAAACAAGAGGCATTTTATAACAAATTACCTTTTGATGTTTGATAATTATTTGTATGCTTTTTTCCTTCTCCAGGTGAATATTACTGGTTGGAGCCGGCCAATGCTTTCGAGCCGTTTCAAGACTATGATGTTGGTCTGATCGCTCTGGCATTTCTACAGGGGTCCTTTGCCTACGGTGGCTGGAATTTCCTCAATTATGTCACAGAGGAACTCGTCGACCCCTATGTGTAAGCCAGTTCTCATCTAAAGAGCTCACAGTAATTCAATACTGTGTTCTCAGTATTTAATTAGTGTTAAGTGTTATTTAATTAGTGTAAATTAGATATATGTTTATAATATTCAGCAGAGAACCACATAACGGATCAATAGCCATAATGGTCTGCAGTTTATTAAACTGCACAAGTAGAAAGAGCCAAAAGAATTACTGTATAATTTTACACAATGCTCTGAGGAGGAAACTGGAATCTGCCTCAAACTGAATAAAAATTAGTATATGTAGTTGGTAGGCTAAAATAATGCAATTTACTGTTTCTGACTGAAGTTTTTTGTTTTTTCCCTGTTTCTTGTTTTTATATTTTTCCATACAGAAACCTCCCCCGTGCTATCTACATCTCCATTCCCCTTGTGACCTTTGTGTACGTTTTTGCTAACATTGCCTACGTCACTGCCATGAGCCCTCAGGAGCTGCTGGCTTCTAATGCTGTAGCTGTGGTGAGTGACCTGTGTCCATTCTTAGCAGTCAGACACTTTCAGACTGCAAACTGACTGATTGTTTTGCTTCATGCAGGAGATTCTTTGACATATCTACCCAAGTATCAATATTTAAAGTTCTTTAATTGATACTTGGATTGAGCTCTTGATGCCTGCCTGTATACCATTCAAATAGATATATCAGACTCCAGAATCTTCTGCATTCAATTCTAATGAAACAGCACATATATTATGGACATGATAATGCATGTATTCAATCAATGTCCTCTTTTCCTCTGCTTGTCTCTCTTTTCTCTCCTTCACCACTCTGTTGCTCTCTCCCAGACGTTTGGTGACAAGCTGTTGGGAGTGATGTCATGGATCATGCCCATCTCTGTGGCCTTGTCCACATTTGGGGGGGTCAACGGCTCCCTCTTCACCTCCTCTCGGTCAGTCCCTCCATCCACCCATCTATCCATCCATAAGACTTTCATTCATACAAAAGACTATCTATCCAGGGCTCGACAATAAGGACTGCCCGATGGCCCGGGGCCAGTGTGAACGACGCTCGGGACAGTAGACGGAACGGTCACTTGCCCGATCGGGCCAGTGCTGTAGGGTGTGCGTTATATATCATCTATGATATCGTAATTGTTGATTTAATGATCTGATATTATCGAGTATGTCCCTCACTTTACAAAAAAACAAACAAAAACACACCCATTGAGTGCACGCATGCACTACGTGACATAGTCTAGTAGGTTAGACTAGTGCGCGTGCATATTTAGAGTGTAGGCATTCACTGCGCGATTAAGTCTATTAAAATGCCTTTAGAATGCCCCCAGAATTCAAGATAACAGGCAAAAAAGCCCCTGTATATATTTCATATTTATATAATTTAATATAGTTAACCAATATTACACAAAGAGCGCTGTTTTTCTCCAAATATTAGCATGATTACAAATGTGATATTGATTTTATTCAGCGTTCAGTTTAATGAACAAGAACTTAATATCAAGTGACTTACATTTAAGTCGTCTGTTTCGCTGTATTTCGCCAAAGAAAATAGTTCCAAAGTCCACAGAATTGTTTTGCGTCTCTGAGCAGCACTTCTTGAATGAATCAGCCGCTTGAATGAATCGGTTGAATCTCAATGACTCGCTCATTAACAGTGATTCGCTGCCACCTACTGGCGGGTTTAATTTCACATTTAAAGTGTCTTCATTTTTTTTTAATAATTTAAAATAACAGTATTTAACGTTTTATATTTTCAACATTAAAAACATTTTTATGCATCTGTAACTGCTCTTGACTGATTAACTTTAATAAAGTTTAATCTATTCTATAGTTATACATTAGATTACAATTTCTGTACCTGAAAATCTCCTGTTTAAACCTACATGAAAAACTTGAAAAGCACCATTTATTTCATTTATGTTTGTTCTGTTGTATTTATTTGTGCTATTACTCGTAATTTGATTATTTGTTATTATTTTATTACTTACTGTTTATTTGTCTAACAATATTTAAAATATAAGTGAGTTAATCTAGTAGCTTTTGGTGTCATAACCCTATTTATTGAGGTTAAATGTAACAAAGACAACGAAAACAGTAACTATGCTTATTTTATAGGCCCATTTTCTTGTCTTTTAGTTTTATTAATTTTTTGTTGAGGGGCCAGTGAAAATTTTGGCGGGGCAAGTAAAAATTTGAACCACTGGCCCGACTGGGCCAGTAGAAAAAATCCTTAGCGTTGAGCCCTGCTATCTATCTGTCCCTCTATCTATCTGTCCCTCTATTGTTGTATCTTTCTATCTATCATTCTGTCTGTCTGTGTCTTCACATACTCCCTTCTATTGAATATAATGGCATCATAAATAACAGTATTCCTGGATTGTCCTCATGTTGTTCAGGTTGTTCTTCGCGGGTGCACGTGAAGGCCATCTCCCTAGTCTGCTAGCTATGATTCATGTGAATCGCTGCACTCCAATTCCAGCTTTGCTCTTCACTGTGAGTATCATATACAGTATATATACCTCTCTCCCCCTTTAAGTACATCTTTACTATTCACTCTCGCTTTTGTTGTGCATCATTTAACTCTGCTGGACATTTGCTGAATTTAAGACTTGTTCTGTTGTTGATTTTATGGCCTGCATTCTTCCTTAATCCCAGTATGAATGGTATTCACGATAATGTGATATATCAGACAATTCTTATAGATATGCAGAATATGTAATTTCAATTGTTATATAAAAATCTCTCTCTTGCTCTCTCACAGTGCATCTCAACACTTCTGATGCTGTGCACCAGTGACATATACACACTCATCAACTATGTGGGTTTCATCAACTACCTCTTCTATGGTGTCACTGTTGCCGGGCAGATTGTGCTGCGGATTAAACAACCAGATATCCACCGGCCAATTAAAGTAAGCCCTAAGAATTATTGAAATCCAGTGTTAAATTTTGTTATGTTGAACAGAAGTATTTTATGTTAATTTTAAATATTTCATTGTTAATGTACACAAAAAACATAACCATATGATAAAAATCAATATCAGTTTTTGCTCAGTGATCTCAGTAATTGTTGACTTTTTATTGATAACTTGCCATCTGTTATATATCCAGTATTCTGTTCAGCAAATGTATTTATATTTTGCTATAATCTTTGAGTCATGATGTGCTTGTCCAATTCTGTACATACCTCTCATATAAGCTGAAACCTTAAGATTATTTTTTTCCTTTTGGCTGCTAACCTAACTTCTCTCATTCACAGATCAGTCTGGTGTGGCCTGTCACCTACCTGCTGTTCTGGGCCTTCCTGCTGATCTTCTCTCTGTACTCTGAGCCTGTGGTGTGTGGCATTGGCGTGGCCATCATGTTTACTGGTATCCCTGTCTATTACTTGGGCGTGTACTGGGAAAACAAACCCCAGTGTTTTAATACATTTGTTGGTAAGTGGAATGAAGTTCACAGATATGTGGGGCTTAACGATGACATCACTTCTCTATATTAGATCTGATTAGAGACAATGTACCTCACACTGTAGGGCTGGGAACTGAGAACCGGTTGTATTATATTGAGGGGTGTAACGGTACACAAACATGACAGTTTGGTACGTTCCTCGGTATTGAAGTCACAGTTTGGTACAGATTCAGTACAGCGGGGGGAGAAAACTAAACATAAAATAGCTTTTTTCCCTTCTTTTTTATTAAACAGTAGTTTATGGAACAAATTGTGTCTCTCTCTTTAAATAAATTCAATTATAATTAACATTTTCTTCAGGATAAAAAATATATATCTCAGCTAATGCTGTGAACTGTACAGGGAGCCCTTTCTTGCACATTACTGTAATATTAAAAGTTACAATTAACAACAGAGCCCAAACTATTAAATTCAGTTGCTATTTATTTTTAGATAAAATAATCAAAAATTTTATCAAAAACACTGGTTGAAAGATTGCACGTATATATTATTATATTATATTATATTTACTCTACTAATCAAAAGTTTGGTAAAGAAATTAATACTTTTAATCAGCAAAGATGTATTAAATTAATCAAAAGTGACATTTAAAATGTTACAAAAGATTTCTATTTCAAATAAATGCTGTTATTTTGAACTTTCTATTAATCAAAGAATCCTGAAAAAAATGTATCACAGTTTCTACAAAAATGTTAAGCACCACACCTGTTTTCTACATTGATGATACAGTATTTCTGTTGCTTTGGTACATTTCTCGAATCATGCTTAACATTTGCAAACCAGTAAGTTAATTTCTCGAAACAGTTCGTACAAACAGCACCACACAATGGACTACCTGCAAAAGCCTGTAACTTGCTCAAAATCCTTAGTTCATCTCTCAAAAGTAAGTACTTACATCAATGAACATATCAGTGCCATCAAAATGACAAGTGCTTGTGTCATTGTTCACAAACAAGACCACATTAGACACATTGTTGTTAATATAAGTGTACTCTGTCAGTATTTTCAGATGTAAACTATAGCTACAATTTTAATGATAATAACTGAAAATGCACAAGACTGCACTTTGTCTGTATGGCATATATCAATTTTAATAGTACAAATCCACACATTACTGTATATGGGTTATTGATTGCAAGAGACTGGACAGGATTCACAGTTACGCTTTTACTGTTGGTCTCTCAACAAATTACAGTACAGTGTCATTGTGACATATAAAAGAAATAGACAAGACTATATGTACAAACTGCAAAATGCATACCAAGTGCAAAGTGCAATATGCTACTCTAATATGAAGCATTACAGTAAGTATACAGTATTAGAGTACAGTGTACATTGTTGAAATGCATACCATGTTCTGTCTACAAAATGCTTGAATGATTGAGGAAACTGCTGTTCTCCCAACATTCGGCTGCACCTTCCAACCCGCCTCAGCCATTGTAAGGTCATGATTGAGAACATGGTCCACAATAGTGGTGCTTATTTCATCAGAAACGTGCCTACGTCCTTTGCCTTATCTACATCTTCCTCTGTTTTGCCTCCCTACCCTACACCACACATCCTTACTCCTCTTCTTCTTACCGGCTGTTGAATGCATGTTATGCATGTGCTTTCCAATTGAAGATTCATAACATGCATCTCTGAGCCATTTTAGAGAACTGGTTGATCATTGGTTGATCTAATGCTTTACAGTACATTCCCCTTCATTAGTGAAATTCAGGATTCACCTGCACAGTTCATCAATTCAGGACACATTTACAAAAAAAGTCTAATAGAAATTTTTAGAAAATATACTTGACGCATTGTGACAATTAATTCAACCATTTTGCATTCAATGATGCAATGAACTAATCCCTAGATGTTTTCTAATGCCTAGAATATTCAACAGAGAACCAGTATAATACATTTTGAGCAACCTGACATTAGCTATTAATAATGTAGGAAACAGCAGACAATTGTACATAATCAATTGCCTGAATGTACAAAAGAATTTAAATTGTTTTATGATGTGCACAAATGACTAGATAACGTGGAGGTTCAACAAGTAGTTTTGAGAATTTCAGCTCTGATTTGAGAAATTGTTCCTTGAGCACCAATTATCATATTAGAAATGCTTCTAAAGGATTTTATTAAAAATATATTAAAAATTAGTTATTTTAAATTAAAAATAATATTTCACAAAGTTTTTCTAATAATATTTCACAATGTTTTTATTGTATTTTAGATCAAATAAATGCAGCCTTGGTGAGCATATGATTCTTCTTTCAAAAACATTATAAATTCTTACAGACCCCATAAATTGAATTACTCTCTTTTATGTTCTCAGACAAGATGACGTACCTGGGTCAGAAGTTTTGTGTAGTGGTCTACCCAGTGGAAGACGAGAAGAAAAATGAAGAGTCTGGAGATGAGATGATCGAAATGAAGGAACAGTCGGTTCCACTGTCAGCAGAAGATGAGGAGACGCCGCAATCAGCTGACTGCTGAACAGACACGTGGAGACACACTCATTCACTCACTCACATACGGGGTGCTGGACTTATTCAGAGAGACACTGGAAATCAAACTCAGATTTTTTTTTCACATACCACTATATTTTGCCTTTTCATAAAGAGGGGGTTGCACTGGAGTGCAGTGGCTAAGCTCAGGAGAGAGAAATGAACAAAGACTAGCTGCTCCACAGGTCATGTGGTTCTGCTATAGTGGTCTTAGAAAATGTTCGACGTTCTCTCTAGTTGCTAGTCTCTTAGCAACTGCTTTCTACTTCATCGACTGTGTGACAGAATTACAACACTAAAATGTGAGATTACAAAAAGCCCTAAAGCTCTAGAATGTATAGCCTATAAACACTGGTTTGGAAGGGTCTGCATTTTTTAAAAAGAACTTTATGGAACAATCTTTTCTATGAGAAACACAGAGAATTACAATTCCATTTTGATAAAAATGCCAAACTACATCATGGCTTTGCCTGATATGGCAGGGTTCATTTTATTTATTTATTTATTAATGAGTCCATTCTAATGTTCTAATTCTTACCCCCTCTTTATTTCTCCTTTTTCTTAGTTCAGGTCTCTGTTGTAACACTCCCAGCAGAAAATGTTTTTTTTATAAGCCAAAGCTGTATTTTAATTTGACATGTTCTCATTTCAAGTGTATTTCATCACACCAAAACACTCAGAAGCATTTCTTTTTTTATATTTTGATATTTTTGATTGTCTTATTCTAATCATATTCCTTTGTTATTATAAAATTATTATTGTTCTTTATCATTTTTTTTCTCTGTTCTCTTTCCTGAAAGAAAGCTCTGGGATCTTTTTTAATCATCATATTTTTAAGGTACACTACCAGTCAAAAGTTTGGACGCGGTAATATTTTTAATGTTTTTAAAAGAAGTTTCGTCTGCTCACCAAGGCTGCATTTATTTAATTAAAAATACAGTAAAAACAGTAATATTGTGAAATATTATTATAATTTAAAATAACTGTTTTCTGTTTGAATATATTTTATAAAGTAATTTATTCCTGTGATGGCAAAGCTGAATTTTCAGCATCATTACTCCAGTCTTCAGTGTCACATGATCCTTCAGAAATCATTCTAATATGATGATCTGCTGCTCAAGAAACATTTATGATTATTATCAATGTTGAAAACAGTTGTGTACTTTTTTTCAGGATTCCTTGATGAATAGAAAGTTCAAAAGAACAGCATTTATCTGAAATACAAAGCTTTTGTAACATTATACACTACCGTTCAAAAGCTTGGGGTCAGTAAGAATTTTTATTTTTTTGAAAAGAAATTAAAAAAATGAATACTTTCATTCAGAAGGGATGCATTAAATTGATCAAAAGTGACAGTAAAGACATTTATAATGTTACAAAAGATTATATTTCAGATAAATGCTGTTCTTTTGAACTTTCTATTAAAAGAATCCTGAAAAAAAAAATATTGTACACAAATATTTTGTACAATTGTACACAATAAATGTTTCTTGAGCAGCAGATCAGCATATTAGAATGATTTCTGAAGGATCATGTGACACTGAAGACTGGAGTAATGATGCTGAAAATTCAGCTTTGATCACAGGAATAAATTACTTTATAAAATATATTCAAACAGAAAACAGTTATTTTAAATTGTAATAATATTTCACAATATTACTGTTTTTACTGTATTTTTAATTAAATAAATGCAGCCTTGGTGAGCAGATGAAACTTCTTTTAAAAACATTAAAAATCTTACCGTGTCCAAACTTTTGACTGGTAGTGTATATATTAAAGAACCAATTGTGGTGGTTCAGAGTAGTTTTCTACCAGGTCACTCTGGTACTAATACAATTCAAGCTCTTTTATTTGCCTTAAACGTAAACCGTATTATAGCTGTTAAAGAGTATTTTGCTTTCTGAAGATAAAAAGTGTTCAATGAAAACTTAAAGAGGCCATTGTGAAGTTGAGTGTTGTAACAGTATCTTCATTGTGTGGACTTTAAACTGAGAATATGGCTCATTGGCTTTACAGCCACAGTCATAACCCTGAAGTTTACACAGTTTAATTATTTCAAAAAATGTACACAGATGCAGATTCAAAATTGCAGAGTGGTTTGGTTATATGTGGAAAAAATAAATAAAAACATTAGTGGCGCATAGCTAGTGTTTGTGATGTAGCTGAAAGCCTGTGAGAATGTCATAGTTATATAGTTTTGGTCCTCTCATTTATTATGTAAATATTCAAAAACTTGAAATCAGTTATCTCAGAAGAGCTTGTTAAATTAGTCATATAATGCACAATATATCATAATTGTGTTAAATGGATTTTAATGAAGGTGCAATACAAGGGACTAGAATCAATCAATCAAGCTAACAAACCTATGATTTATTCATAGTCTGGATAATTACGTTTATATACTAAATAAACTACACACCAAAATGAAACGAGCCTTAAAGATAATACATTTTAAATATATATATATATATATATTCATTTGTGTAAGTAAATGATATATGCTCAGTTCAAGAATACATGACTAAAGTGTTCGGTATGTATGTGTCACTTCTCCATACAAATGCATAAGGCTTTTTAGTGGTCACAGGGTCTGTTTATTGTGCCTCTGTGTTGATGTCACACTTTTACCCACTTGTGAAGACTATGGAAAGTGCCAGTTGTTCTTTGTTGTATTTTTTTTATTATTATTATTTTGTTATTTTTTGCATATCTGTAATGTGTAGGTGCTGTATAAAAAGCAATATAATATATTGATCACAGTGTAAATCATAGCACATCCATTTTGCATGAGCTTAACCCCCCCACATTCCTTAACAGACTATAATATCAAATCTATAACCTTCGCACTTACACAGTAAACACTGCCTTTTGGTTCCTCTGTCCTAATCGAGTGGCGACGATACCTGTCGTTATCATCAATTCATCAAAGACTGACTGCGTAAACTTTGAACATTGTATGCATCATCAAATGTGCAGAGCGTCTTTGGTTCTAGTAATGCTGCTCCTGAGCTGTGTCTCAGTATCCAGCACTGCCTACTGTGTGATAAACACAAACACAATGTATATTTTCTATGGAACATGTGATTCTGATTGTGCAGCAATATTAAGCTTTTGTATCCACACATACAGAGACATACACTATCATACATGCCATACCAAAAGCCATGCAATATGAATTCTGTTCATTTTCACATAGGTATTTGATTGTCACCATTAGTAACAAATGATTGATGTCAATATTTTGAATGTCCTTGTCACAACTATATAAATCAATAAGAGAGTGACTTTATAGATTATATTAAGGTATGTACAGTCTAAAACAATAAAAGTCAATAAGGCTCAAATTGCTACGTACACAAAACTGGGGGTGAACGGTTTGTACCAGAGTCTTCTTGTTTACTATAGGTTTTGTATTTGTTGAACAGTGTGTATTAAAAGATAAATAAATCTATATGCTGAACCAAGGAAGACTTGTGCTTTTCTCAACTGAAAAATACTGTGCAGCACTGCCACCTACTGTTGGCAGCAAGAGAGATTATGGTCAGCTTGTTCAAGTTTCATCATTGTCACATCTGTTTAAGAATTTAAAGGGAGGTATTGATTCACCAAATGGCTTCATATTAGTTTTTCTCAATCGCTTTTGCTCCTTTTTGAAACCTAAATCCTAGTTATTGTGTCAGTAAATTAGCTAATGCCACCAAAATGAAAACCTTTTTTTTTTGTTTTTGCCATCATATGAGCCGTGCTGGTCAAAATGTTTCGATGTTTTTTGACAGTCAACCCTGTGGCCTGTTGCATGAAGCTAGTTGAACAAACTCTGAGTTTTCTGAGTAGGTTTGGAGTTGACAAATCCAGATAAATCCAACCTGGTTTAGATCAGGATCAACTGTTGCACAACGCTCGGTATAAACTTTCTCTGTCAACTCAGGGTTATTCCAGAGTTTGCAAAGCGCGTGCACCTGAAAGTGTGACATGTATCTTCCGAAGACTGAGAGATCGTTATGAAAAATATGAAATTAAACGCATTTACAAAGCAGGAATAAACACTGATGCAGTGAAAGTTTGAGAAGGCAGCTGAAAGAAAATATCTGACTATATCAATGCATGTGAATCAAATAGACCAAATAATTAATATAGTTTCACAAAGTGCTCAAAAGAATACATGCAAGCTTAATCTTTTTAAAAGCTTTATATATTATGCATGTATTATATTTATTTTAATTTAAAAGCAAAGTTTAATATTGTCAAATAATATAATAGGCCTAATTATATGAATATGTCATGAATTATTCATAATTTTTATTTATTTAATATAAATATAATGAATAATTAACAGCAAATGTTGAGCAATAAAATGTTCACCGTAAACTGAATAAATCTGGAGCGAGAGATACAGGGGGAGTGGCTTTATTGCATCAGATACATGTCACTTTACTCACAGCTGATTGGTTGAGTTTGGGTTTGTTATCTCCAACTCAGAATAAAACCTGCTCTGGAGCAGGTTAGCCATGAAGCGTAAGTTACCGCAGCAATGAACCCTGATAAAAAACAAATGCACCTTCATAAGCCTGAAAAACCATAGTTTGCCCAAACTAATCTTGAACTTACCAGGGTAGAAACTGAAACCGGCTTTGTGCAACAGGCCACTGGAAATGTTTGTTAAATACAAACTTGTTGACACCGACTACCACTTTTGTCTAGCTGAATGTTATTGTCACACTGCACTTACCTAGAAAAATTACCTAGGAAAATTCAATACTGTAGTACACAGAAAAATAATATGCCCATTTTTATGTATACATTTTTTTTTTTGTAGCAAAGTGGTTAATGTAAACAGAAAACATTCCATGTCACAGATATTTATGGAAAAAACAAACAAAAAAAACATGTACTTCTAAAAGATTTTGAGAACTGAATGGATCATTTTGCATGTGGTGGCTCACAAAAATTTTTTAGAAGTTAAGCTTAAATTAATAAGAAAATTCAAATCTGAAAATCAGGGGCCTGTACCATGATGGTAGTTGAACAAACTCAGGGTTATAGGATAAGTTTCGAGTTGACAAAACCAAACCACTCCAATCCGGCTTTGTTGGTACCATGATGCTGATCATCAACTTTCTTTGTCAACTCAGGCTTTGATCCTGAGTTCGTGGAGTGTGTGCACATGAATGAGTGACATCAGTGGTGAACAGCCAATCAACAGAGAGAGCCAGTGCGATTCAAAACTCTTTTGCTGAAGGTTAAGAGATTGAAGAAAATGAAGTATTTAAACTCATTTACACTGATGAAAATACTTGTCCATGAAAGAGGACAGATAAAAGAAATTTTCTTGCTCTATCAGTGCAAGTGAAACTTAGTTTATATAGTTGATAATATCTAGCCTAGCGATAGAGACTCAAACATATAAGGTCACATCAGATTTAAAGTTTATTTACAGCTTATTTATCTTACATATGATCTGTATATATTAATATTCATTAAAACTAAATGCTTAATAATAACTGCTAAACTAAAATCGCAGGTGTGTAATAAATTAATAATAATATATATCATATAATAATTATATAAATCATATATAAATCTTAAAATAATTCTAAGTAATTATCATTAAAGCCAGACAATTTTTTCTTTTTTTTTCTTGCTATATAGTGACCTTTAATTTGGAGGAAGAGAAGGGGAGTGACTTTATTGCATTGCATTGGATGTGTCGGTGTCAGTTTGCTCACATCTGATTGGCCCAATTTCAGTTTGAGATCTCTAAACCAGAACATAACCTGCCCCGGAGCAGGTTAGCCGTGGAGCGTAAGTTACTATGGTGATGTACACCGCTAAAAGCCAAGTCACTTTCATGGTACCCAAAAAACCCAGGATTGGCGCAAACTAATCTGAAACTTATCTGGCTAGCCAGCTAATCCGGCTTCATGGTACAGGCCCCTGAACTTATTGTTTTAAGGAGAAAAAAAAACCTCATTCGATAACTGAGCTAAAACCTTTGAGTGATGAAAGAATAAACATTCTTACGACATGCTTAAACGGTTGCATCAATTTTTATTGACAAACTGATAAATCAGTTTTACCTTGATTTCTTGCACTTCTTGTAAACTTAACAACAAGAGCACAATCATGCTCTTAACAAATTAAGGGGGAGTGGCATTAACAGGAAGAAGCTGAAAACTGTTCCAACAAACTAAAGATTATAGTGGCTACCACTCATCAGTGGTTTCTAGTGACATGTGTAAGTACATTGGATATCTAAGGTGGTCAAGACAGGACTGGCGGTTACATAGTTAGAAGGAGGCTGCTGAGATGCTGGTGGAGCTGCCCACCTCTTAGCGCAAGAACCAGATGCAGCACCGAGCCACCCTGGATCTTGTAATCAGCTGCCGTTTTCTCATCATTCCTGAGGTGGAAAAAATGGAGGGTTTAGAATGAAGATACAGATATGTACCGGAGCAGGATAAGCGTGTAAGTAAAATGCCTTACATCTGTTTTCCACTGTAGATGAGTCTCTGTTGCTGGGGTGGGATTCCCTCTTTCTCCTCCACTCTCTCTTTTATTCTCTCCACCTGAATAGGATGGACACATTAAATGAATGCACACGGTCTTTATTGTCAACAATGTAAACTATGAATGACTGCTGGTTATCACAGAGCTAAGCGTTCATCTTTTAACATTTGCTGTAAATCAATTTGTATTTTATGCTTTACCTTGTCTGTGGGCTCGATGTCAATCTCGATTTCTTTGCCAGTGAGCGTCTTTAAAACAATGCATACGATTAGTTATTTAAAGATAAGATTTCCCTTTGATGGGTCTGATGTACATTTTTTTATTACCGTTTGTCTGGTTCGCAATACCTTACTATATTTAATAAAATAATTAAACTAGCTAGTGGCGAACTGGACAAGAAGTGTGCTGAATGAAATTCATTATTCTTCGTTCATTCCTTACCTTGACTTTAATTAGCATTGTGGCTTCTCCTGTTCTAGAAATACATGCAGAAAAAATGGAAATATAATTAACTGACGGTGGAATAAGTTGAAATTTCTCTAATCAGTTATTTCCACAATTTGTCCACCGTGCTCGAAGTTCCTGTGCCACTAAAAAATAATTCCTACCAGTCTAAGTACGAAAAGTTCCGAGGCGCTATGAGGAGAATAACGGCATTCGAAACCAGACGACGATTTAAAATTTATAAAATTAACTAATTGTTTTAGAATTTATTATTTAAATATACATAGCTTACTGAACTAACACTATTTCAGTTGAATCCAAACTGCGTACCCGGAAAAAAAACATAAAATTTGCGAAATTTTTGCGACAGTAAGCTGCGACGCAAACGTTATTTGTAGTTTCTCGCGGAACGTTTGAGCTTGAATTCACGCGGGAGCCGTCAGCACGGAGACTACATGCGTAAAACATCCGCCCTCCTAAAATGACCGCCTCCAACCGGAAGCCGGTTTCATTCTCTCTCATACATTCCTAAAAGGAGGTGCACATCTCCACTTATAGGTAGGATAATATTTTATTTGGTAAAGAAAGTATATGGATAAGGATGCATTTATATTTGTCAGCAAAAACATTAGTGTCACGGTGACAGAAAATTAGAAGTTATGCTCTTATGGCCTAGGTTGTCTGACAGCTAAGACATGTGCAGAACACATAACCAGATGTGATGTAATTAAGGGTCATTTTGTTAGATTATTTTATGATGCACTGGTTAACTGAAATGGAATAACGTTTGGGTATTGCAAAGAGTTTAAACAGATTTAGAGTTTTGAAATAGTTAATAGTAAAATAGTAAAAACTCCTGTCTCACACTGTATCACCCTCCCCTTACTCCCTCAACCCCCGCAGCTCCCATAACTAAAGTGGGAATGTTTTTCTTTCTCTTGTCTTGTGTTTTTACAGACAGTGAGATACAGTCTCAAGGCCATCCTCTTCAGCAGCCATGCCACGTATTGAAAATGATATCAAGCTCGACTTCAAGGACGTGCTGCTTCGACCCAAAAGAAGCACTCTCAAATCTCGCAGTGAGGTTAGTCATTCTTGATGCATTTTCAGTTGCATTACAGGTGGCATATAGAGTATTAGGTTTGATCTGGCCTCAGTTTATTTAAAGTTTCATTGCAATCACACATGCAATGCAATGTCAACTACATTTTGGGTTCTCTTTCATTACTTTTCGCACTCTCTTCTGGCTCTCTTCTGTTTCAGGTGGATCTCATGCGAAGTTTCAGTTTCAGAAACTCGAAGGGCAGTTACCGTGGGATTCCCATCATTGCCGCCAACATGGACACCGTGGGGACTTTTGAAATGGCTTTAGCCTTACATCAGGTATGAATGAACTCTTATAATTTTCATGCAGCTGAACAACCTAAACAATACATTCATAATGTCAAAAATGTTAAAGAACAGAAAATTGAACTCTATCATTGGACTATATTTTATGTCAGCATGACTTGATGTGTAGGTGAGTGGTCAAAATAGACATTTTTCTTTACATTTGTTGCAATGCATCCTGCACCTGTACCCAGTTGTGGTTAGATGAGCATATATCTACAATTTCTTTAATTGAAAAAATGCATGAAAAACATGTTTGAAATGCATTTTTGGTTTTCTAAGAGGACAAAGAATATATTTGTGAAGTGTTGAGATAGCTAGAATTTAGTTCTGACTTGGTACTTTGACTTATGACTTCTCAGGATCTCCCAAGTGCTGATATGTGCGAGAATCTGATAAATGCGGACCATATACACTGAATTTTTTATACCCTTTTGTTTGCTTAACAGACTACAGGTGCTTATATATTATATACATTGTATATTTGTTGTATTTGTTTTTGTAGTTTAGTCTCTTTACAGCCATCCATAAGCATTACTGTGTGGATGACTGGAAGGAGTTTGCAGCCAAGCACCCAGAATGCTTACAGGTGAGCAGCATCTTTGCTAGATTTTGTAATCTAGTCTCTGGTTCTCTAGATTGTTGATAGAGACACACTGACACACTTTCTTTCTTTCTTTCTCCAGAGTGTAGCCGTCAGCACGGGGACGAGTGATGGGGATTTTGAGAGATTGGGGGCCATTATGGCTGCTGTACCTCAAATTCAGTACATTTGTGTGGATGTAGCCAATGGCTACTCCGAACACTTTGTCAACTTTGTGAAAGACGTGAGGAAGATGTTCCCTACGCACACTATCATGGTCAGTTACCTGTCAACATCAACAGATAAACTTTTTTTTTTTTTACATTGTCTTTTTAGCAATCATCTTAATATTTTGAAATCCGTTTGTGTTTTGTAGGCTGGCAATGTGGTCACAGGAGAGATGGTTGAAGAGCTGATTCTTGCTGGTGCTGACATCATTAAAGTGGGCATTGGACCAGGTGACATCATCAGTCATCTCTCGCCAAAGTTTCAGATGGTGTTCAAATTCAATACAATGTTTTCACACATATTTTCATATGCGTAGGTTCTGTGTGCACCACTCGCAAGAAGACCGGCGTGGGTTATCCTCAGCTGAGTGCAGTCATTGAGTGCGCTGACGCTGCACATGGCCTGGGTGGACACATCATATCTGTGAGACTCTTGTGTTTGAGAGCAAAGTACTTTCAATAGAAAGAATAGTAACAGTCCCACCATGCTACTTGCATGCTTTGTGTGAAAAGATTCGTTAGGCTCATGTATTCGTGGGGCTCATGTGTTTTTTGTCTCTGTAGGATGGGGGATGTACCTGCCCAGGTGACGTCTCCAAGGCATTTGGTGAGTCTTGGGCTGCGTTGTGATCTGATGTTTTTACTCACATTCAACACCGATCGGATATTGAGACATAAATCTGCACAATATCAGATTTATTCTGAGCTGTGAATGAATAAAAAAAAATCCTTCCTCCTTTCTATACATCCTCCTTTCAGGGACAAAACTGTAGAGTAAGAACTGAGTGCTTATTTTCAAAATGTATATTTAATTTTAAAAGTTATGTAAAGTAATCTCTGTACCTCATGCAAAAGCCATGGTATTGTATAAGCAATGGAATTGATTGAATACACATAGGAAAATTATGTTGCTCTTCCAGTCACAATCAGTGCCACATTAGGCTTGTGTTTGATTGGCTAAACTGTGTGACAGGGGCGGGGGCTGACTTTGTGATGCTGGGAGGAATGCTTGCTGGTCATTCTGAGAGTGGGGGCGAAACCATAGAGAAAAACGGCAAAAAGTACAAACTGTTCTACGGCATGAGTTCAGACACGGCCATGAAGAGGCATGCGGGAGGTGTAGCAGAGTATAGGTAAGCACATGAGAGAAGCTATCATTCTGGAGCTTGTGGATAATTTTATCTAGTGGTTTGTAAATTACATTACATTCATGTTACTTGGTAAAATAATGATCATGCAGAAAACAGGCCTAAATATTAAAGCAAATGGGCAATTTGATTTAAAACCATGTATTGTGGTTTAAAAAGATGGATAATGATGGCTGTCATTATTGTGTTTTCAGGGCATCAGAGGGTAAAACCGTTGAAGTGCTTTACAAAGGGCCTGTGGAGGTGACGGTTAGAGATGTGCTGGGTGGAGTTCGTTCCACCTGCACATATGTGGGTGCTGGTAAACTGAAAGAGCTGAGTCGTCGTACCACCTTCATAAGGGTGACCCAACAACTTAACACGGTGTTTGGTAATGATAATTAAGCCAGTTCTAAGGTCTAACCAGGTCCATATTGGGCAAAAGTATGCCAAATCCATGCAAAGGTTATTTTATTTTCTCCACAGTCATGCACACACATGCATGTTCATACAAACACATACATCTTACATTGTCATTTAGCATTATAATGTGTATGTGAATTCACCAGATGCTGTATTGGCCACTGCATGGCCTTTCTGTTTTTTTCCGTCTTTGGAAACTTCTGATTTTGGAATTAGAAGTTTTGAATTTTTGAAGTATTCAAGGACACTGTAATAATGTATGTTTTATGCAGTTTGTGTTCATAACCTTAAAATCTTGAGTTCATTTTCAGTTAAAATCTTTTGTTCATTGGTCTAAACAACCTTAGACTAGACACTCTATTAGAATCTTATATTTTATCCAAGTAATTGAAGTACTGTTTTAGACTTTGTTGTAAGTTTTATCAAACTGTCTATGCCTAATGTCTTATATTTCTGAGATTTTCTGATACTCTCTGATTTGATATTCTATTCTCCCTGGACCAACTCAAATCCTTTAATAGATTATTACAGTATTAGCGGTCTGTTATACAATATGCTAAAGACATCCGTTATGTACTACCATTCTATTGTATAGCATATATTTGAAGACCAAAGCAAGGGTATTTTTTTTACCCTTTTAACAGTTTCTCCTGTGTTTGTATGTTGCAAATGCAGTGGTATTACACAATCTTTGCAAGTCTTAATCAGTTCTTGTCATAGTATTGGCATGATTTTATGCATCTAAGCCTGGTTTGATCCTTAGACATACTGCATACTCAAATATTTCCTAATTATCATTTAAATAAACTTAATAATTTAATTTTTGTCTTTTAGTTATTATACTGTTTATACTATTGATATTCCATTACAGTTAGTGTTCTCATTCTCATGATTAAAGTTGCTGCTGGTGCAGATATGAATACACGTCGAAGAAATTAAACCCACTTCCCCACTTAACTAGCGCCAGATGATCCCAGATGGCTTGATTAGTGAAAAATTTAATTTAATCAATATTGATATTGATCTTTTACATGCTGTTAAGTTTTTCCATACATTTCATTTAAAATAATTCCAGATCAAATTAATTCAGATGTTCAGGAGTTAACATTCCTCTATTGTATTGAAAAAATAAATCATTTAGATAATCATGACTTGTGACTTGTGTTCTTTGCTTTGTAAGTACATAATGTTTAATATCTTAAGAATAAGAAAATATTTGTTTACAATTTGAATACAGGTAATTGTTTGCGTATGTAAAGCCCTGGATCTGTTTGTCAAGCTGAATGTAAACATGCTGGCGCCCCTCTTTTATTACATTGAAAATCTATAGAGTATTTCATGCAGAACATATTAGATAGTTAATTTCAAAGATTTCCCTGTGATTTCCTCTCACAGTGTGCATCTTTCTGAGAACATCAGTCAGTCTTAAAATGATATTATGCTACAGCACAATACACCACAATAAAGTCAGTTACAACATAATTGCATGGGAGGGGTTATGAGGTTGTAAAAGAATATGATGTACGGAACAGGCGGCATTATACAGTCCTTCCAATTGCTGCACTGAGGACACACAGGTGAGGAAAACTTCTAATTTGTTAGTGAAATGTATTCTTTTCTTGGTGCTTGTTAACTGATGCGTCACCCTTGCATTTTTATTATTTATTTTAACGTATGAATAATTGTGCAAATGTTTTTATTTTGAAAGCATTTTAAAAAAACTTTCAAACTTTTGTTTGCAATGCAAATCTTTATTGTAATGTTCATTAAACACTTGTAATGTATGTTTATTTGACTTTATTGGTATTGTAATGCATTTCACATCCTGTTTCAAAACTGGTTTGACAAGTTACATTTGTTTAAAAGGGAGGGACAAGCAGAGTTATCTCCTAAGTGCCTATTTATTTGCTTTGTACAATCATTTTTTCTTTTCCCACCAGCGATGGCTTCTTCCAGCAGCTCCCAGGGTGCAGAACAGTGGCTGTGTTCAATATGTCAGGATTTCTTCACTGACCCAGCAACCATTCCGTGCGGACACAACTTCTGCATGGACTGTATCAGTCAACACTGGGACAGCAGTATGGAGACTCGATGCCCTCTTTGCAAGAAGGACTTTCACTTGAGACCAGATCTTGGCATCAATAGAGAGTTCAGAGATCTCATTGAACGACTGAAAAGGATAGAAAGTCCTGTCCAACCTGGAGTAATACCATGTGATGCCTGTACAAAAATAAAGAGAGGTGCTTTGAAGACTTGCCTGCATTGTGAAGGATCGTTCTGTAAAACACACCTAGAGCCTCATAACACTGTTGCAAAACTAAAGATACACAAACTTATCAACCCTGTGGAGAATCTGGAGAACTATATATGCCCAAAGCATGAGAGACCCCTGGAGCTGTTCTGCAGAGATGATCAGATGTGTGTGTGCCTGTTGTGTATAGATTTACACAAAAACCACAAAACTGTTCCTGTAGAGGAGGAGAGTCAAGAACGGAAGGTGAGATGCTTAATCTCGATCTATTTGTACTTAAATTACTTTATAACTTTTTCTTAAAGAAAGTTTCATTTCTGTCCACAGTCTCAGTTTGGGAGAAGGCAGGCTGAGGTTCATTTGATGATTCAGAACAGAATTAAGAAAATCGAAGAAATCAAATGCTCGGTACAGCTCAGCAAGGTAAGTCTTGTTGCATGTTCATACAAATTTTTAATGTGATCACAACACAGCAGTGATTGATCTCTTTAATTATTTACTTAAATTGCATTGAAGGTATACATTTTTAATAGTTCATGCATTCTCTGGGAATCAAACCCACGACCTTGGTGTTGCTTACTGTTTGAGCTATGGGAAGTTCTGCAATTAATGCATACTGGTTCTCAATATTCTGATTGATTGGTTGTGTCATTCAGTGCTCAGTTATTTCCCCCGTCATCCATAGCAGTTTTTTATATCAGTCAGCTCATCCAGTAACTGAAATATGTTGTTGAAGTGTGCTCCCCTATATTTCCCCTTATATTAGTGTCCCCAGTTGCACTGGTGTTTCCACAGTTAGCAAGAGTGGTACAGAGATTACGTTATTTTTGTAGGTCAAAACCTGGAAACTTCACATTTTAGCACTTCCGGTTCTGCCATCCTGGTTAAATGCCTGAAATAAGGTCCTTGTTTAACACATGCTCAAGATATTTTCATGTGTTATCCTACAACATAAAATACATCAGTCATACCCCTTTGTGATTTTGTTAAAGCTTTTACATGTCTTAAAAAGGCAGTTGCTAACAAGTGGCTAAATGGGACTACATTAAAGGCATCAGCCGAACAGGTAAATTCATCTACTCACTAGGCGCTTTGTGATTGTAATCATTATGTTTATAATCGTGCTCTTGCAAACTATTATAACTCGACCTTTCAGGGAAAATGTTTTTTTAAATAAAGACCGAAAGAGTTGTCAGTAGCATAGTGGTGGTGACGTTGAAATTATGTGACCGTGGTGTAGTTTGTTTATAGCCTACATTTAGCTTTTTACTTGTGCAGATTGTATGCTTCAAAATTCCTTTAAGTTGTTGTGTTAATTTGTGAAGATTATCATGATGAAAAAAACAGAGCTTGGTCACAGAGCTTATTTTCTGCAATAATCAAAAAGCCAGTGGAAAAATCCTATTAGGTTTTTGTCAAGTCAAGTCACCATTATTTATATAGCGCTTTTAACAATGCAGATTGTGTCAAAGCAGCTTTAGAGTAATAACTGGTATATCATTTTGGCTGCACAGCAGCTCTTAAAGAAAATGGTGTCACTATCCATCTTAAGTAAATTCAGTATTGATTCATTCAGTTGTAAGAATCAATAGTTATTAATCTGGTTAATGTATCTATATCAGCACTGGAGTAAACAGTGATGTCATCATCCAGCTCAGTTCAGTTTGCATACAATGGTGTCAATGCGGGCAGATCATAACACTGTTGAATATCAAATGTCAAGTGTCAACAACTAAGCAAGCCAAAGGCAACAGCGGCAAGGAACCCAAACTCCAACAGGTGACATCAGGTGGCAAACAGGTGTTAAAATGGAGAAAAAAATCTTGGGAGAAACTAGGCTCAGTCGGGGGGCCAGTTCTCCTCTGGCTAACAGTGCTTTATTATGATTCAGGCAGCTATCATAAGTCCGATGGGATCGCAACAGTCAAAGTATTTATTCCAGTTCCATCCAGTTGAGGATCATATTCATCACGCTGGTATGGACGGTTTGTTGTGGAACTGTGCTGTCGTGTCGATGAGGCCTAGGCCTGTCACGATAACTACTTTTTGTTGTGCGATATATTGCCCCAGAAATAATTGCGATATGCAATATTATTGTCATTTTAAGACCATTTTATGCCGCTGAATATATAATCATAATATAACAGCATAATAATGCAAGTAGGCCTACACACTTTCAAATGACAATGAGCTTAACTCTTAAGAATATTTAAACTATATTTAGGCTACTGGAATTGAAGTGTAAAAAATTCATAATGTTGAATAAATAAACCTTTGCTAACAAAAACTTCAAAATAACAGGTAGACAAAAAAAAAAAACACTTTCAAATGCACAAAAGGCACTTGTATGGAGATTTTCCATCTACAGGTTTTTCCCTGACCTTATTTTCTCAGTAAAGTAAGGGTGCACGCTATTGTCATATGAACAAAGACACAGATTTAGCAGTCAGATATGGCCTGTTGAGGTATCTGTTTTTCTAGAGGCGTGTTTGAAAAACTTCTTTTAACTTTTTAGCGCCGCGTCATGCACGAGATGCTGCAAAAGACGCAAGTGCAACGGTCAAACAAACACATTTCCATGGAAAACCGGCGCAGTGGAATGCAAAAACGCGTTTTCTATGAAAACGAACTAGACACTCGCGACTGCCGCGTCCTGTGTGAAACTAGCTGTGAGCGTGCACCATTTCGCGCTGTCATGTTTTGTGCATTTGCACTTTATTCTTTCAAACTGTCTGTAGTTGTCAGGGAAACATTATAACGACTCGAATGGCACATTTTTCCGCCTGTCGATGTCAGCTCTGTGTATGAAGGAGCTGAGCCCCGCATTCGCCTCGGAGAGCAGACGAGATGACAGAGGCAGCACGATCGGCAAAATGTCAGTGACATTTATTTTTGTGTAAACATATATATTGCAATATATCGCGTCACCAAAAATTATCGAGGTCATGTTCATATATCGTGCGATAAGTCGATATATCGACTATCGCGACAGGCCTAATGAGGCCTTCACAGTGGATGATCTAGTTGACTCAATCTCTGCTGACACTTCAGGGCTGCGTTGTGGTCGTGTCAAGGCGCAGGTCCTCGATCTCACCTGGATACGGCCCAGATCCAGCTGACTTCGGTAAACCTTGGGATAAACAGAGAGACTAATATTAGCGTAGATGCCATTCTTCTTCTGATGTAACGAGTACATCTGGTGTTATAGGAAGTGTTCTCGGTTCCGGCTGACCTAATTTATGCAGCCTAACAATCTTTTAACGGATTTGAAAACATAAATTGATAATGTGTTATGTGTATGCCAGGTTAAAGAGATGCGTTTTTAGTCTAGATTTAAACTGACAGAGTGTGTCTGCTTCCCGAACAATGTTAGGAAGATTGTTCCAGAGTTTAGGTGCCAAATAGGAGAAGGATCTACTGCCTGCGGTTGATTTTGATATTGTAGGTATTATCAGCTGGCCTGAATTCTGAAATCGCAATAGACGTGAAGGACTATAATGCATTAAGAGCTCGCTCAGGTACTGGGGAGCTAAACCATTCAGTGCTTTGTAAGTAATTAGCAAGTAATTATAATCTATACGATGTTTAACAGGAAGCCAATGCAGTGTTGACAGAACTGGGCTAATATGGTCATACTTCCTAGTTCTAGTAAGAACTCTAGCTGCTGCATTTTGTACAAGCTGTAGTTTATTTATCAAGCGAGCAGGGCAACCACCCAGTAGAGCATTACAGTAATCTAGCCTTGAGGTCATGAATGCATGAACTTACTGTTCTGCATATGTCACAGTTTAGATATATTTTTAAGATGGAAGAATGCGGTTTTACAGATGCTAGAAACATGGCTTTCAAATGAAAGATTGGTATCAAAGAGCACACCCAGGTTCCTAACTGATGACGAAGACTTAACAGAGCAGCCATCAAGTGTTAGACAGTATTCTAGGTTATTACGGAAAGAAGTTTTTGGTCCAAAAATTAGAATCTCTGTTTTTTCTGAATTTAGTAGTAGGAAATTACTGGTCATCCAATTTTTTATATCAGCTATGCATTCCGTTAATTTTGTGAATTGGGATAGATAGAGCTGAGTATCATCAGTGTAACAGTGAAAACTAACGCCATGCTTCCTAATGATATCTCCCAAGGGTAGCATGTACAGAGTGAAAAGCAATGGTCCTAGTACTGAGCCTTGCGGTACTCCTTATTGAATTTGTGATCGATATGACATCTCTTCGTTTACTACTACAAACTGATAATGGTCAGATAAGTATGATTTGAACCATGACAATGCAATTCCACTAATGCCAACATAATTTTCGAGTCTATTTAAAAGAATGTTGTGGTCGATAGTGTCAAATGCAGCACTAAGATCCAGTAACACTAATAGAGAGATACAACCACGATCTGATGATAAGAGCAAATCATTAGTAACCCTAATGAGAGCAGTCTCAGTACTATGGTACGGTCTAAATCCTGACGGAAAACCTCACAGATACCATTTCTTTCTAAAAAAGGAACATAGTTGTGATGATACTGCCTTTTCTAGTATTTTTGACAGAAAAGGAAGATTTGAGATCAGCCTGTAATTGACTAATTCTCTAGGATCAAGTTTTTTTTGTTTTTGTTTGTTTTTTAATAAGAGGTTTAATAATAGTTTAATAATAATTGCACTGTCTGACGTGATACTGTAGTAGACGGTTGCATGGTTATAATTTTCTCTCTAATATTGTCAATCTTGAAAGTAAAAAAGTTCATAAAGTCATTACTGCTGTGCTGTTTTGAGACATCAGAAGTTGAAGCTTTATTTCTTGTTAATTTAGCCACTGTATCAAATAAATACCTAGGGTTGTGTTTATTTTCTTCTAAAAGATTTGAAAAATAAGCAGATCTAGCAGTTTTTAAGGCCTTTTTGTACTCAATCATTCTCTCTCTCCATGAAATGCGAAAAACTTCTAGTTTTGTTTTGTTTTCTTCCAGCTGGGCTCCATTTTTCTGGCTGCTCTCTTAAGGGCCCGAGTGTGCTCGTTGTACCATGGCGTTGGACTAATTTCCTTATTCTTTTTTAAGTGCAAAGGAGCAACTGAGTCTAATGTGCTGGAAAAGACAGTCAATAGTTTCTATTGCAACATCGAGGTCTTCTAAGCTGTCTGGTATGCTAAGGCGATGAAACTGATCAGGAAGATTATTTATAAAGCAATCTTTAGTGGTAGAAGTGATGGTTCTACCATATTTGTGGCAGGGTGGCAGTTTTGCAGCCTCAACGGCATTTCAACGGCATCAAAATCGATTTCATGTGACAATATTAGATCTAAAGTATGATTACGACAGTGAGTGGGTCTTGACACGTGTTGTCTAACTCCAATAGAGTTTAGAATGTCTGTCAATGCCAATCCCAATGCGTCTTTTTCATTATCTACATGGATATTAAAATCACCAACAACAAGGACTTCATCCGCAGCTAGTACTAACTCCGATAGAAAATCAGCAAATTCTTTGATAAAGTCTGTGTGGTGTCCTGGTGGCCTGTATACAGTAGCCAGCACAAATGTCAACTTACATAACGTTACATAAAGCACCATCACTTCAAAGGAATTATATTTGAAAGACTTTTGAGTAATACTGTAAATATTACTATAAATTACAGCAACACCTCCCCCTTTGCCTTTCTGACGAGGATTGTGTCAATAATCGTAACCTTGAGGGCTGGACTCATTTAAAGTAATGTAATCATCTGGTTTTAACCAGGTTTGACATTATGACATGACATGTAAATCCCTCGTCGCTGACAAAGCTTGCTTACTATGCATGTGACAGGCAGAGCAAGTAACAATAGAAGGAGAGGATGACATGACTCACCATGTTTGTACACTGATCCGACTTACCACAGCTGTTTGATGAACGCATAGAAAAAGGAGCACGCTAGAGAATGATGACAAGTTAACAAGCTAGCGAAATGCAAACGCGTTGTGATAGTGATTTGGATTAAAAGATTAAAAGCTAGCGACGTCAGATTAATGTGATAATATTAGATATATGGTAATGATAATATAAACAACAATGAATTATAGTAAGAGATTCAAAACAAAGCTATACGGAGTTACAGACGCAAACCACTCTGAGCAGCGAGGCAGACAGGAGCAGACATAAATTGACATAAATTGTCGAGGGAACCAGGGTGATGCTAACTTCCGGTTTAGCAATTACTCAATTACTTAGAAGACATGTTAGGGTTCTTTAGAGATATAATGTTCCAGCAAGTCTGCTTAATCAGTTACCAAAAAAGATTTTTTTTTATCAAGGTGATAAAATGTTGTGTAGCAAAAATGAGTACACCCTCCTAAAAGTTACTAAATAAAACAAAATAAAAAATTTCTGGTGTAAGTTTAAGGCAATGTTTGATCAACAGGTAAGTATGTTGAACCAAAACATTTAAAGAGAAGTAATTTCTTGACAATCGTTCTCAGACTTAATGCTGACAACAATGGAACCACTTGGGAGAGAACTGTCAGGAGACTTATTTCTTAGCACAAAAGAGGACAGTGGTACAAGAGGATTACCAAATCATTGTTTTAAGTGTGAAAATATAGCAAAAGTAACACAGAAATTCAAAAACAATGGACTTGTGACAAGGCCCCTGAAATAATCAGGCCTTCATTTTAAGCTTTCATTTAGTGATGAGGGATTTTTTGCTATAAAAGTGCAGGAGAAATACCAAGCGAGTGTCTCAGAGCCATCAAAAGCTATGAAAAGAGTGACTGTTTATCTCACAGAGTAAGATGCAGCCTGCAGAAATGACATGCATGGTTGTTGTTCTCACTGGAACTACCTACTGTAGCCAAAGCACAATAAAGTCAGTTAGCCATTTCCAAAGCCCATATTTACAAAATATAGATTCTGGGAATCAATACTCTGGTCTCATGAGACCAAATCAATCATTTTGGATCTAACAGCATCCAAAATGTTATGGTGTTGCTAGAGGAGGAGTACAGTGAGAAGTGCCTGGTTCCCACAGTAAAGTTCAGTGGTAGTAAAGCTCTTATATAGGGATGTATGAGTGCTGAAGGTGTGAGGGAGCTGTGCTTTTTCAATGCTGTCATGAATTCCCACACCACTGTGTAATTTAATACACAAACTTAAAACAGAAGATGTTACCCTTTCCTCATTCCCTGCATTGTTGGGCATTTTTTCAGCATGACAATGAGGATATGCATTCTCCCAAGGTGAAAAACCTTCTGTGGACATGTATTCCACTCAATCTTAACACTCTTGAGCTCCTGTGGGGGATTCTGTAGAGACGAGTTGAGCAACACACACGGTGTATTTAAGGAGCTCATCATCCAGGAGTTAAACAGGACACATGTGACAATTTGTCATGAACTTGTACACTCCATGCCAAGAAGGGTCAGAGCAGTATATTCAAAATTATGGAGGGCATAGAATATTATACATTTGTTGAATTAAATCTAGGGTGCACTCATTTCTGCAATCCTTAATTTAAGCAAAATTGGCTAATTTACTTATTTTATGGCTATTAATGACATATTTCTCAGTTGTTATTATTATGTATATGTTTAATACATTTTAGTTTTGCCATCTTTCCATGAATTGTATTAGTGATCATAAAGAAAATGCATCTTTTGTATTTGTTCAGAGGGGGTGTACTCATTTATGCTGTGCACTGTATGTATAGTATTTTTCTATACTACTGTAATATTTATACGAGTTAGATTTGGTACATTATTATGGTCAAAACGACATTGTACATACTTCAACAAAAATACTTTACAGCTCCCTTTATCAGCCCATTCAAATGTTTAAAATACATAGACACAATATACAATTTGGAGAAATAAACCAAAAATTAATAAATGAATGAATGAATGAATAAATAAATAAATTAACTAACGTTAAACAAAAGGCGCAGCTTGCATCTACTCCTCCTTGATTGTCTCGTTAAAATGATGCAGAAGTGCTATCCAAAAAACACCCTTCATCCCTTCGAAGTTCTCACTCCGGAGGGTAAACCCTTTGAAGGGATTAGGGCATAGGGATGAATGGAACGCAGGGTATGTCTTCTTCTTCTCTTGTTTTTATTGGTGGTTGGCAAACAACTTTCGGGTGCATTTACCACCACCCAATGATCTAGAGTGTGGACTAATCATCTATACAAACAACCAACTGTTAAGAAGTAAAAATAATAATAATAATAATAATAATAATAAATAAAAATAAGTAAATAAATAAATTCCCAACTAATGGATTGTTTTTATACAGACATCTTCCTTTACTTTCTTTGTTCCATTGATTCTGCCACATCTTTTTTTTTATTTTTATTTGTCCCTTAATCACCACTTTAGCTTTTGACATACTAATATTTACATGTATGTGCTTATTCTCACACTTCAAAGCCCTTTTTGCTGCTTTATCTGCCTTTTCATTTCCATCAACTCCAACATGTGCAGGGACCCACACAAATTTAACAGACAAATGCATTTGATGAATTCTGAATAATGATTGTAGTATGTCATACAATAAATCCTCTCTACTCCTGGAGTTGCAGAATTTCAAACTCATTAATGCTGCACATGAATCTGATGCAATTACCACTCTCTCTGGCCTTACCTCCTCTACCCAATGCAATGCAATAACCATGGCCATCATTTCACATGCAAAGACGGATATATCATCAGTAAGTCTCTTTCCACACTCAACATTAAACTCTGGGATTACTACTGCTGCTGCTGTTCTACCTGTCGTAGGGTCTTTAGAACCATCTGTATAAATTTGTAAATAACCGTAGTAATTTCTTCTTATGTATGAATTAAAAATTGTATAGTTTCCCCCATGTTCATCTCTTATTAATTCAAGGAGGCTAAGATCTATCTCTGGCTGTGGCAATAACCAAGGCGGTATAGCTGGCAGAACTACAGTTGGAGAATAATTCCTATCCAGTATACCCATTTCACCTGCCTTTTTTCTAACAACCCAACCAAAGCTCTTCGTTTGCCTTTTTCCATGTTCCCAGCATGGCTCAATAGCATTTATTGCAGGATGGTTATTATGTCCTTGTAAATTCACCCAATATGTCATCATAATTTGCTTTCTTCTTAACTTCAATGGCATTTCCCTCATTTCTACCTGCAACGCTGGCACAGATGTTGTTTTAAAATTCCCACTACATATCCTTAATGCTTGTGCTTGAATTACATCCAGTTTTTTCAACAAGGTTTTAGATGCTGACCCATATACCACACACCCATAATCCATAACTGATCTTATTAAACCTATATATGTAGTTTTCAAAGCAGACCTTTCGGCTCCCCACTCTGTTCCCACCAAACATCTCATCATATTTAAAACCTTTTTATACTTATTTACAATACTATCAATATGAACATTCCATCTGAGCCTCGCATCAGACCACAATCCAAAAATTTGAATGATTCCATCCTTTCCAGCTCCTTGCCATATAAATACAGTTTGACCTCTGCTCCAATTTTCTTCCTCGTAAAGAAAAGCGTTTTTGTTTTTTCCACAGAAAATTTAAATCCCCATTCCAAGGACCACTGCTCCACTATTTTAATTGTTTCCTGCAACTGTTTCACAACATATTCAGCATTCCTACCTCTTTTCCACAGTGCAAACAGAGATCTTCCTATACCTTGCCCAATATTATTAAACACATCATCAATCCTTATTGAAAACAACAAAGGACTAATAACACTTCCTTGTGGTGTTCCATTATCCACCAAAATGCTTTCTGAAAAGGTTTTTCCCACTCTCACCTCTATTGAGCGTCCAAATAAAAATTCCTTCATCCATCTAAACATATTTCATGATATTCCTAATCTTTTCATTTTAATTAATAATCCCTCTTTCCATAGTAAATCATAAGCTTTTTCCACATCAAAATATACTGCAATCACTACCTCTTTATTCACTTGTGCCTTCCACACCTCTGATTCTAGGCATACTATCGGATCCATTGTTCCCCTACCTTTTCTAAATCCACTTTCATATTTCGATTTAGGATTCCTTGCTTCCAAATAATGTTAATCTTTCTGTAATAATCCGTTCCATTATTTTACACATGTGGGATGTCAATGCTATTGGTCTATAATTAGATGGATTAGTGGGATCTTTTTCTGTTTTCCTGATGGGTACTATAACTGCTTGTTTCCAACTTCCTGGTAATTTCCCTTCCCGTCAAACCTTGTTATATAAATGTAAAATGACCTCTAACGCTACATCTGACATATGGTCCAACATGGTATAGCAGATTTTATCTTTTTCCGGAGCAGTTAGTCCTGATTTACAGATGGACCTTTTCAATTCCTCTAATGTGAAGGGAGCGTTAATAGCATCATCACTTTCTTCCTCTCTTTCCAGCAATTCTTTATTTCCCTCACTTGTTTTTTGTCTTCCCCTTTTCCCCTCTTCTAACATATTTCCAGAACTGTGAACTTCAACCAACACTTTAGCTAACATGTCTGCTTTCTCTACATCTTTATTAGCCACCCCCATCTTCCAATACTGGATATCCCCACTCCCGTCTTACTCCACTCATTTTCTTTATCATTCCCCAAACTTGATTAATTGTTGTGCTTCTCCCTATTCAGTCACAAAATGTTTTCCAGTACTTCCTTTTAGTTTCTTTAATAGTCTTTCGTACCACTGCCTGTATTCTTTTATATTCTATGAAATGCTGGAAATTGTGAGTGTTTTTACATTGCCTTTTCATTCCCTCTTTCCTTATAAATGTCTGCCTGGCAGCCCCAATTATTGCCTCTCTCACATTTTCATTAAATATTTCTGTATCCTGCTCTCTATTTATATTTTTAAAATTTGTTTCACTTATCTCTCTGAATTTATCCCACTGTGCGTTTCCAAATATCTATCTTTCTGATATATCTTCTAATACTACCCTGCTTCCACTGCCTACTTTACATAAAATGGGGTAATGATCACTTCCATCAGTGGACTGATTTATGACTTCCCTCAAACAAATACCTGCCAAGGACTGTGACACTAATGTCAAGTCTAAACTTGACTCACTGCCTGTACTACAATTAATCCTCGGAATACTCCCATTATTTAAACATGCAAGTCCCACGGAGTCCATCAAATCCTCTACTATCATACCATTCCTATCAGTCTTTTCCCCTCCCCAAAGAGTACTGTGAGCATTAAAGTCACCACACCAAATAATCCTTCTACTATCCAGTCCCTTTATTACCTCCAATGTTTCCAATTCTAACCTCTGACATGGATTATAGAAATTCACAATGACCATCCTACCATCCCCTAACCAAACTTCAACAACTACATACTCCAGCTCTTTCCCTTTTTCTATTTCTCTATACAAAACACCTTGCCTAACAAAAGTAGCACATCCTCCCCCATTACCCCCTTCTCTATCCCTTCTTATGCACACATATCCTTGAATCACAAAATCTAAATTAGGTTTAAGCCATGTCTCTTCAACACATATTATATCAGGTTTACATTCTAACCCCTCAAGAAATCCTTTAAATTCTTGGCCATTCGACAGTAGACTCCTTGCATTCCACTGAAGAACTAACATGAGTAAAATTAATCTTGTGACCATGATTTTTTACTTAATTGTTCCTCTTTTTAAGTTCTTCTTGCACCCCACTCCCAGACATTCTGTGAATATTTAAATATCTTGCTGCACTATTTACAATTATTTCAATCTTCTCAGATCTCCCCTTGGCTTGGAACGTGCAGTTAATTACTCGGTCTCTGTAACATAGGTAACCCTCGTTCCCCGAAGGAGGGAATGAAGATGTACATCGGACAGACCGACGAATAGGAATCTCACTAGAGAGGTTAATCTGCTTCGAGTGTAACTAAATGAGCCAATGCACATTGGCATGCAATAATATGCAGCAGCTGCTCACCTCACAGCACGGATATTTAATGAGCAGCAGGTGCGTTGCATTTTCAGGTTTTCGCTGAGGAGCTGAACAGGTTAGGCAGCAGCATCAGCGGGGTACAGCGACTGTGGCGACGGGACGTACGTCTCCAGACAGATGACGAATAGGAATCCCTACCAGAGCACCACAGGCACTGCCCCCTTCCAGCGCTCTGTTGCAAGCCTCCTGACCCCCTTGCCTTGAAGACGGTGGGACAGGGCTAACACAGAGAATGTCGATCACTGCTGTTCCCCAAAAACCCATTCAGTGAGACTATTGGATAACACTGGGAAAACGTACCCTTTCACTGGAAAAGGAACGCTGTGGAAGCCACATCCTTCCCCGAAGGATTTATGTGGAGAAGTACATATGGACTAACCCTGAAGGACTGTACTCCAACCTGATGTAAGGTGGGTTGTCCCAGAGGGAAAGACACGGGCTGGAGGATGCAACACCTCTCATAGAGTGAGCATGCAACCTGAGCGGGCAGGACACGCCTTGTGCTTGGTAAGCCAAGGCGATGGCGTCCACTATCCAGTGGGCCATCCTCTGCTTGGATACAGCCTTTCCCTTCTGCTGAACTCCGTAACAGACAAAGAGCTGGTCTGAGTTCCTGAGGCTTTGAGTTCTGTCTATGTACAGTCGCAAAGCGCGAACTGGACAGAGCAAAGCCAGGGCTGGGTCTGCCTCCTCCGGGGGCAGCACTTGCAGGCTCACTACCTGGTCCCTGAAGGGAGTGGTAGGAACCTTGGGCACATCGCCAGGCCGTGGTCTCAGTACCACGTGGCCGTTGCCCGGCCCGAATTCTAGGCACAATTCGTCGACCAAAAATGCCTGCAGTTCCCCTACCCTCTTGATGGAGGCCAATGCAACCAGCAGCAAAGTCTTCATAAGACAGAATCTTTAAGTCTGCTGACTGCAAGGGCTCAAAGGGAGCATTCTGGAGTGCTCAAAATACCAGAGCAAGGTCCCAAGAGGGTATGGAGGGGGGTCGAGGAGGATTTTACCCTAAGGAACCTGACGACAAGGTCGTACTTACCAACAGACTTGCCATCGATGTGGTTGTGGTATGCGGAAATTGCCGCAGCATGAACTTTGAGGGTGGAGGGAGACAGCCTACGCTTCAACCCTTGCAGCAAGAAGGAAAGCTAGACTCTGATCAAACACCTTCGGGGGCCTTCTCGGCGAGAAGAACACCACTCGACGAACAGTAAAAACAAACAGACCAGCCTAGATGAGAAAAAGTAACGCAATTAGTTACTTTTTTAGGGAGTAACGCAATATTGTAATGCCTTACTTTTAAAAGTAACTTTCCCCAACACTGGACAAGGCTATAATGTGACTTATGCTTATTCCAATAGTAAAATCACAGAAGTTAGTATCTCTCAATTTTAAGAACATCTCTGCTTCGCTGCTTTCATGTGTTTTGTACCGCACTGTGGACTGGATGTTTTAAACTAACACAAACTGGCACCATCTTGCATCTCATTTATTAATTGAAATGAAACTTACTTGTGAGAACTTCATTATTAATATTATAATACTAATATATAGGCAGTTATAATTATATACTGTAATTTGCCTACTATCAAGTAGTAATGTTATGTTCTGTGCTGAGGCTTCGGAGCGTGTCGAGAAATCCCAGAATATTTCGAGGCATGTATCACTTCATACCAATGACGTCATTGAGAATGTCCGAAGCCTCGCTTCCGCCTGACTGGTTTAGGAAGCGGTTCAAATCTTGGCGCAACATTTATATTATAAACCCATAAGGTCCCCTCAAAATGTGTAGTTTTAGAATAATAATATCGCCCCTCCTGCCTATTATGACCAAAGAATTAATTTACACATATTTGATAGCCCCATTCATTTCAAGCTAACACGTTTATTACACAGTTGTGTTATACAATCATTATATACCACCAGAAAATACACATATTTATATAAATAGATTAGTCTATGTGGAAATTGTTTTTTTTTCTTCACCGTTATTTCTAAGCCTTAACTGGCGCAGAATACAGTGTGCATCACAGATGACATCAAGTCATATGTATATGTATCTGCTAGGTGGTATTGTGAGCAAATGAAGCCTCGAGAAGCCTCGAGAAATGAACCCTTTTGTGAACCATGAGGCTTCATCTCGTTACCACTACTATAAAGGCAAAATGATACCATTTCAATTCAAATCTTTATTTCATGTCACGTCCACATAATTATTTTCTTGGTATCTATGTCAGGAGTGTAATGATGGAAAACTCAGAAAGGAGGGAGAGCTGGATCCAAATGCATTCGTGGTTTTATTAATAAAAACACACAGCCAAGAACCAGGAACAGAACAGAATAAGTCCACATGAAAACAAACAGATAAGTCCTCAGGAACATAACTGAGTCGCACCAACATACAACCATATAGGACAAGACCTGACAAAGAACAGAGGAAACACGGGTTTAAATACACAGGGGCAAACAAGCTTGACAAGATAACAAGTTAACAAGACACACCTGGGGAAGACTAATCAACAGGGAAAACCACAAACATTGCCACAGAAACGAGAGTAACATAAAAACACTTCAACATAAAGATCATACAAAACGGGCACAACACCAGGATCGTGACAATAAGACTGACTGTACATTATCCTTTATTTAGCAAAGCTCAGAAAAAGAGAAAGCAGACTGTGTTGAGCTGTTCACGGATCTGATCCGCTCCATTGAGAGATGTCAGTCTGAGCTGTTGGAAGTGATGGAGCAGAAGCAGAAAGCAGCAGAGAAACAGGCTGAAGAGCTCATTAAAGAGTTAGAGCAGGAGATCACTGAGCTGAAGAGGAGAGACACTGTGTTGGAGCAGCTCTCACACACTGAGGATCACCTGCACCTCCTACAGGTCAGTGTCCGTCTCTCTGCTCTCATCACAGCACAACACTCAACATGCTGAGGGATTTTCCTTCTCTTCTGTTGTAGATTTATCCATCCCTGTGCAGCCCGTTTGACACCAAGATCTGGACTGGGATCAGTACTGACGCTAATCTGAGGGAGGACACTCTGAGGAGAGCTCTAACAAAGCATCAAGAATTTCTCAATGGTGCAATGGTGAAGATTACAGGAACTGGTGAGCTTCTCGCTTTATGACTAGTATGAAAACAGCTTGGTTTTTCTGACATTTTTATTCTGAATAAATGTGTAAATATAATTATGCTTAAAAGCTGAGACAGTTACTGTTCTACAAATAATTTTACAGATCTTTCATTCTTTGGAGAAAATAATAATCAAATGTATAAATTGTTTCCACAGAGCTAAGGAGGATTGAGAAGTTTACAGGTACAAGTCATCTGTGCCATTTCCCTACATTTAAACATGCATACATACACAAACATTTTCACATTTATAGATATTAAATGGGTGTTTCTTCAGCTATGGGTACTTTTGACCTTGTGAACTTTTAGAAAAGATTCTCACTTGTTTAATTTGTCTACAAATAATGTCATGCATTAGATCACAGAATCCTGTCTTAAAAAAAAAAAAAAAAGTCAAAAAAATCTCTATCCACAGTTGATTTCCATGACATCTGTTTTACATTGCTAATTTTTACACACAAGTATCACAAGTGAAATTTGTTTTTCACATCACATTTTATTTCAAGATCTTCTCTAACACTCTAAAAATTGTGAAACAGCCATAATTTAAAAAAAAAAAATAAGAGTCAATGTCATGGATTCTCATGGAATGCCATTCTCAATGTCATGGAATCCTTTATCCTTAAAGGATTTTCGACAGGCCAAATTTAAAATACAAAAAATAATAATATCTATTGCAGTTGTTCAAACATTAAAAGGTTAGTTCACCCAAAAATGAAAATAATGTAATTTATTACTCAACCTCATGCCGTTTAAGACCTTCGTTAATCTTTGGAATGCAAATTAAGATATTTTTTTTTAAAATCCGATTACTCAGTGAGGCCTGCATAGCCAGCAATGACATTTCCTCTCTCAAGATCCATTAATGTACTAAAAACATATTTAAATCAGTTCATGTGAGTACAGTGGTTCAATATTTATATTATAAAGCGACGAGAATATTTTTGGTGCGCCAAAAAAAACATTTTAAAACAGAAGTTATGGCCGGACGGTCACACCACATGATTTTTTGACACTTTAAATAACAGAAAATTACAAATAACTAATGTTTTTTGAAAAGTTAAAGTGAGTACTTGCATGGGAGAGGTACTACATATATATGGTATCTTTTTATGCATTGAAACCAAATTTTAACTGAAAAAAATGGCGTCACGTCATTGACCCATAAATGAAAAATAGAAATCATTTTCACACATTGAATGACAAAATGCTTCATCATTATTATGCTTTTTATTTAAATTATCATAGTTTAAAATGTGTAATTAATGAATATTTATATTTTGAGATTGAAAGTCTGGGACAAGTGTAAAACAATACAATCTTGTCACAAATTAAGCCCAAAGATGATGAAGATGGTTCAAAATCACAAAGTAATTTATTGAACTAAGCACACAGATAATCCAGAAGAAGATGCATCTATGAAGCGTGTACAGCACAACACAACAATACCTGACAATGGACTGAAAACCAAGAGGAACTTGTAAATACACAGTGATGAACAAGCTGTGATGATTGTCCATGGAAATAATGACTGGTGGGAAACTAGGAACAAAGGAAACCGAAAAACTGACGATAAACAAACTAAAAGTCCATGAAAGTGAAACTAAGACAAACTAAACTGAATGTAATTGTGACAAATCTATACATAAAGGGCATTTGAAAAGTAGCAAATATAAATGATGAACACGTGTAAAACATTTCTAGGAAGTTTTAATGGGACAAATATAACAAAAAGAAAAAGTTGATGCAAGACCGGTATACTATGGTTGTATTGTTTATATACCATACTACACAGGAATGTTAACAAAAGTTATTAATTATGTGTTCTGATCTGTCTTTCAGTGAATGTGACTATGGATCCTGAAACAGCACACCCAAAACTCCTCTTGTCTGAGGATGACAAACAAGTTGGATATGGAGAAACACGACAGATTGTCCTAGACAATCCATGGAGGTTTGATAAATGTCCCAGTGTCCTGGGGAAGGAGGGATTCTCCTCTGGGAAATTTTATTTTGAGGTGCAGGTAGAAGGGAAAACTGAGTGGGATTTAGGTGTGGCGAGGAAGTCTGTTAACAGGAAGGGAATAATCACTCTGAGTCCAAGGAATGGACTCTGGACTCTGTGGTTGAGGAATGGAAGTGAGTACAAGGCCTGTGATTGTCTGTCTGTCTCTCTCTCTCTGAAAGTGAAACCCCAGAAGGTGGGTGTGTTTGTGGATTATGAGGAGGGTCTGGTCTCCTTTTATGATGTGGAGTCCAGGTCTCATATCTACTCTTTCACTGGTCAGTCTTTTACTGAGAAACTGTATCCTTACTTCAGCCCAGGCTTTAATAATGGAGATAAAAATTTAGTCCCACTGATCATATCACCTGTCAGCAAGAATGGTGAAAAAACATGGTAGAACATGGTAGAAAAAAAATTAGTTGTAATAAATTTGTAATAAAATAATGAAAATATTTTTTCCTGGTAAAACATTTCTTTTCACAATCACACTGCTAACATTACAACGCCTCAAATAAAGATTAATTTTTTTTGTTGATGATTCGCCTCATGACTGTAATTTACAAAAAAAATCACACCATTATCTCTATTATTCTGATGTTTTAGATAAGTCACGCATACCATCATTTCAGCACCCTATTGTTTGTCATGATATGGGCTGTCCAATCACGTTATTGATAATAAAACAACCAGGAAACGTCCTTTTTAAGCAGCATTAACCCTCTGTTCCTTTTTTAACCAAATAATTTTATGTTTTGGTTTTTTAGAATTTTTTACTTCATCAGAATTGTATGAAAATTGTTAAAGGTTTTGGCACTTGCTATGAGAAAAAAGATTAAAAGGTCCTGAAAAAAATAGTCACAAAAATGACCCAATTGGAAACGAATAGGAAGCTAATTTCATCTAGTGGAAACGTTTGGTACTGCGCCCAAACAAAATCTTACTGAAAAATTTTGAGATGTCAACTTTAAATTTGGAACACAACTTGTTTATATTTATGGCTTTGATTTTCTCAGTTTTAGAGTAAAACATGTTTTGGAAAATATATCAAGCATTCAAGATTTATGACAGTTTAAGTTGGAAATTTAATTTTCAGGTATATGCTCAAAAAGTGATTAATAGGTAATAAATGGATCATAACTTTTTCATAAATATAATTTAGTTCCATAAAATCATCTTAAATAAAATATTAAATAAAAATATTATCAAATTAAAATATAGTACATTCATTTCATTGAAATAATAACTGAAGACATTTTTCCGACAGTTTTGATCACAATCAGTGCTGGGTTGAAGGAAAGCCAATGTAAGTAGCCCATCTTATGGTTCTTAATGCTGTCAGCTCATGTTTATATAAAACAAATTGTGCAGCAGCAAAACGCTTTTCCTCAGAAATGTGTTAAAAATTACCAGACATATAATTTAAAGGGTTAGTTCACCCAAAAATGAACATTCTGTCATCATTTACTCACCCTCATGTCATTCCAAACCTGTAAGACTTTCGTTCATCTTCGGAACACAAATGAAGATCTTTTTGATGAAATCTGAGAGCTTTCTGTCCCTCCATAGACAGCTACCCAGTTGACGCTTCAAAAAGTTCATAAAGAGAAACTAATCCATATGAATTGAGCGGTTTAGTCCACATTTTCTGAAGAGACTCGATCGCTTTTTATGATGATTGATGATTTAATTTAAGCTTTTATTTAATTTAAGCTTATATTCACATATAAACATTCATCAGTGAACATAAACAGAAGCTCAACCGAACCTTAATGATGCACAAGAGCAAATCTCTTGCGGAAGCTCAAACATGCTGCGTAACACGTGAGAATAAACCTCACTGGTTCTCTCACGTCAAGCAAACATGTTCGAGTTTCCGTTTACCATAACTAATGTGTGAGTTGATGAATGTTTACATGTGAATATAAGCCTAAATTAAATCTCTTAATCATATAAAGTGATCGAGTCTCCAAAAAAATTTGGGCTAAATCACTTAATTCATATGGATTCGTTTTGCGATCATTTTATGAACTTTTTGAAACGTCAAAGTTTTAGTTCCATAGCTGTCAATGGAAGTTCAGAAAGCTCTAAGATTTCATTAAAAAGATCTTCATTTGCATTCCGAAGATGAACAAAAGTCTTACGGGTTTGGAATGACATGAGGGTAAGTAATTAATGACAGACTTTTCAGTTTTGGGTGAACTATCCCTTTAACGTTTAAAGCAAAGCACTTTATTGCTCAGATGTATGCATTGTTGTTCTCTGGGAATGGAAGTAAAATATTAGATTGATAGGACAATATAGAAATATTAATTTATTCCATTTTGTTAAGAATGGCTTGGTGTATCACTTCATAGTTGGTATGGCTTGTATCATTAAATTATCATTACAATGTCAGCTTGATATTTGTCTGGAATGCCTCTTCCAGACACATAATTTAAACACTTACATCTTACTGGTTGCTTTTTGTTTGAGTGTTTTTAATCAGAGACCAATTAATGAAAAATCACAGATTATTGCAGTACGTCTGAACATGACCTCAGATCTACCAGAATAAGCCTATTCTGTTAGCAGTTTACTGAAGTAGTGTACTGAAATTCTTCTTAAAAGATTTTCAAAACATTTTTTTAAATGATTTCAGTTTTGTGGTAATGTACATGATCTGAGTTCTTTAAAATTCATTGACTTCAGAGTTAACATTTCTTATTTAGTTTAACTTGATGTACTAAAACAACTAAAACTGTATAGATGACAGAAAAAAAGAAAAAAAGAAAAGAAAAAAAAGACAAACCAAACAGCAAAATTACTAAAACTTTAACTAAAATGAAAATGGAAAAAATAAAAACTACACTTTTAAACACAGATTGATGGTAAATATCAGCATAAAAATACTGTGATAACACAATAGATACAATTGAGTTGGAGATAAGATCTTATTTATACAATATTTGTGTATGTCAATGTTAAATGAGATGTGTGCTTGACTTTTTCATCAAAATATTCAGAGGAAGTGCAATGGACTCATTACCAACACCAACAAAACAAGAGACCAAGAGAAAGAGCCTAGATAGACCCGCATGATCTGGAGAATTTTATTTGCCAGAAACACAAGAGACCTCTAGCTGTTCTGCAGGAATGATCAGATGTGTGTGTGTCTGTCCTGTGCTGAGGGAGGCATGTCCTGATTTTGCTGAGTTAGACATATTTTGTTTATCCTGGAACTACATTCCTGTCCAAAAATTTAATCCTAAACACATCCCTAAGCCTAACACATACCCATAAGTTATCCTTCGAAAACGGAAAATGATACGTGAATAACACTAATATTAAAAGCACCTAACCCTGGTTGTAAGCCTAAACTTTTATAACGTAGTCAAGCCAAAAGCTTATCATATGAATTACCGTTATGTGTCCGACTTGGAAGCATTACCATTCTGATACATCGACCTGTAGACAAATGAGCCTGTATAATTAGCTCTTCCACTTCTTCTGAATCAGTGTCTGGCTCAAACATATATGGCTGAATTAAACCTGTATTTCCACTTGCCATCGTGCAGCGTTTACTACAGTAAAACTGACAGTGGATAAGGTAGTCCGAGCTTGTGTGATTGAGTGGAGGCAGCAGGCAGGACCAATTTGCATATTCAAACCAAGGGTGTAGAGTTGCAATCAAACTATTTTAATGCATGAAGAAATTTTCTCAGGAAAAAATGTTTAGGCTAAAGCTAAATATGTCATTTTTGCGATAAAAGTTAAATGATTGACTACAGGGGGCTTTAATGTACGACAATGCCAAAGAAGTCTGAGCAGAATAACACACAGGTATATATATTTATATATTTGTTTTTTCCAATGCATTTTTATAATGTGTTTATAATTTTTTTTTGCTAGTAACATGCTTTAGTTTGATAAGTAACAAAAGTATATGTGATATCAATTTTATGTCCATGAGAAGGCAAATGTGTCTATTTATTAAGACTTCAAAATTGTTTTGCTATTTTTTTTTTAAAGGTTACAAGAACGAACCGATAATGACAGATTATTCACAGCCTTTACAAACAGATGACCAAGAAGAGACTCTGTACAAACCTTCAAGTGAGTTAGTAATATAGTTAGATCTTCTATTCCCCACATAAAGATATATTTTTAATATAATATAGAGATACTTATATTTAGCATAATGTATATTGTTATTATCGATAAATATTTGAGCAATTATGGATAAATTAGCATCTTTTTTAAACTTTGAACTGTTTGCAGATATTTAAGAAATTAAATTAAATTAAATCAGATATTTAAGAAATGTTTGTTTATGTATGTAAAGTCAGTTTTGTCTTTAGGTTCACATATTTTTGGGTTGTTTTTGTAATGTTTGTGAAGTATTTTATTTTTTTTCTTTCAGTAATGGCTTTCTCAAGCAGTTAGTGCTTCATTTGTCTGTCCACTGACCCCCTGACGACCCCATGGACACAACTTCTGTAAGGCCTGCCTGAAGGAATGCTGGGAAAGCAGTCATGATAACAGATGTCCACGCTGTAAAGAAAATTTCAGCAAGAGAGCAGATCTTAGAGATTTTGAGCAGCTATGTTTTCAATCTGAAATCCTGATGTGTCAGAGCTCTTACTGTAAGCCTAAAGTGGAGCCTCATGAGAGAGTCCCAAATATAAAGCAGGTCATGATGATTGACCTTGTGGAGAATATCAATCCTAAAATAATCCAGAATCATGACAGACCTCTGGAGTTGTTCTGTAGAGATGATCATAGATCTGAGGAAGACCACAAGACTCACGACACTGTTCCTGTTGAAGATGAGAGTGAAATGAAGAAGGTAATGAAAAATTATAATTTATTCAGATGTTAAAATTATAAAAATTATAATGTTAAATGTTTCTTGAGCAGCAGATCAGCATATTAGAATGATTTCTGAAGGATCATGTGACACTGAAGACTGGAGTAATGATGCTGAAAATTCAGCTTTGCCATCACAGGAATAAATTACTTTATAAAATATATTCAAACAGAAAACAGTTATTTTAAATTGTAATAATATTTCACAATATTACTGTTTTTACTGTATTTTTAATTAAATAAATGCAGCCTTGGTGAGCAGACGAAACTTCTTTTAAAAATCTTACCGATCCCAAACTTTTGACTGGTAGTGTACATAATACATCAACTAGGGTTAAAAGAACTGTTCCCATACATACAAGATGCTAGAAACATAATAATCACAGCACAATGATCCAGTGACAGTCATTGACTAGATTTTTTTCTTTTTTTGGCTGGGCAGTGTATTATATTGATGTCTGTGTTTGATCTGATTACCTTTTTAATTAGAAAAACAAGGAGAAAGAGGAGGCAGACAACATTGATCTCTGCACTGATCTGAATTACTCCACTGAGAGATGTCAGGTACTGAGATCATCTACATGTATTTTTACAGCACTAGGACCAATAAGTCATTGCTAATGTAAACAACACATTTTAATAAATTTATCTGATATCACTATATTGATACCAATTTACTTGATACCTATATATGTTCTAAAGCTAATGTTTGTTACTCATCTTTCACAGCCTGAGGCAAAGACCAGGATGAATTTTTTATTGCTGCTTTCATCCTCTTGGATCTACAAGAGGTGCCCTTTACAAAAAGGATAAGAGCACTGTATTCCAAGTTCTTTCAAGCTTGAAGATAAATTCATTAATCTTTCTATTCAACCAATAATCTCATCAATATATTAAGAAAAATAAAGCAAAATATATCATTACAGAAGTATAGTTTAGTTAATCATAGTCTGTAACTGTTTAGTATCATTTAGTATCAAGATCTTATTTTCTTGTATTCAGGCTTAATATGCATAAACTATTTTGTTAAACATTTGTAGCTTATCTGAAAGCGCTGGCTCTGTGACACTTTCCATGTATTGCTGTTTGTTTGTGGAATAAAAAATTTATTATTATGGAATATTTGTTTCCAAATAATGGTTGAAGCAGGCAAACAGGAGTGTTTGAGAAACTGGTCTGAATTTAGCTTTTTTATTTTGCACTCATTTTACTTAGTATTGTAACCATATAATTTGAAAACTATTGTAATCTTATTGACTAAATAAATTCTGAGATTCATGTTTCTGTTCAGTGACTTTTGTAAGTACACCTAAAAAGATTACAAGATTATGAATAATAGTGACATAATATATATTGATTTCCATATGAATACATGAATAGACAAGTAGAAAAGCTATCTTAGTCCAGAAAACATTATACATTTTAATTGAATAAAGAACCTTTCTCTGAGTTAAGGAATGTTTATGACCACTGTAAAATCCACTTGTAAAATCCACTTATCACATCACAACATCATCTTCTTAGTCATAAAAATATTTTATGTATTGTCTTCACAAAATGTTTCATTCAATATTTTTTTAAACCCTTACTATAAAGCATGAGTATTAACAATATATAAATGTTTCAGTTAATTTTTTTGTTGTTTTGTTTTCAGCTGCCATTAAAAAATGGTTTAGCCTTCGTTAACTTCCTGAATCTTATTGTCCATGGTGATTCTACCATCAGTTCCTACTGATGCACTGGGTGGGTGACAACGGCGACCTGTATGGAGGCTCATTGGCAGCATGTACTCTGACCCCGGCTGATGAACACTTCCTGTAGATGAGCACCGCAGAAGACAGTAGAGAGAAAGCAGCCATGATGCTCAGCACTGCTGCCACAATGATCTCTTCCTTAGAAATTATGACTAAGGTGAAAGGCATGAGACTGGGCTGAGGAGTGGCATCTTTCTCTTTCACATCATGATCGCTAAGATACAGAAAAGATATATTACTTATAGATAGACTCAGCTGAAAAAGAAATACACTGTATTTTGAATTCTGTAACTGCTGACATATTGTGATGCAGGTAAAACATTAGAAAATCATTTAAGATTTGAAAAAAAACCCCCAAAGGATTAGACCAACCTTTCAATGAATGCACCAACGTTAAGAAGGTAATCTGCCTTTTGCCTTGATGTAGGAGGAGCTAAATCAGAATATTTACATAATCTGTTGTCTGGGCAGAAAACTAAACCCTGATAACCAGACACCTATATAATTTAGAGACAGAAAGTTAAAACAAATCAAAAGGCAGCCCAGTGATGTGAAACAAGTGTTAAATGATTCAGTCATTATAGTTAAACTGCAGGGTTGAAATAAGGTTTACTTAAAGGTAGGGTTGGCAATTTGTTTTATAAACACTTTTTGTTATACTGGTTGAAGCTCTCTTCACACCCTGATAGGAATCAATAACAGAAGTGGTCTAAATATTAAAACATACATATATCTTCTGTGGAAGTCACAGGACCAAAAAGTGTTTGTCCAATCATTGCATTTGGTCTGAGGTGTGGTTTTGGAGAGAGCATTGAAAGGAGGGTGTGATCTTGTGCTTTCAAAGCTAGCTTGCTATTGCTAGCCTGTCCGAAATTGCCTACTCTACTTTTAACGTTTCCAGAGATAACCGATGAGTTATCACTAACCTCAACACTCTTTCCTGCTGGGCAATCCAACCAATCAGAATCCCTTACTTGAATTTGATATTTGTTTCTTCCAGTGCATCTGTGTCTGTAACAATGACCTGCCACTGATGCACGGGAGGACGAATGATTCTAAAAAACCAAGGATAAATTTTTTTTTACGTTAAAACAGCCTTTACTAGTGGTTCTAAGTATCTGAAAACTGTTGCTTTGTCATATTTAAACATTTATAATTTGTACATAAATGTGAGAACATGTGGTACCGGTCTGGTGAGGTTGGATATGAAACAGCGGCTGTCTGAGCCATATATCTCTCCACTTCCTTCATTCATTCCACTCCTCTCATTCTCCTTGTTCCAGCACTCACTCTGATGAAGAAATGTGGCATTACACAGTGATAATCAAGTTTTGTTAAGGTGACAACAAAGTGAGGGACTGGGCAAAGAGAAAAAGAACTCTAAACAAAGAACAGGAGACTCACAGCATTTGCCAGGGGTTTGAAAATGTGGCAGCCATCCAGGTATGGATCAGTGAGACACTTCCCCTTGTGTAAGTGAAGGTAGTGACAACCCAATGCACTGGGAGGAAGACAGTGGACAGTTTATGTATCACATTTACTACTCTGCAAAGTAGACAAAATAATAATAATAACATTTGAAAAATAACTATTTCACCAACTTTAGAAAAGCCATTTCAGCCTTTTTACAGTTTTTTTCAACTGCTTACACACAAAATCCTTACTTGTCGCACAATTTCTGAAACCTGACACTCAAACACCAGTACCACACAACAAATCTGCAAAACTATACACTAATTCTCAGCCTTCGACTCAGATTTCAATTTCATAAAACACTTTTTGCAAAACACAACACACAATTCTCTTTGTAACACAAAAATCTAACAGGAAGTATCTTGATTTCCTTTTTCAAACACAACCATTGTTTCTGTCCAACTACACATGGTTGATGTATTTCTTTTCTTTCATAGTGTGTAATACTGTATTCACATTTCACAACCACAAATGCTTACAGTAAAAAAAATAGTTTGGTTTCAGTCTTGTTTTTGTGTTTACCATGAATTTTTCAACATCTCTCTGCCAATTGTACATAAGAGCTCATGAAAGAAGAGCTTTAGGTTTTGAATAACTTTGTGTATATGATATATCCAAAAAGAGAATATTATTGGCAAAGGTTTTTGCAACGTAAGACAAATGTTTGCTTTTCAGATGTGTTTGTGATATTTTGAATGCAGTGTTTCATTTTGCAAGTGATGTGAGGCATTTTACATTTTGTGTGTGCAATTCTTGGATTTGTGTGTAAAGTTTTGAAAAAAAGAGCCAAAGTTTTGAAAATGTAAGCAATTGAAAAAAACTGTAACAAGCCCACCATTCAAACATGCAAAATATAGTTTGCTTTAAATCAGTGTCTGAAAAATTATTCAAAAACACATTATTTGTTTAATTACCTGTCTGTGCAAAAGAAAGTTGAAGAATTGTGACAGGTAGAGAGGGACCCAAACTGACTGCCTTCACCTAAAACACACAGAAACAAACAGCAAGATTGGTAAAACAGTAAACAGGCAAGTCTGAGGTTTGACTCCAGCTTCAACAAGTGTATATGTATCTTTATGTATGTAAACCAGCAAACTGGACTGATTTCCTGGCTCAATAGTGGATGCCTTACCCTCTCCCCACACCAGGCTCTGAGCTCGGCTAAAGTTCACTGAATACCAGCCTGTATCCTGGAGGGCAGCGAGTGTGATGTGATCGATGCGAATTAAAGACGGCTCCACCAGTAAAGCTGCCATAATGGAGCCCTGCAGCACACGGGCCTCCCAGTGTGATGAGAGACCGTCTGAACCAACATCCTGAGAGGAAGAAAGAGCCAGAGGGAGGGAGTGTATGAATATTTTTTTTAATACTTTGGAGTACCATATAAATGCCATGATTTATACTACTATTCCAAAGTTTGGGGTCTGTTTAATTTGTTAATGTTTTTGAAAGAAGTCTCTATTGCTCACCAAGGCTGCATTTATTTGATCAAAATATATTAAAAACAGTAATATTGTTAAATATTATTATAATTTAAAATAACTGTTTTTTATTTCAATATATTTTAAACTGAACTTTCAACAGCCATTTATGGAAGTCTGTTTGCACCACGGAATAAAAAATACAAAAGGTAAATTGAGATTTCTTATCTCACAATTGAGAGTTTGCATTTTCTTTTTTTCCTCAGAATTTTGAGATATAAACTTGCAATTGATATAAACTCACAATTCTGAGAAATAGTCACAATGCGAGAAAAGTCAGAGCTGCAAATGCGAGAAAAAAACATCTCGCAGTAATTTTTTCTCAGTATTGTGAGATAAACTTGCAATTGCAAGTTAAAAAGTCCAATTTTGAGAAAAAAAGCTCATGATTCTGACATTTTCTCAACTTTTTTTTTCTCAGAATTGCAAGATATAAAGACACAATTGCGAGAAAATGTCACAATTTTGAGTTTATATATTTTTTCCTCAGAAATGTGAGATAAAAAGTCACAATTACCTTTTTGATTTTTTTATTCAGTGGCAGAAGCAAGCTTCCATAGCCATTAGTCTTCAGTGTCACTCGATCCTTCAGAAATCATAATATGCTGATTTCATGCTCAAGAAACATTTCATATTTTTATCAATGTTGATAAAAATTGTTTTCATCCATTTTTTAATAACATTTGTGATGCTGTAGAAAGCTCAAAAGAACATTATTTGAAATATTATTTTTTTTAACAATGTAAAAGTCTTTACTGCCACTTTTGATCAATTCAATGCATCCTTGCTAAATTATTCATTAATTTATCTTAAAAGAAAAAAATCTTACTGACCTCAAACTTTTGAATGTACTGTATGTGTTAAACATTGAGTGCTATGGTATATATCAAATATCAAGGTGATAATATCACGGTATCATGTCACAGTAGTGTTTCATACATGGTGGGTACCTCGTTCTCTAATGGAGCTCCAAGGTCAGTGAGGGTAGAGTTGAGGTGTTTCTGCATTGCTCTGATCACAGTAGGAGAATAGAGTCTAAACTGCCCCATCTCGTCTGTGCTGATCACCTGACCATGAGACCAGCAGTCTACACCAGCTTCATAATACACACAATGATGACAAAAAATATCGGCAAATGCACAACAGGACTACTAATAGATATTTATTCAATTACATAAAGAAAATTTAGAAAAATTACCCAGACAGCAACATAGTGTGGCCCACATCTGGTACATGTGGTTTACACGCGGACCAGATGTGGGCCGGATCTGGGCCGATACTATGTTGCTGTCTGGGTAAGCTCTGTTACTTACCCTGAGAGGAGAGAGAACAATCCTTCCTTTGGCTGAGGAGCTCTTTGCTGAAGCCCAACACATGGAAAAGCTCATGGATCACTGTCTGTAACAAAACAAAGATGACAAATAGTGTGCTGTAGATGTTTTTCACTATAAGTGCAGTTCACTTTCCCTTCTCAAACACACTCACTGTCACCTGCACATAGTGTTCATGTGTGTATCTTTCCAAACTGAGCGGCTCTCTACAGATGACCACAGTCCCAGCCAGAGGACGCCCCTCTGGATCTGCCTGACAGTGAGCAGCATAAGCCAGTAAACCAGACTGAGAGACAGACATGTAAAAATGTTACAGACACTACATGACAACCTACATTAATCTCAGTAGATTCATAGTCTTTAGTACCTCTGCTCTGCATTTATCTGTGCTGTGAGTGAACACATAGAGCAGGAAGTCAGTGTCAGGAACTCCCGTCCCCTCTGGCCTCAGCACTGTCGGGACTGGATGTTCAGGATGTGGATAAACAGCACAGCCATCTAGGTGCTCATCTGGGATCTGTAAGCAGGACTGAACAATAAGCGCAATATTTTTGAGTAGTAGTATTTATGAAACGAGACTCACATTCACGCCGAAGCAGCTCTCGAATCTGTAGTTCTCTTTGGCTCTGCCACATCTGAGGAGAATGACACTGGTTGACTAATTAAAATACATTTTGAAAATCAGTACAAGTGAAAAATCAATGAGCAAGTACTAACACTACTAGCACAGAACAAACCAATGACAGAGCTAGTGCAGTTCAGTAAGAGAGTCAGAGAAGAAGTGTAAAACATGTAAACGTACTTCATGTGGTTAACAGTGCTACTGTTTCTCCAGATGAACTTGCAGTATTTGTTTATGTCTCTGTTCAGCAACAGATTATCTGGAACTCGTCTCACTATGAGCAAACATGCACAATAATGTTGCTAAAGAAGAAAGGATTGGGAAGAAATCCAAATTTATGTCTCTCAATTTTTGTTTTGTTTGTACTGCATATAAAACAACCACACACCAGACAGTAAACTGGAAACTTCATTCACAGCCTCATCAACTGCGGTCATTAGTCTCTCTCTCTCCCAGTCTGAGAGGGCGGGGCTTTCTGAGGGGATCCAGATCTTGATCCTGATTGGTTGTGGAACCGCCATGGATTCTACATGTCTCTCTGCTCTTTTAGATCTTTGAGGTTTAGAACTGTAAGGCGCTGGATTCTCCTCTGATACAGTGACAGGTACGTTGATTGCGGCTTCACTCAAGGGCCAATGAGCAGAGGCGTATTGACCAGTGGGCGGGGACACAACGTTGATTGATTTCTGAACTTGGTCAAAGATGCACTTCCCCCAAGTACATGGAAACCATGGCAGCAGTAATATGCCAATACAAACACAAGGCGCAAAAGGCATTATCTAGTTTAGCATAAAACACAAAGAAAAAGCACTAATTATTTAAAGATGGAAGAATTACAAATGTTTTATGGGCAATAATTAAATAGGCCTATATTAAAATTATATAGTTTTCCCGTGGCATTTTTTTTTTTTACACAATACAGCAATAATTCTTAACTCTAATAACAACAAATTATCTTCGAAAAAGATAGAAGTCCTGAGTTTAGGAAGTCATTCAAGTCTCCTATGCTCACCAAGGCATTTATTTTATATTTTATCAAAAATACAGTAAACCAGTAATAGTGTGAAATATTACAATTAAAATAAATTTTAAAATGTATTAAAATATAAAAGTTAACAGTTAATTTAGTCCTGTGATCAAAGCTGAATTTTCAGCATCATTACTCCAGTCTTCAGTGTCACATGATCCTTCAGAAATCATTCTAATATGCTGATTTGGTGCTCAAGAAACATTAATTATCGATGTTGAAAACAGTTGTGGTGCTCAATATTTTTGTGGAAACATGACTCTTATGATGTATAGAAAAGCGTTTATTAAAAAAAGATAACTTTTGTGACGCTATAAATATCAATGTCCTTGCTGAATAAAAGTATCCGTCCGTTCACACATGCGCGCGCGCGCGCACACACACAATACTGACACCAAATTTTTAACATTAGAACAAATACAAAAAAATATATATATCATTCACACAGAAAAATAATTAATCAATAGATTTCTTACCAGCATAGTTATCAGTCTTTTAGCTTGTATTTGGAGACAGGAAACTTACATCTGTTTGTTTGTTTCTCTTGTGAGCAGAATGATCCTCCTCCTCAGGATGTAAAGAAACTGAGGCAATGCAGTCTTTGAAGTGCAAATAACACAATCACCTCTCATAGTTTCAGTAGAACTGACGACATTCTTCACCTGTAACACTTGCATTCTAGATTTTTTTTTTTTAGATCTATGTTGACAGCATACACTGTTTTTTTTTACCTTGCTGAATCCATTCAGCTTTAAATTGTGCAAATAAAGTCTTTTCCATTCTCCACAAACACAAGAAACTAAACCACATTTGAGCTGGCACATGAAATCACACAAGCAAGAATAAAAGTGCAAATCATTTTATTCTTTGTGGATTTTCCAGGTTTAGCAAATATATACAGTGAAATTCATCCTACCATCATCAGTTCATCTAAGAAAGATAATTCCCACCCACGTCTTTCTAATCACCATTCAGCAGATGAGAGTTCAACATCTCTGCATTAAAAATACATAGAATAAAAACAACATCGACAGGGTAAAAGAAGGAGTGAACTGACAGATCTTAACAGCAGCTGAAATCAAGTGACTATAGATATGGCACTACGACTGGTCGCCCATTTATTATCCACTGAGCCAGAAAAGTATGAAATCTAAACTTTTCATTTTCAAAGACATATTCAAGTTATTGTGATATGGTGATGTCATTCAGGTTGGTGGTGCATATGGAGGTGCGAGTGAAACCTCCAAGAAGGATTGTCTCCACTGAGTGGCTTACCACTTTTAGCTAGTTCACTCTCTCTCGTACACACACACACACAATCACTCACTCACAACACTCAAGTCTTTATTATTAAGTTATTGCCACAGTTGCCATGCACTACCATATACATAGCGAGGGTGAGTTCTACATCTATGTGTAAACTTTTGTGCAAGCACATACGCAGTCTCATACTGTCTAGTGATGTACAGGAAGCTCAATCAAAGGCACTTCTGAGGAACACACAATAAAATGTGGCCTGTAGCATTATGAGGTAAACTCACATGTATGTACATCACACCACCATGTCTGCAGATAAAAATAAAAGCAATTCTAACTAAAATCAATCTTTTTAACCAACATTGCGGATCACAGAGGAACATTTCTTAAGCCAGCTGGGGGAGATTCTTTGTGCAAATGCTCTTCTATCATACTCAACAATTAAGATAAGTGCACAACCCACACACATCTGTACACACGCAGTCGCTTGTCAAATATTTTTGACACGCATTAATTCAATACTTTTTCTTTTAAGTCAGGAAAACAGATGCTCTAATACAAGTTAAGGCACCAAGCCAGCACAAGAAGCAAACATGGTGACGCTCACGTGCTGAAAAGAGGAAGGCAGGGAGAGCGAGAACTTGGTGAACAGAGAGGCAGAACTGGAAAGGAAAAGAAAGAATAAGTCACTCATGTCAGCATGGGCACATCATCTTCAGAGGTTGTGTCATCAGAGAGAGGGATCAGCAGCACTTCATCTTCTGAGGATGAAGAGGAAAAAGAGGGGGATGCAGAAAGAGGAAGTGAAGTAGAGGACGGGGAGGGTCTGAAACGAGAAATGCTCCGCCCCAGTGTGTGGAAGAGAGACGCTAGGGAAGGGCTGCTCGGGGGGATAGTGATGATGGGTGGGGTCTGTTGTGTTTCAGGATCTTCAATTGGCTGGACAGAAAAAGGAGGTGGGGGAGAAGGAGGAGGAGAAGCCTCCGCTTGCTGCTGTGTTTCTGTCTGTTGGGATAAACACAGTTTTTGAGGCAAGGACTGACTGGCAGCATCTGTAGCCACTGAGGAAACTCCAGGACTTGTCTGACTGGGTTCAGTGCTAGTATTAGAGGCTTCTGTCTGTTGGGAGGAAGAAGCTGTGGTCTGTGTTGCCCTGGGTGCGGGCCGGGGAAGTAAGCCCCATCTTCGTAGGCGTCGCACAGCTCTGCGGACAAACCGAGGCCTGCGTCTTCGCCGTAGAGAGGAAGCATTGTCTTGTCTGAGGAGCTGTAGTATCCCTCTCAGAGAGAGTGAGACAGTCTGAAAAAAGACAAAAGGCATTGTGGAAACATGCAAAAGTGACAAACACAAAAATCCACAAATAAAAGGACAGAAATTACAAACAAATATCATACAGCCAGTTAGGGACGGAAGATTTAATGTATTCATTTTTTAAAAACAATTGTTTCTACACTAGACTATATACTACCATTGTAAAGTTTGCGATCAGTAAGATATTTAAATATTCTCTTATGCTCATCCAGGCTGCATTTATTTGATCAGAAATAAAGTAAAATAGTAATATTGTGAAATAATATTACAAATAACTGTTCTCTATTTTGATGTATTTTAAAATATAATTTATTCCTGATATGGCAAAGCTGAATTTTAGCAGCCATTACTCCAGTGTCACATGATCAATCAGAAATCATTCTAATATTCTGATGTGCTGCTCAAGTAACACTTTTATCATTAACAATGTTGAAAACAGTTGTGCTGCTTAATATTTTTGTGGAAGCCATGATATATTTTTTCAGGACTCTAATAAATAGAAAGTTCAAAATAACACCATGTAATTGACATAGAAATCTTTTGTAACATTATGAATATCTTTATTATCAGTATTGATTATTATGTATAATAATAATAAATATTAAAACAATACATTTAAATGTGATGCATTGCATATTTCTCATAAACTTTATGTATTAAAACAGTAACAGGAGCTCTTACTTCATTGGGGTTCTCAGTAGGGAAGTCTTCCACTGGTGGAATGATTCCCTGAGCAATCAGCTGACCATAAGAGGGCGGGGCCTGCTGCTGGATCAATTCAGCCTCCTGCCGAGTGATTGGTGCGAACATGCTGAGAAGGCAAAAGAAGAGTACACAGAAATATTGTCACTAAAAGTTATTATTATAACATAATATGTCACATAATGATATCCTGATTTTTCTCAGGAAAAAAAAAAAAATCACTGACAATGTTGTAAAATTATTATATTTGGAAAATTATTTTCATTTTTCTAGTTAAGATGGTTTTACCTGTACTCTCGAGTGCGTAGTGAGTACAGCTTGCAGGTGCAGCCCATTGCAATGACTAGCAGAAGACCGCAAACTAGGCTTCCAACAGTAGCTGCGGTTATGACCTTTCGAGGCAGGGTCACAGTGCAGTTAAGCTCATCTGTGCCATCCTTGCAGTCCACCTGTCCGTCACAACGCCAGCTCTCAAACACACACCTGCTCAATGAATTAAACATTGGTAGATTTTAAACACAGAAACCAATCATATGGTGGGCAAAATATATACACTACCATTAAAATGTTTCATGTCAGTAAGAAATTAAAACTTCCGTTCAGAAAGGACGAATCAAATTGGCTGTTCAAAAGTGAGAGTAAAGAGTTTTACTTTGTTACAAAAAACTATTTAAAATAAATGCTGTTCTTTTGAACTTTCTACTCATCAAAGTATCCTAAAAAAAGATGTGTCACAGTTCTTAAATAAAATACTAAACAGCACAACTGTTTTCAACAATGATAATAATAAGAAATATTTCTTGAGCACCAAATCAACGTATTCGAATGATTTCTGAAGGGTCATGTGACACTAAAGGGTGGCTGCTTAAAAATCAGCTTTGCATCACAGGAATAAGTTACATTTTTAAATATATTCAAATAGATAACAGTTTTTTAAACTGTAATTATTTTTACTGTATTTTTGATCAAATAAACGCAGCCTTGATCATGAGAGTCCTCACTAAAAATATTTTTTAAAAATCTTACCGACCTCATTTGAACAGTAGTGTATACTCGTTTATGAACACATACAAACCTGTCACTGTCGCAGTGAAAGGTCCCAGGTTGGCAGATGGTACATTCTCTTTCATCAGTTCCATCTGCACAGTTAAGCTGGTAGTTGCAGCGCTCGTGAATCGAGAAGCAGACTGGTCGTTCAAGCTGGTGGCCTGCTTTCTTAATTCCTCCCATCCCACAGAGGAAGTGCCCAGCTTCGCAGCCCCAGCATCCTTCCTCATCTAGGCCCGTTTCAGGACAGTCCCAGTGCCCATCACAACGCTGCTTCCGGGTGTAACAGCCTCCCAGTGATCCCCCACAAAGCTCCTCCCAAGGTAGGCAGTAATCCGTGATGCGATAGGTCGCATTAAAGCCCCTCCCTTCAAATGAAGGCTCCATATGGTAGATCAGGGAAAGCAAGCCAGTGCGGGATTCAACCTCTACTGCTTTGTTATTGGACACAGAGTTGATCTGTAATATTCAATGAGAGGGGATGTAAGACTTATTATTCATATTATCAAAGGTTGAAGTGGTATGACAGTTTAAAGAAACAACAAGATTGAAATCGATTGCATCGATCAAGAACAAGCTACATCATCTCGCAGACAAAAAGTTAAACTCACTGTTTTAATGATGTTGCCTGTGCCGTGGGGCTGGTCTGTGATTGTGATCATGTCTTGGGGACCCAGTTCCAGTTGTTGAAGCTCTAATTTGAGTGGTCGTGAATCCTGGGGGTCAACTGTCCACACACAGTCCACCGGTTGTCCCGTTTGTAAAGGGGGAGTAAATGACCCATAAAATGCACGCAAATACCCCCCACATGGCCCTCCTTGGGGCAATAAGTGAAAGTCAGGGATTTTGGGTGGTGGTACATCTGTGCTGGATAATAGGATCGCCAAGGTAGTGGTTTCAGCTGGAGGGAGGTGATTTACATCATCTATTGGTGGTTCAGGACTAAGATAGTCGCATCCGTCCTCGTCAGGGCCACGTTCATCACCCACACCGAGGCATTCAACTCGTCCGTTACAGCGCCACGATGCCGGGAGACACCGTTCACTGTAACATTCAAACTCGCCTGGAAAACAGGGACCTGAGTCTGGAGAGGTGGAAGAAAGACAAATGAACCCTGTTATTAAATTGACACCTATCAAATTATTAAATACTCAAGAAAAGAGTTTTTACAGTCTTCTGGATAAAGTCAGTGAGAGGGCTGTGAACATTTCCCTTTAATGCGTTCCACTCTACCTTTAATATATGAAAGACGGAACCCTGTTACTGGGTAGAAATGACTGAGGAAGTGGTGCGTCACTGTAATGTTTCCCCCTGTCATCTCAAATGGCGCTGGAAGCTGGAAACCGCAGAGTTTGAAAGGGCTGCCAGTGAGAGGAACCACGGACACCCATTCCCGTCCACATCTCATATTAAACTGGGAAAAACTTCAAAAGAGATGGACACAAATGAAATGGCAGGTGGAAATGGACTATTTACTGTGTAAGGATCAAAGCAATCTCTCACCTAGTTAACAACAAAAGCCATTTGTCACTTTTAACATTCATATTGTTCATATATGCATAGAAGCTATATATTTTCAACGATCCAAAAACAAATTTCAATAAAATATTATTGGTACCTGATGATGACACGCTCCCCAACTTTTGAGGTTATCAGCCAACTGCAGTTGAGAGGACGGGAAGACCAGGAATGGTGGGCAGAGTTATGAATCTCTCCTTGTCTTTGTTGTAGTATTTTGGGTGAATGATCACAACGAGCTGAAACAGACAGTTAAAGCAAAAATATCTTTAAAATTGACTGTGCTCTGGCGCTTAATTCATATGCGAAATTATCACAACAACAAAAGGTCTGCGATTTGCTAAAATTATTTGTGAACATCATTTTGGACATAAAAGCAGGTGGAATGGCCTTTAAAACATATAACTAAATAATAATGAGCATTTAAGTAGATCAAAGACAATACCAAAGAGAAATCCTATGCAGTCAAGCAGGAAGTAAAGGCACAGTGACATTGAGGAAAAAAGGTCCATAGTCCTCTTGTTATAGTGTAGTAATGCACAAAGCACCACTCATACAAAATAACTTTTAAACCAAGCAGCATTCTATTGGTAAAAGCAACAAATTCACATGAAAAACTTATGTAGCCCCGCACTTTTTCAATCCTGCACTTGTTGTGTTCTGTCTTCCACAGCATGAAGGTAAGATCTTGAATGAACTGCTCATTTTAAAATCTTCCCAGTCTACTGACATTTGTTATGACATCCGTTTCAAACATTACATTGCTCATAACTTTTGTTAACTCTACAATAAATATATTCACCAGCTAATTACTCTTCGACAGCCATGCCATAGAAATATACAGAGCTACCACAAAAACTGAAGTTCAAACACAAAATTCTGAAGATGGCTGTGAGCTTGTTTCTCTGACGCATAAGGTTTATAATGTCTTAAGTGAAGTGTACGCATAATTCAGTATAAGAATGACAGGCACAAGATACATATTTTTGGACTTTGGATGTGGAATAAATTACATTATAACTATGCCTTTGGCGTTTAAAGGCATAGTTCACCCAAAAATAAAAATTCTGTTAACATTTACTCCCCTCTAATTGTTCCAAACCTGTATGAATTTCTTTCTTTTCCTGAACACAAAAGAAGATATTTTGAAGAATATGGGCAACCAAACAGTTGATGGGCCCATATTATAGAAACAAATACTATTGAAGTCAATAGGCCCCATCAACTGTTTGTTTACTGACATACTTCAAAATATCTTCTTTTGAGTTCGGCAGAAGAAAGAAATTCATACAGGTTTGGAACAACTTGAACTATCGCTTTAATTTCTAATGCTTTCGTTTTTGGCTTCATCCTTCTTGATGACTATTTTAGTCAGGAATGTTGCATTTTCAATTGGGGCATTGGGTGTGAATTAAAACAAGCACTCAGACTGAGAAACAAAGAGAAGACAAGCTGTTCCATACCTGCGGCACTGAAGACCAGCTCCAGAGTGCAAGGAACTGTGGGAGGAACAATACAAAAGTTGATCACATATAAGACAAGGAATGCTAAATGTGGTTTACTGCCATGATGTAAATACAATCAATCGTATGTTTATGTTACCTTGCTTGACCCTAAAGTCACCATAGGTAACCTTTGGTTAAGTCAAGGTCAGTATTTCAATCTATATGAAAATCTGCTTCAGTTTTATATAATAAGACAGTTTGTACCATATCTGCGTGACACACAGTCAAGGACAAAATCATGATATCTTACCTGATAAAAACAAAAGTCCTAAGACGGAAAGGCTGTGGGAAATAGACATTCTAACAAGTCGGTGACTGTCGATGTTTCATAAAACTAATTAAATTAAAATACAATTTCTGAAAAGAATATGGTTGGTAGATCCATCAGCTCGCCATAATAAGAGCCGTCACCATCACCAATGCGTCTTGTTGGAAGTGTTTAGCTGTAAAGACAAAAATAAAACCATAAACTATCATTTCAGACAAAGACAGCACTGACCAGCATTTCATTTCAGAAACAACTGCTTCAATCAAAAACTCGATGGCATAAACTCGACAAAAGTCAACATATGAATTCGAACACAAAATAGTCAGTAACTGACTAAAAAGGCGCATAGAATGTTTTTCGCAAGGATGACTTCCTGTCTCGCTCTCTTCCCAACAGTGACGCAATTCGGTGTTAGGCAGAGTAGCGCTGCAATGTTTATATACGAAACATTCAAACTATTCAGTGACACTTCATGTAGTCAGAACATATATTTCAGGGCATTTCCTTACGTTTCGACCGTAAGAAAGTAAGACGTCCAGCGTCTAAACTGACGGATTGTTCCGAAAGTTTCGTTTCCGACTTCTAACCTGCCTTTCTCACTTGCCTGCTTTTTGCTAACGCTAGCTGGCTTCCTGCTTCTTACTTTACTTTATATTTGGACGCTATTAAGACTTGATACCACACTATAAACTATTCCAAATGACATTTAATGCGTTTTTTCGTATAGTATTGTTTTATGACTTAATCTTTACCATACCTTTTCTCCTTCTCTCTTGTTGACATTCGTTCACAGTCACTTCCGCAAGTTCTGTTTCGTAGGTGGGAGACAATGCACCACCCATCTACGTCTCAGTGACGCTATGCACGCTGCGTTCTGCTTGTAATGTTCGCTTTCCAACACTAGATGTCATAATTTAGCGCTTCATTTTCAGCATTGCCATGGGTTGTTGTAAATACACCACTATTCTGATACTGTTTTTTAAGTAGTTTTTTTAATATTTAAGTATTCACTATGATAATAATTATAATAAATAATGTATTTCTGCATCAAAGAGGAAATCTTGTCAATCTAATATATTATCATTATTATTAAATGTTATTACTACTATTCATTTTATTAATTACATTTACAATTAAATGTTTTTAATTGTTGTTACAATAATAAAAATAAAAAAACAACAACTAGGTGTCCCAGTTTGCCAGTACCGTCTGGAAGTAAACATGAGAAGCATTTCAAGGTTTTTTTGCCTATTTTTTATTTATAAAAAATAAAATATATATTTAAAAAAAAAAACAAACTTGAAATGCTTCTCATGTTTACTTCCAGACGGTTTTATCTGACCATTTGTTGCCAGCTTTTTTTTTTTTTTCAATATTTGATTCAACACTCATTAAAGAAATGTACAAATATCATTTTAATCTAATGACATTAATAAAAAAAAAAATTAGTTTTGTAAAGTAATTTGTAGGCCTAGGTCTACAATTTGTCCACAAAACTAATTTCAAGCATTTAAACTTAAAGGTGCAATATGTAAGAATTTTGCAGTAAAATATGCAAAAACCACTAGGCCAGTGTTATATATTTTGTTCACTTGAGTACTTACAATATCCCAAATGTTTCCAACTATATGCAAATCGTGAGAAAATTGCTATTTTAACCAAGGCTCCGGGACGTGTGAGGAGTCCCCTTGCAATTGCGTCATACCCTCGTTACCCTCGGTCTGCCTCGGTTTCCGGTTTTATTTTGTAGAAACCACACCAGACGCTTTAATATATTACATGTTTTATTAGACAATGGAACAACTGTTTTGATATATTTATAGACAGAAAACGAATTATTGTTATATAGCTCAACACGTTTAGTCTTATTGTTTAAATCAAATTTTCTTGATTTTTTGTGAGTACCATGCTTTACCATGCCTCAGAGAAAAACACTATTTTAACAAGTAGCTAACATAGCATAATCAGATGCAGCTTTATTTTTAGTAACAGTAATACAGCATTTTCTCCATCATACAATACGTTTTAAAATTAATTGCATGCCATTTATCAACACAAGCCATCCAGCATTTAATATGATATTCTAAAATCTTAATGCAATGTGTCTCAAACAAGTGTCTCACAGCAGCCGCCGAGCGAACGCACAGAGTAACATTTTCAACACACTCAAATGTATCTAATATGACAAACAGAGCTGCGTTACCTCATATTCATGACCGGAAAAGCAGAAGCGGAGCCGGCGACTGTGACATAATAAAAGTTCCGCTGCTCGTGAGGCGTGTGTTGCACAACCGCTCCAGCGGCCTCGTTCAGCTCCCACAATACTCGGTCCTGCTCTGCTTCATGATTTCTTCCCGAGTCCTATCCCAATTCTTTTCCACCGACCGTTGAGATGAAGACCACATGTCCCAAGATTCCGCTCTTAAACTTGGCGTCATCAAGCTACGCCTTTGTTTTGAATAGACCTCTAGTGGACAGAAAATATTACATAGTGCACCTTTAAGGTTTTTAAAATCCACTAGTAGTTTGAGTTGTAGTGTATCTAAAACTTTAAAAGAGCCAATGACTTTTTTCTAATTAATACTTTACGCTATTATATTTATCACAAATACCACAATGTGTTTTGATTTAAAAAAAAAAAAAAGTTATTTCAAGCTTGGCTATCTGTTCTAAAGGCGACAGAATACGTTCGAATTTCTGACAGAATTCCTTTAAAAATTGAACCCCTGCCTGAAAGTCATTGAATAATTAGCACACTGGGAAAATGCAGTGCACATCTGCAGTGTCGATTCTCTGAACTCCTCCCAGTTAGATGCTCCGTAGTGCAGGCAGATTACCAATCTGACAGTGAAGCCGCCTGTGGAGAGATCAGCGGAGGACAAAAGAAAACTGAGAATGTAGTGCAGACCTAAGATAAATATATTTCAGATCTGAAGATAATCTTCTCTCTTCGGCTGAAAAGCGTAGGGTCCAGCTTTACTTTTGGAAAAGTTTTTAATAATAATGATCATAAATACTTTATAGGTTAGGCATAAGTCAGTTTTTATTCTTTTTGTACTTTGGGAAAACTACCAGGCAGATTTTTAAGGAGACGTTTTCACTATTGGAATGGTCTAACTCAGGAAAATCTACTGGAGAAAATTTAGAGGAGGAAACTTTAAGAACGGAGTCTAGAGCATTTTTGTGTCCCGACCTCAGTAGTCTCGCTCATTGAGGAATGTTACCGAAACTCCAGACGTTACCGCGGCTACTGCCGCTCGCCCTCGCAAGCGTATTTCTGGTGCAAAGCGGGACCAGTGACAAAGAAGTCAGACCAGAGGTAAACGCACAGCCAGTGTTGTTCTAGTATTGCGAGTGTGTGTGTGTGTGTGTGTGTGTGTCAAATTTAAACTACATTGTGGGGACCAAATGTCCCCACAATAGTAAAATTGTGGGGACATTTAGTAGTAAAAAGTAAAAATAGTAAATTAATAGTAAAAAGCCAGTGGTTTGTGTGTGTCTGTCTTTCCACTGCCTATCTGTCAAGCCTGTATTGTTGGACACAGATAAACTACTCAGATGTTTCCGCATGTCAGGATTTCCTTCATGAAGTGTATTCATGTACCTCATAATTCACAGTTGAATACAGATGAAGTTTTAAGGAGCTGTGTCTTTTCAGACCCCTAAATATCAAGGTAAAACAAAACAGGAGTGAGTCAGAGGCTCCAGGACTCCTATTTAGCTAAAGAGGGTTAGTTATTAAAGTGTTGCAATTCTGTGGTTTGTCTGCATCTTTAGATTCACATATTTTCTTTGTATTTGCTTTGACGGGAAAAAAAAGAAGGCAGATATATCATTAGATACATCAATGTGTTCATACACCCCGGAGCCATCCTAATGTTTGTTTCAGAAAGAGGCCTATGTCTGGTAGACACATAACTGTGAGGGGGAAGAGAACGAGTGACTGTTTTTCAGGACGTTTTGGCGTCTCTGTCACAAATGCAAGCCAGGAAATCTTAACGGCCTAAAATAAAGAAAACAAGATCAGAGAGAGGATTTAAGACATTTTAATAACTGTCTCTATTTGCATCTCTTCATTCCTTTCTCTCACACTCCTTCACATTTCTGAGATGGTTGAGAGATGTACCCAAGGCTAGTGTGGAAAAAGTTCAGCTCTGCAGATTCCACCAAAAGCTTTCGAAGGTTTTCAAAGGCAATAACAGTCTCCTAATGCGAGAGTCGCGTGATCAGAGAGTGAGGTCACGCAAAAGGTTAAATCGCAGATGTGCAGTGCTTGTGAAACTGCCATCCTTCTTTAGACTTTTGGTTGACATTTATCACAACATTTCTTAATATGCTTTAACCACATATGCAAGTTTTTTGGTTTTCCTAAGTTTTATAATCCTTGTTTCCCCTAAACTATGCTGTTTTTATTTTCTTGGAATTCTGAACTTTACTTCTAATGAAATAATTGCTTTACGTTAGGTTTATTATGACTTTGCGCTGGATCTTTTCTGTTGTTACAGGTGCTATTGTTTTGAATACTGTACTAAAAAGGCAAAAAAACAGACGTTTAGCCATATTTCTTATGGAAAACAGCTGGGTATTGCCAACCCCCCCACCCCTCCAGACCATAGACGAGAGATGATGTATTTGTTTAAGTAGTATTACAGATGCAAAGCATCTGTTGAAACCCAGCTGAATCTTTCAGACCTTCATCACTTGAAGACGCTTGAAAAAGTGTTCATGTTATTTGGAGTTTAGAAGAAAACAACCAAATAATATGTTCATTAAGATTAAGACTCAAACACCACAGTTTCTCTTTTTGATGCTTGTTTTGTTTACATGGAAAAACAATGTAGTTCTGCAGTATATAAATGAGTATGTGGATTATATATGGATGATAATGTCATGTATCTGTAATTCTTTTCTGTGTTCTCAAATTAATAGAAACAGAGATATTGAAGTTTGCTTTACTTTTTGATTTGTTTTAAGCTGGAGGTGAGCAATTTCCTGTGTCAGAATTAGTTCAGCTGCTCAGTAAATGGGTCAGTGATCCGATCCTCCACATGAAGATGCGGAGTAAGACACGGGCACTTATGCCTAAAATTTTCTGTTTTTTCCATTGGCACAGACAAAGAGGAACAACTGACTCAGTCCTTCTGTCGTGCATTCAGACTCACCTCTGCCCTCCTTTTTTTCTTCTCCTTCTTTTTTCTTCTACCCTTTGTTTTTATATTTCTAGTATTTTAAAAAAATCTTTAGGATCTCACTTAGGTTTTGTTTTTTTTTCCTCCAACTTCTTTTTCTCCCTCTTTAGTAATAGTTTGCTTTTTTCCATCTTTAATGCCTTAGGAGCAGCAGATCAGCTGTTAAAATCATAAATGCTGCTTTTTCCCCCTCTTAAGCATGGAAAGTCTGACATCAATATTTTCTGCAGAGAAACTATAAGAATCAGAGATTAGAGTTAAAACTGTGAAAATATAGCAGCAAAACAACATGCTCTTCTTACCAACATGGAACATGGATGAATTTTCTTTTTTTTTTTTTTTTTTTTTTTTTTTTATATATAGAAAAAGCCATCTTAGAAAGAATACTTGGTCCATTTCAGAGTTTTAAAGAGGCCATATTATGCCATTTTACAAAGCCTTGATTTTGTGGTGTTTTTTGGGGGTGTACTAGAGTAGATTTTCATGCTTGTTTATTTTTTACAGCACCATCTCCCCAGTCTATCAGTAACGCTCAGTTTAATTCCTGTCTCTATGAAGCGCTCTCTTCCGGAAAGCGCAATGTGCTCTGATTGGTCAGCTGAACCAGTGTATTGTGATTGGTCAACCACTTTGAGTGTGTTTCAGAAATGTTAAGCCCCTTACCATAACCACGAGTTTCAACATACTACTAACACAACTCAACCAGGCCTTGACTTTTTTTGCTTATGCCTTAGGCAAGAATTATTTAAATAAGAATATTGTAATGTGATGTGTACGCTCCCAGAAGAAAACTCAAGACTACAATTAAGGCATTTCAGGCAGTTCAGAAACAGTGCTTTACTGATATAGAGAACAACTCCCTTTGGAGTGACTTTGTGCTTTGTTAATTTGCAGACCTTTTTCATCCTCAAATAGCAATATTACACACTAAAGAACGTTGAAAATGTAAAAAAGCATAATAGGTCTTCTGTGAAGGAGGGCTGATTTTAATTTTTGCTGTAGCATGTGTTAACCTTGCTGGCATGTGCGGCAGTGACGTCATAGCGTGTTACACTTAACCTCACGTCTTCTGTACCTGCCATTTACTATCATGTGTGAGTTAATGGTTACTGTTGAAATCTGTTCTCAGATCTGTGTATGATGGCAGCATCTGCCTTGATTACTACATAAAGCTTTCCCAGACAACCCGAGACTCAGTAAACTCAATAAAGTCTACCTGTCTGCATGGTAATAGCTGACGCATGGCCACACAGTGACTCGCTCTTCCTCAGTCAGGGGATTGGCAGAGGGGTTCTAAATAGAACCTTTGACACCCACCGCTGGGAGTTCCAGGGCAGCGGAGCATGCTGGGATTGCTGGCAGCATTAAGAAGAGACCTGAGGCTTTTCGGGAGGGAGAAGAGTGGCCTTCAGAGGGAGTAAGAGAGAGAGAGGGGGAAACGTTTTCATCCTCATGAGTTAGTGTTTTTACAAAAATGGGGTGCGTCACCACAGCGGAGGCACCACACACAGAAAGCACTCATAAAGAAGGAGGAGTTGAATGACAGACTGAGAAAAAAAGAAAAATGGAGCAAGGGTGACCAGGATAACACTACACTATAGTGCCCTATCCAGATATACACTTCCTCGACCAATATGGTCAGTGTAGACCAGTCCCATCGGAAAATCTACAATGTGAAGGAACCAGTGTGAAAGCACTCACTGTGAAGTTGCTCTCTGGATGCGGTTTCTTAATCACTTTAGTACTGTAGCTACTGTAGGTTTGTTGCAGTGTTTCGCCCATTTTTGAAGAGTATACTGTGTAATAGGAGTGCCATATTGAGCATTATACATTATACTGAGATTTTCATCTCACCTATTGTCTTAAAAATGTCCTAAGTAACACTACTTTGTTTTGTCAATTTGAATTTGTTTATTCACTAAGCCAATAAATTAATTGAAGCGACTTTTTCAGTTTAATATTATATGTGAAGTGAACTATGCTATCTTTGTTTCTGAAGGCATAATCACCCTAAAAAGTAAAGAGATCTGGGATATAGTTTTAGAAAGTTGTTCATAGACCTCAACACTTGACAGTTGACAACATTTGAGGAAGTTCTGTTGGTCTAACATGAGTTATATGTAGTTACGAGTAATTTACATTTCTTAGGGCCAGATTTACTAACAGCTTGCGCCAGCGCAAACCCTCTTTTGGCACTAAAAACAAATACTGTCAGAATATTCTAAAGACACGCAGTGAAAAATTAGCACTGAAAAGGCATGGACACAGGCCTATTTTGCGGCTGACTTTATTTCATATGCATCTGTTGGAGTTTCCCGTTCAAGCGCAAAATTTATGGGATTGGGAGGAGAGTATTTAAATGAATCATGCAACATGATTTACTAAGGTTTGCGCTAGTCAATTTACTGGTATTTGCGCCATTATTTAACGCCCCAAAAAAAGCATGTCTTGACCCAGATGATAATATGCGCTGTTCTTGGTAGATTGCATTGGTCATTATGGAAATGATCCGGCTGCTTCTGTGTTCTTTTGGAATTGCACTCTCACAGTAATTTGCCATGTTTAGTAAATTTATGTGTGACTCATAAACTGGAAATATGTAATTGCTATTTTTTTTTTACAGTGTAGCTAACATAATCATGACTTAATTTTAACCATTGTAAATCTGAACGGTCTCTATGCCATCATGCTCGTCCTTCTTTTTCTCATTTCTTTTTCTTTTTGTAGATACAGATACTGCTTATACTGAGAAAAAAGAAAAGAAAAGAAAAGAAAAGAAAAGAAAAAAGAAGAAAGGGAGGCAGTCTGAGGTCACACGGATTACTGAAAAACTGCTTGTAATTTTTGCTGACACTCTTTGTGGTTGGAATGGAGACACTGGCTGTCTGATCCTTAAAATGAGACATTTACCCTATTTAGTCTAACAGACGGTCACTCCTAAACGTGTAACCTTTGTGTTAACAGCCCAGATCAGCACATTAGGCTACAACCACCTGCACAGCTATAATCAGGGCCATAACTACCATAGACGTGAGGGGGACACGTCCCTTCAGTATTCAGAATACCGGTTTGTTGTGTAGGATTTTCAAGAACTGATATTTATTTTTTTACTTTTGATCCATTTGCTTCTTTAAATATAATATTGCTTTTGCTTCTTTAAAAATTATATATTCTGAAAATATATAAATCAAAAACATGTTTTCTTTGTGTGCAAGACATGAACATTAAGTTCTTTGAAGCTACATAATTACATTACCATTGCTGCTTGTCTAGCTGTACACTGTAAGATATATTTAGATTTTATTTGTTTTGTTATTTGTTAGTTTTCCTTTTCCTCTCTTTTCATGTTCTCAGTGGTTATTTCTGTAAGTCGGAAAACAAAGGAACTGTTTTACTTTAGTAAAAGTTAGTCTGGTCTGTCTTTACCCAAGTGTGGCTAGCCCTAATCCTATCCCTCAAAGAACATTTAGCTTTTTTAGAAAAAGAAGAACAAAATTATTTACATTTATGAAGGAGATGGGGCGGGGGTTTGGCAAATGTAGCAGCAAATGTATTCCCAAAGTATAACTAGTTTGGAAACACATGCATGTACAAGTTGCATTGTGGTCATAAAGTCTCTGACACACTTTTACTTACAACACACAAGACACAGTTAAAGCCTTTAACATTCCTGAGCATCTACACACACTCTCTTACTCACAAAAGTTTAACCAGGACATAAGCACACAGACACACACACATCTTCGTGTTTGCACTGCGGTTCATCACTGATGTTTGTGGACTTTGGCAGGTTTATGTACAATTAGGTTTTATAAATTCAGACAGCATGTCATGTGGATGTGGTGCAGCACTGAGACATTTGGAACAGTGAGTACACTTCAAAAACATTCAGTCCAACCTTTAATTCACTGAGGTCACCTTAACAGCCATGACAGCAGTAACACCTGTGCTATTTCATGCTCTGATATAATTTGTGATGTTTTCCAGAGTAACATTTTTTGTGTGTGTGTGTGTGTCTTTCATTTATGATTAATTTGGTTTATTATAATGAAGAAAAGTAGTTATGGGACAGTTGCATGTTAATGTGTGTTGTGTGTTAATTTGACATTCATTCTCTCTCAGGCATGGCTCCAGCAGTATGGTTATCTTCCTCCTGGCGATGTTCGGGCTCAGGCAATCCGCTCTCCTAAATCCATCACTGCCGCTATATCCGCCATGCAGAAATTCTATGGCCTCACTGTCACCGGCGCTATGGATCCAGCTACACTATCGTAAGTCCTGCCCAGTCTCGTACATCTTTAATTTGTTTATTACAGTGGTGGACAAAGTACAGATACCATAATAAAATATTACTTCATTAAAAGTAAAAGTACTAATTTTCAATATTACTTTAATAATGTACAAAAGTCATTTTTAATGCACTTAAGTATTAAAAGTCAAAAGCACTGATAAATAAACCACGTTTATTATTTATTCTAGCCAGTACTAGTCATTTTCCAGCAATAATAAGAAAAATCAGTTCAGACATTTAACATATATGTTGATCTGAGAATAAGCAAACACTTTTATAACCAAAACTTATTATACGTTATACTATTATTATACTAATACACTTTTACAGCAAATTTAGTTCACAGATAACTGACATTCATGACCTAAAAATTTATATTACATTTATTAACTATTAGTAACTTACTTTTTGTGCTATTCAAGTTGTTAACTCAAAAACAGCTGCAACTGGATCAGTCCAATTCAAGAATGAATCATTCAGTGCGATTTGTGAATAAATTCAGCAGGTTCACTGGAAAGAATTCATGAATCGCTGTCGCATCTTGGTTTGGGTATCGTGTGGCGATTTCTTTAGCTTGAAATAACGAGGAATGATATGTTTTTATGAAATGAAGTAAAAAGTACGATATTATGCTTTGGAATGTAGTGATTTAAAAAAACAAAAACAAAATAAAAGTACAGATACTTGAAAAATGTAACTTCATTACTGTCCACCACTGGTTAATTATGACCATTTAAAGATAATGTGCAATATGTAACTCAATAGTTACATTATTTATGCTAATGACTGACAAACTTTGTCCACAAATGGATAACCTAATCTGCTTTGCAACCAGTCACGTATAATCGAGTGACTTTATGTCTTGCATTAACATGATGTTGTCAGGGCAATGCAACGGCCAAGGTGTGGTGTTCCGGATAAATTCGGCTCTGAACTGAAGAGCAACCTACGAAAGAAGCGCTATGTCATCCAGGGCCTAAAATGGGAAAAAAGAGAGGTCACTTTCAGGTATGGAACTGTAATTGACAACATAAGAAGAATTAATAATAGTAGCATTTAATGCATATAAAACTGTGGAACTCGATCCACCTTAATTTGAATGTAAAAGCAGACAGCCGTTTGTATCCTGAAGGTATGAGACTTCCGGTGTCATCCCCTTCCAGCTATTTTAGTTGTACAAAAACAGTCTGTTATGCTGCTTGATATTGCAAACTGATATTTATTATCATATTTTAATTTCTAATCATAATCATAAACACACTGGTTTGTAGCACAAATAGTTTTACTGTATACTGCACTTTGTTTATTTCTAGTTATTTACCTATAGCGGGCAATGAATCTGAAATCTCGCATTTACAGAAAATAGCTTAGAAAATTGCAAAATAAGGTGGATACACCTGACATTAACATGCATTTTTTTGTATTCCGATAGTATTCTGTTTGAGCAAGCTGGATCGCATTTTCACTTTGCATGCCAATGCAAGATTAAACATTCAGAACATGAAAACGATGACTAACTTCTTCAGAACATTATTAGCTTGTCGGGTTTTTCCTTTTCAGAAGTGAAAATAGTTATTAGACATTACATATTTATTTAAAAATGACCAGTTTCTTCACTTCCTTCCTGAAAGGAACAATCAGATATAGAAATTAAGCAGAATTTTTTTCTTTTCTCAGTATCCAGAACTATACTCCTAAAGTAGGCGAGCGCGCCACACATGAGGCCATCAGGAAGGCCTTCAAGGTCTGGGAGGCTGTGACGCCACTCAAGTTTCGTGAAATCCCATACAGTCAAATCAATGGCAAGGTGGACAAGTTTGCAGATATCATGCTTTTCTTCGCGGAAGGCTTTCACGGAGACAGCACCCCATTTGACGGCGAGGGAGGTTTCCTGGCCCATGCGTACTTCCCTGGCCAGGGTATCGGAGGTGATACCCATTTTGACTCAGCAGAGCCTTGGACAACAGGCAACGTTGACCAGGGAGGTGAGCAAAGAATAAAAGTCAGCTGTCAGCTGAACAAACTTTATCCGTTATATGTGCATGTAAAGTCTGTGACATTTTATATTTAGAGTAAAATCGTTTTGCCTCTCTTTCAGGTAACGATGTGTTCCTGGTGGCAGTGCATGAATTAGGTCATGCTCTTGGTTTGGAACACTCAGGCGATCCCTCTGCCATCATGGCTCCGTTTTACCAGTGGATGGACACAGAGAACTTTGTGCTGCCCGATGATGACAGACGGGGGATCCAGCAAATATATGGTAGCCAGTTTTCTTTGCTTATATATATTTATTTTCATTTATTTATTCATAATTTTTATTTTTATTACGAGATTCTTATGTACAATTACAGTCTGACTAGATTTTAACACTTACTACAATGAGGTCCAATTAGATGACATTAGCTTACAAAATGAGCAATACATCTGTTACAGTATTCATTCATCTTTGTTAACATTGGTTAATAATATTATTAATTTAGTTAATAATATGAACAGATTAGTGCTGTCAAATCGATTAATCACAATTAATCGCATCTAACATAAAAGTCTGTAAATATATACATATATACTTATGTTAGATGCGATTAATCGATTTGACAGCACTAAAGAGGATGTAACTTGATTTTTGATGTATTAGTTAATGTTGAAATTAATTTTAGTATTTTGTAATTTGTATTTGATAGGGTTGATGAAAATGGTTTTGTATTTTGTATCAAAATACTTTAGTGTTTTGTATTTTTGTAGTTTTAAAATACTGTAAAATACTAGTCTACATGATGACATCATAAAAATGCAACCTCTGATTGGTGCTTACTCAGTGGTTTGCCCAGACTTGTTGAGTTCAGTGCTGCCAGTTGCACTAAATTAGGATACAATTATAAGTCATTCGCAAACTGTTAAAAATTAAACTGTTGGTTACTTTAAAACTAACCTTCATCTGGGAGATCACAGGGATATGTGAATATTTGATCTGTTAAATCCACAATATGTAAATTTTCGCCGCTAGAGGTCGCTTATTCAGTTGCTTATCCTTGATTTTGTGGAATCATGGGATGTGTTGTTTTCACGCCTACAGACAGTGGAAAAGAATCGGGACGGGACTCTGGCAGAAATCATGTTCATGGATGAGATTATTAACATTACTGTAGTATGAAGCAGAGCAGGGCGAGTGATGTTGGAGCTGAACGAGACCGCTGGAGAGATTGCTAATGAGAGATGAGCGCGACATGTCTCGAGAGCAGCGGAATTTTATTATACCACAGTCGTGCCACGTCTTTTTTTGGTCTAGCTTATGTGGGGTAATGCGGTGCTGTTTATCATATTAGATACATTTGTGTGTTGAAAGTTGTTATAATGCTACTCTGTGTGTTCGCTTGGCAGCTGCTATGAGACACTTGTTGCACACTGCAGTAAGCTAGATCGATATTAGTCATGGTAAAACATGGTACTTGCGGTAAATCAAGAAAACGAGATTTAAACAAGAAGCTATATAGCATGATTAGTTTTCAGTCGAAAAATGAATCCAAACAGTTCCTCATCTGTCTAATGAAACATAATAAAATATGCTTCTTTGGTGTTTCCATGGTTTCTACAATATAAAACCGGAAATTGAGGGTAACGCGGGTATGATGTCATTGATAGGCGGTGCACGGATAAATGAAATTGCATATTTCTCTGGATTTAAACATTCTTGGAAACATTTGGGATAATGTAAGTACACAAGTCAACAAAATATATAACTTTGTTATAGTGGTTTTTGGATATTTTAATCCAAAAATCCTACTATACATATTGTGCCTTTAACTGGTTGCATATGTTAGATTTATTGCATGACTTGGGCAGAGAAAAGCTGGTGCTATCAAACATTGTTTACATAATCAACTGAGTCAGTGTAATGGTGGGATAGATCAAATAGGCCAATTGATGGAAGGTTTGCGAAGAAATGTCATGCTCCCTTGTAAAAGTATTTTTTTAGTATTTTTAAAATACAAAAATACAGTAGTTTATTTTGATACATGATGTGGCTGCTGTATTTTGTAGTTTATTTTGATACACTTAAAACTAAGGTATTTGGTATTTTATTTTAAAATACATTTTGATGTATTTTTGCCCAACCCTGCGTACAGTATATACAATAAAAACTGCTAGTACAGTTTCTAAAAGCTAATCTACTAAAATCGATGCTCACCTGTGTGTTTTAATGGAATGTCCACTGAAGGTGAGCCGGAGTTGAGAACCCATGTGCAGGATTATTGATAAATGAAAAAACAGATACAAAACAAACAGAACTAAGATATGACATAAACATAAACACGACTTGAACAGTCTAGGCTCAAGAGCAGGGGTGGGGAATGTTGATCCTGGAGGGCCATTGTCCTGCAGAGTTTAGCTCCAACCCTAATTAAACACACCTGAAGCTAATCAAGGTCTTCAGGATTACTAAAGTTACAGGCAGGTGAGTGTTTTTTTCAGGGTTGGAGCTAAACTCTGCAGGACAATGGCCCTCCAGGATCAACATTCCCCACCCCTGCACTAGAGCGTGGCATAAACAGGCTTAATCAAACTCACCAATAATGGGTTACATAGAACAAAGCTAGATAAGAGACAATGGAAACATGAGGGCTATAAATACACATGACTTACAAGATACACCTGAGAGTAATCAAGATAATGAATCAATAACAAGACAGATCTGATTATCATCTGACCAGACAAACCAATAGGTGTGCTCAATTTGAAGCGGCTCTGCGTATGACATCAATGTACCGCGAGAGCGATTCGAAAGCAGAGCCGTCTGCTCTCAAATCACTCTCGAAGTACTTTGATGTCATACACTGATTGGTATGGCAGCGCCACTTCAAGTCGAACACACCTAAAAAAAAACATAATACACGAAAAACAAAAGAACCACATTGAATAGATCACATGAGGGTAGCAGGGAATCATATGACATGACAGGAAACAAGACTATGACAAATTACAAAATTAAAGACACGTAAAACAGACGTGACATGCGTTTTTCGGCAGGTGTTCGTTCTGGTGAAGATCCCCAACCCCCGGCACCCCGGCCCCCCACTCGCAGGCCAGACCGCCCTTCCTTTGGCCCCGACATATGTGAGGGACACTTTGACACCATCGCTTTCCTCAGGGGAGAGATGTTCGTCTTCAAGGTACAACAGAATGCAAAACATGACTGTTTTGTGTACATTCCATGTATTTTGTGAGTACTTTTTTAAATATTTACACTCCCTCTGCTTCACAGGAAAAGTGGTTCTGGAGAATGCGTGATGGTAAACCTCAGCAGGGGTATCCCATGCCCATTGGGCACTTCTGGAAGGGACTGCCTCCCTCTATCAACGCAGCCTACGAACGTTCTGATGGAAAATTCGTTTTCTTCAAAGGTGCGCCCGTCTTCCATATTTTTTTGCCTTTTGTTGTAGACATTGCATCTCTGGTTCTATTAGGTGTCACAAATTATGCAATGATGCTTGTTTGTCTGTCCTCTCACTAGGTGATAAGTACTGGGTTTTCAATGAGGCTAAAATGGAGGAAGGTTATCCAAAAACGTTTAAGGAACTTGGCACAGGCCTACCAAGAGACAAGTTGGACGCAGCTGTTTTCTACACGCCCACCGGCAACACTTACTTCTTCAGAGGAACCAAGTAAGTTCCCAGTTTCACTTATTACTCAGTGTCTGATTCTAAATCCATGTGATTTTGTATCATATGGAGAAAAATGTTTCATCTTCTTTTTTTGTGAACTTCTCCCTTTCTTTTATTGTTTTTCTTTCCCATTCATGCCTTTTCTGTTTTCTCAGGTATTACCGTTTCAATGAGAACAGCAGATCTGTGGATTCAGACTACCCCAAACCCATCAGTGTATGGCAAGGAGTACCAGATAATATCAAAGGGGCCTTCATGAGCGAGGATGGAGGTACAGAAGCATTTGTCTTTTCATGTGGATTCTCCACTGTCAAGTCTAACAAAGGGGAAAAAAAGCAACAAAAGTGATCAAACAAAATGATCTAATTAAACACACACATCCTATTCATATATATTCAAAAGTTAATTTAAAAGTTTGGGGTCAAGTTTTTTTAATGTTTTTGAAAAAAGTCTCAGAAAGGATCCATTTATTTGATCAAAATTACAGTAAAACTGGCATTGTCACGGGACCAATACTGGTATGATTTCATGGTTCTCAGTACCATAGCAAAAAACTATTTTACTATTTTATTTAACTATTTTAAAATAAAAATATTAATTAAATTAAGGTGTTTATTATTTAAGTAAATAATACATTTAAACAGCATGTAGCCTTCAAATGTAAACATTGTTAATAAAAAGATCAAGTAAAACAATTTGTAATAAAATGAAGGACATAAAAAAATCACACACACATGGAACGAGTGGCAGGTCTGTTTGCATTTACACTCTGAGACTTAAAGGGTTAGTTCACCCAAAAATGAAAATTCTGTCATTTATTACTCATGTCGTTCCAAAACCGTAAGACTTTCCTTCATCTTCAGAACACAAATGAAGATCTTTTTGATCAAATCTGAGAGATTTCTTGTCCCTTCACAGACAGCTATGCAACTACCACTTTGACGCTTCAAAAAGTTCATAAACAGATTAAAACTAAAACTAATCCATATGAATTGAGTGGTTTAGTCCAAATTTTCTGAAGTGACTCGATTGCTGTATAGGATGAACAGATTTAATTTAGGTTTTTATTTACATATAAACATTGATCAGTGAAAATAAACAGAAGCTCAACCGAACCTGCTTGCCGCGCAAGAACAAACCTCTTCTGGAAGCTCAAGCATGACGTAACACACGAGAATGTACCTTATTGGTTCTCTCACATCAAGCAAACACATTTGAGCTTCCGTTTACCACATCTGATGTGAGTTGATGAATGTTTATATGTGAATAAAAGCCTAAATTCAATATGTTTATCATATAAAGCGATCGAGTCTCTTCAGAAAATCTGGACTAAACCGCTCAATTCATATGGATTCGTTTTACTTTTTGAAGCATGAAAGTGTCAGTTGTGTAGCTGTCTATGGAGGGACAGAAAGCTCTCAGATTTCATAAAAAGATCTTCATTTGTGTTCCGAAGATGAACGAAATGGAACAACATGAGGGTGATTAATTAATGACAGAATTTTCATTTTTGGGTGAACTAACCCTTTAATGCACATCTATTTTGGCATACAATATCAGATTTTTGTCCCGTCAACAATTTTTGTCACTTTTTTTAATCACTTTCAATCATTGCAATTTCGGATTCAATTACGCATTTAAATACAGTTGTAAACCCAGAAACTTTGCAGTGTACTGAGCAGCATGAAAAACAAAACTTTTATTCATGTTGTATATGGGTTATAATGAAACAGAAAGCGAGCAAAGAGCGCTCCCTTTATAATCACTGAGGATGTCAATCACTTAGGCTATGTTTAGTGCCTGCTCACTGAGATCTACACTCTTTTAATGCTACTTAATCTGACTTAATCTGAATTTAAATTTAAACTTAATCTGATTGTCCATTGCTTTCACACACTCAACAGATGTGTTGATTCTATGATTGGCTACAATGATCAATGCTTCAAAAACACATTGTAAATAGAAACCTTTGACGCTCTTTGCAGAGTGCTTACACAGATACACATGGGAGCGTTTGAAAGTAGCCACCTATCAGCATGTACCGAATATATCCACTATTTGGTACTACTGGTACTGCAGAAATGCTGGTTTCATCACATTCTTTAAATTTCACTACCGACAGCCCTATTAAATACAGTAATATTGTGAAATTTTATTGTAATTAAAAATACAGTCTTCAGTGTCACATGATCCTTCAAAAATCATTCTAAAATTCTGATTTGGTGCTCAAGAAACATTTCTTATTATTATTGATACTTTTTTTTCAGGATTCTTTGATGAATATAAAGTTCCAAAGAACAGCATTTATTTGAAATTTCCTTGCTAAATAAAAGTATTAAGTTCTTCCAAAAAAATCTGACCCCAAACTTTTGAACTGTAACGTGTGTGTATATATATATATATATATATATAGAGAGAGAGAGAGAGAGAGAGATTTAGAAATTTAGAGCCACTTTTACTGAATTAACTTTTTCCACAATTTTTCAGCCCACACCTACTTCTACAAAGCCAATAAGTACTGGAAGTTTAACAATCAGCAGCTGAAGGTGGAGCCAGGCTTCCCCAAATCTGTCCTGACTGACTGGATGGGCTGTGAAGGTGAGGAGCCCAAGAAGAGGGTCGGCACAGATGAGGAAGTGCTTATCATTGAGATGGATGAGCCAGAGGGCGGAGCCATGGGAAGAGCCGCAACCATCGTCATCCCACTCTTTCTTTTGGCCTGTGTGCTTGTCACTTTGGGGCTCTGCTGTTCTTCCACCATTATGGTACCCCTCGACGCCTCCTCTACTGTCACCGCTCTCTGCTTGATAAGGTTTAGAGATGAACATGAAAGGCACGGGAAGAGAAGAGTAAGAGGGATTCAAGTAGATGGCATTTGGAAAAATTGTATTAGGATGGAGTGAATATGAATGTCAGACAGTAAAGTTTGGTTTACAGGTCTGCAGGCAGGGAGAGATGAAAAGTGAAGGATGTGTATTGTATGTTTTTCTATTTACATGTACTTCTCTGCCATTAATAAGAAATCCAAAATGGAGTGGGTGATAAGAGAGACAGACACGAGCCCTCTTCCATCTCTTACATGGTTACGGTTTATCACTCAGTGAAATGCACTTTTGTTCCTTCAGTCTTCTTTTCAGTATATAATCCCTCCTTTATCCTCTCTGAAAATCTCCCTCTCCAGATGCGAACTTGACTCCAGCCGGCCGGCTGTTTGATTGACATGTTCTATACGCTAACTGATCTTACTTTGACATATTTCATTAACTCAGATTTTGCTTTTTACATTGCTGATCCAATGAAAACCTCCTGTACCCCATAAAGTGCCTTTGCCATTGAATTAATAGAATGGAAGGACTATCATAATTGACCTTCCTTGCACCTTTTATTCACCACAAAGATATTTGCACAAAGTATGGCTCGGCTGTAGAGACCTGCTGTACATGAAAGGTCAAAGGTTAAAGGTCAAAGTTCAGGGAGAGAGAAGCCGAACAGCTTCTGGAGTAGGCCAGTTATTAATACACTTATAGAGCAGAGCTGTCCATCTGTTTCAACTCAAAATGCTATTGTTATTGCAATGCGTTTGCTATTTACTATGATTAATTATGTCATTAATGATAGGCGTTGTTATTATAACTATGGTTATTGTTATTATTGTTCTCGTAGTGTAGTCTTACCTATTTTAAATTGTCATTTCAAGTCCTGCTGGACACAGGCAGAATGTGACTTATTTCAAATTAGCTTCCGATCTTTTAATGTCAGGATTAAGAGGGGGTGGAAATCAGGTTACTATAATAGAACAGGCTGGAGTTGAGACATTTTCTCGCTCTCCACCTTCCTAGAAACAAATAAAGAATTATTTATGAACAGTAATGGTGCTATGGGTTTTCTGTAACAAGGCTGCATACATCAGTATTAGACATTTCAAAGTAGTTTTAACAATGATAATGGTAATGATATTTATAATGATAATGATATAGTGTAAATGTAAAGGAATGACATTTTGCCTGTTTCATACTTTTTGTACTTGGAAATGAAAATTAAATAAAGTTCCTTTTTTTTAACATTATTCTCTCTTTCCTGGACCTTAAAAAATAAAATTCTCTCATGAGTGAATCCCAAATCTACAGAAACATAAAAAAGTGTTCCTGTCTATCTATCTATCTATGTACCTACAACCCGAATTCCGGAAATGTTGGGACGTTTTTTTAAATTTGAATAAAATGAAAACTAAAAGACTTTCAAATCACATGAGCCAATATTTTATTCACAATAGAACATAGATAACATAACAAATGTTTAAAGGGAGAAACTTTACACCTTTATCCACTAAATGAGCTCATTTCGAATTTGATGCCTGCTACAGGTCTCAAAAAAGTTGGCACGGGGGCAACAAATGGCTGAAAAAGCAAGAAATTTTGAAAAGATTCAGCTGGGAGAACATCTAGCAACTAATTAAGTTAATTGATATCAGGTCTGTATCATGATTAGCTATAAAAGGGATGTCTTAGAGAGGCAGAGTCTCTCAGAAGTAAAGATGGGCAGAGCTGTGAAAGAGTGCAAAAAAAGATTGTGGAATACTTTAAAAACAATGTTCCTCAACATCAAATTGCAAAGGCTTTGCAAATCTCATCATCTACAGTGCATAACATCAAAAGATTCAGAGAAACTGGAGAAATCTCTGTGCGTAAGGGACAAGGCCCAAGACCTTTATTGGATGCCCGTGGTCTTCGGGCCCTCAGACGACACTGCATCACTCATCGGCATGATTGTGTCAATGACATTACTAAATGAGCCCAGGAATACTTCCAGAAACCACTGTCGGTAAACACAATCTGCCGTGCCATCTGCAGATGCCAACTAAACCTCTATCGTGCAAAAAGGAAGCCATATGTGAACATGGTCCAGAAGCGCCGCCGTGTCCTGTGGGCCAAGGCTCATTTAAAATGGGCCGTTTCAAAGTGGAAAAGTGTTCTATGGTCAGACGAGTCCAAGTTTGATATTCTTGTTGGAAATCACGGACGCCGTGTCCTCCGGGCTAAAGAGGAGGGAGACCTTCCAGCGTGTTATCAACGTTCAGTTGGAAAGTTGGGAAGCTTGCATATATAAAGGTTTTAGAGCAACATATGCTCCCCTCCAGATGACGTCTATTTCAGGGAAGGCCTTGTGTATTTCAGCAGGAAAATGCAAAACCACATAATGCAGCTATTACAACAGCATGGCTTCATTGTAAAAGAGTCCGGGTGCTGAATTGGCCTGCCTGCAGTCCAGATCTTTCACCTATAGAGAAAAATACATCAAAGACAACCACAAACTCTTTAGCAGCTGGAAACCCATATCAGGCAAGAATGGGACCAAATTCCAACACCAAAACTCCAGAAACTCATAACCTCGATGCCCAGACGTCTTCATACTGTTTTGAAAAGAAGGGAAGATGCTACACCATGGAAAACATGCCTCCATCCCAACTATTTTGAGACCTGTAGCAGGCATCAAATTTGAAATGAGCTTATTTTGTGCATAAAATTGTAAAATTTCTCAGTTTAAACATTTGTTATGTTATCTATGTTCTATTGTGAATAAAATATTGGCTCATGTGACTTGAAAGTCTTTTAGTTTTCATTTTATTCAAATTTAAAAAAACATCCCAACATTCCCGGAATTCGGGTTGTATGTTTGTTTTGTTTTGGACAGAAAACTGTTGAGTGTTTTAATGTATCCTCGTATCTGAGGTCTGAGAGAACAAGGGGCCAGATTAGAGAGACATGTGACTGTACTTTGAAGTGAAGGAGGAGCGTTCGCTTTTCTTCGCAGTGTTTTAAAACTGTTCCAGCTGACAAAGTCAGAAAAAACAGCACTCTGCCATTTCCGCTACCCTCTCGTCTTCTCCCCCTCCCTATTTCTCTACACAGCAAAATTGTTCTCTTTTATGAGGCGTTTTTTAATGAACGGCCCACCACAAACATCTCTGCGCTGTTTTTCCTGTCCCCTCCCTTTCGATTTCCCCACCACCCCTCCCTTTAGATTCTCTTTCCCCCCTCATCTTTGAATCCCTCTTCACTCTGTTACTTTTTGCATTATTTTTGAATAGGTACAGCAGTGAGAGTGTATTAGTCAGATGAAAAAATGCCAGTTCAGAATGATAGAGATGACATGAACTGACTTGTCAAATTACTCTTCTATTTCTTCTCTCTCTGGCACACAATCCTCTACTAACAAAATGTCTGACAAATTCTTTGCCTGCAAAAAAAAAAAAAAAAAAAAACGGTTTTGATTTTCCTGAAACTGTGGCCGCCATTATTAATATTATTATTAATATGTTCCACAAGTAGATTTGTAAAACATACATAGCCTGTAATTTTTCCTCATATCACATATGTAATTTGAATTAATACCGTCATCTTAGAAATTCATGGATGGACAGATGAGCTAAGGACAGGACAGGAAGTCTGGCTCTCGTTATGGTGGTGTGGAAGAGCTCAGGCAGTCATGTTTGGTAAGGTTAGTTCCCGTCTTATGGGGTGGCCAGGGAAAAAGTACACAAACGCCCACATACACGCTGAGCTGGCGAACAGGACGTGGCCTGGACAGTTGCTTGCAATTTAGACTGTGTAAAAGTGTTCCTGCAGGAGAGGAGCAGGAAAGCAGGTGGCTTAGAGAAGCCCATTGCTATAGTTCAAAGTTGCGTATAATGGAAAAGCAACAAACCATAACACTATATTAGTCATAAATAGCTCTGAATCAGCAGCCACAGAAAAAAGAAAAAAAAAGATTTATGCAGACAGCTCAGTTGCACAACCCCCTACCCCTCACATGTTTGTTTAGAAAATATTTTGGGTAATTTCAAAATGATTCTACTAATAAGAGAGTTGTACTCTCAGCTCTGTACTTACATGTACATCTCTGCATATTAAAATCCGCCATGCAAATGTTTTTTAACCAAGCTCTTTACCAAGGTTATTTCTGGAGCCCTACTCTTGTCCCAGCTCCAAACATTTAATTAAAAAAATTCATTATAATATTATGAATTACATGATGTTCAAAAATAAGATGTAAACAAAGAGTGAAATAATATTAAACCATTTCACTATATGCTGTCTGAAAATAATTCATACCGATTAAAAAAAAAAAAGTGATATCAATGTCAAAATCTTTCTATCTCTTCCTTATACATGTTAAGAAGGAAGTGTACTGCTATATCCAAAACCTCAGGCCAAACGCATACTGTAACCTTAGCTGTGTCATATCCTGCAGCAACCCCTTCAACATTCATATACCTCTAGCCAACCAATCTGCCATCCTCACCCACTTTTGCTGCATACTCTAATGTTTCTCGTCTGCTTTATACACCATCTTTTTTCCCCTATTTTTTGTCTTTTCCTGTATGTATGTTAAAGGACTGCACATTCACCTCATCTTTCGCCCCTTCCCTACCCTTCCTGTCCTCTGCTCTCCCTCCTCCTGCACTTCATAAAACATCTGGATCTCATTCTGTGGAAAACCAAAACAACATGAGAAAGCAACAGAGTGAGAGAGATTGAGAAAAGCGGGGATATGAACAAAGGAAAAAATCTGTTGGTGAAAATCGAACAATATGTGAAAGATGAGTACATAAAAACTTGTCTTGATTTGTGTCTGAATGCCTTGAACAGTAATATTATCTGAATTACACACACCACGAAACAGAGAAGGATATTGCTTCAATAAAACTTAAAACTATGTACATAAAATATATGTAATCATAACTGTGGTTTAGAAGGATTCTGCTGTGTGAGAGAAACCTTTGGTTTCTGTTGTTTTTATCAGCTTACATCTTAAACAAAATGGTTTCATAGTGCTGACAAAAATGGTTGAATCTGATCCAGGGTCCAGTAAAACACCAGAGGAAAAAATTTGCAGTTCAGCAACTGGAGCCATAATTATAGAGAGAGGCTGCTGAAATCAGCAGGAAGACCTGTGTGTGTATATGTCTCTGGAAGAGAGAGAGAGAGAGAGAGTTACAGACAGTGACAGTCATGTGTGAGTTCCATTTAGATTCATTCTGAAGACCCAAGTATTAGAAAGAGATAAAAGTTCGTAAATTAATGTTAACGATAAAGGCTACTGTACAGAGAATGATTAACATAAAATTTCCCTATATTTCACCGCCGTACTGATTGATTTTCAAGATTCATAGATTCTCTGAAAAGTGAAAAGGCATTTTGCGGCTAATATAAAATAGAGTCACTGTAGCAACACCCTTAATTACTTTCTCAGGCAGGAGATGGTATGGCAACAGTCTCATCTCAATGTTAGTCTGTACCTTGGAATCTATCTTTGTTACAGAAAACAACAACAGATGACCGTAAAAGATTAGCAAAAATAATAAAATAAAAATATAAACTAAAAAGCAGAAAGCAGAAAAAGGAAGTATTTCAGCCTGCATTATGTGAAGGAACATTTTATCCAACCATGTGAGAGACAAGGTCAGAGACAAATGGCTGCCAGAAGATCATCAGAGAGGGATAGAGAAACACTGCCGCCTAGTGGAGCGAGAGAATACGTCAATATAGCATATTTTATACCATATTGTCAAAGTCTGTTTTTAACTATAAGATGTATTGATCAAAGGTTATAAACGCAGATTTATTTTTTTCTCAAAAGAAAATACACTAAACTACCATTCAAAGGTTTGGGGTCAGTAAGATTTTTTTAAATGAATGCTTTTATTCAGCAAGGATGATCAAAAGTACACAGTAAAGACATTTATAATGTTACAAAAGTTTTCTATTTTAAAATAAATTATGTTCTTTTGAACTTTCTATTGATCAAATAATCCAAAAACGCATCATATTTCCACAAAAATATAAAGCTCACAACTGTTTTTTTAATAAGTAATGTTTTTGAATGATTTCTGAAGGATCATGTTTGCCATCACAGATGAAATTGCATTTTAAATATGTTAAAATAGAAAACATTTATTTTAAATTGTACAAATATTGAGGTGAGCACAAGTGACTTCTATAATAATAAAAAAATGTTAACAACCCTAAACTTTTTAATGGTAGCGAACATAAAAGCATCAATGTATTATATGCAATGCAGTGTATACCGTAAGTACTGTTTTACTGTTGTAGTGTTTTTCCAGTTTTGTGCTTTACTTAATAAAGATCAGAACAGACTTTTACAAAGATGACAATTGGTGGATTATGGCTGAAGTGAAAAAAGTTTGAACTTGAAAAAGTTATAAAATTTTACATTTATTGTTATAGAAAATGCACAAAAATACAATTTTAAATTTATTTTATGAAATATATATTTTCCAAACCACATTTTACTCCAAAACTGAGAAAATCAAAGCCATAAACCTAAACAAGTTGTGTTCCAAAAAAGGTTCCAGGTTATCTCAAAAAATTAACTTTCAGTAAGAATTTTTTGGGCGCAGTAACAAACGTCTCCAATGCAGTCATTTTTGACAGCAAAGTGTGCAGGTGTGACTATTTTTTTTTTCCAGGACCATTTAACCTTTTCGAATCATGTCCATGTTTTTTTGTATGTGTGTGTGTTCACACAGCAAGTGCCAAAACTTTTACAAAGTTTCGTACCATTTTAATGAAGTAAAAAAAAATTCTAAACTCAAATTCAAATAGGCACAATAAATATTCATCTACAAAACTATAGGCCTGATTAAAAAAATTATGCAAAACATGAATACAGTAGGGTTTATCCAATCCAGTGCAAATGTTTGTGGGTTTATGACCTGTAAGCTACCATAATTGTATTCTTGAGCAAAAAAAAAAAAAAAAAAAAATCAGATTATTAACAATTATCCCTGAAATAAGTACCTTTGCCTACAGAACCTCCAACAAAATAATGCATGAACACCTTTATAATACAAAACAGTGTGTTTAGCATTAAAAATAGAAATGCACATGCACAAGATTTTTTTTGTCCCCAAGTATCTTTATTTTTTGTTCTTTAATAATACATTTCCTTTAGGTTTCAGCAATAATGATTTCACACGCTCTTCTTTCTGTTTCTCCACTTCCTTCCTTTCATGCCATTGCTTCATCCCTTCATCCACCTCTGCATTGAGATACACTGCTCTTCTCTAAATGGAGACAAATGTAATCATCAAATTTTGTATCTTAAGTTAAATATAAACAGAAAAAAAAAAATAAAAAAAAACATGAGATTCTTACAGCAAACTCCTCTCTTTGCTTTTGTCTGCGGATCTGTCCTTTTAGTGGAGGTGCAGGCCTTCCATCTGAGAATCACATAATAAAGGAGACACATCCTTGTCAGATCTCATATTTACATTCCTAGATTCACTATTTGACAAACACCTTACAACTGATGCACACAATAGAATTGACAAACACAATATGTCTGTGCTTAACACCACGTTGTTGCTTTTGGCTATCAAGAAAAAGTAAAACAAATTTCACCTGCAAATGACCAGTCAGGTAGATCTGTTAATGGTCCATACTCTGATCCACTACGTGCTAAACCATTTCTGAAGACAAAAGGGAGCAGGGCAATGGAGTATGTATTTTGAACAAACCAAAACACTGGTATCAAGATTAACCATAACGGACTGTAATAAATGCAAACAATGTGATTTAATCAGCTGGATTTTAAACCATTTCTCCTTCATATCATCTCCAATATCCTCATTTGTCATCATCGTTAATGTCAAACTGCAGAGGAAACTCACTCCAGCCTCCACTTCTTTCCTGCATGGGTCACACACGTCGATGAAAATGGACGTATAGACTTCCTAGACACTGTAAATGATGTGAAAATAAAAAGTAACGTTACCCGTTAAGAAAAATTCACGGTTTTAAAAAATATTACTGTTCACTCATTAGTTACTTTGTGACACAGTACCAACACCATGGGCATTTATTAACACGAGGTTTTAAAAGAATAACGTTTAGATTTCATTCCTGAGCCCAATCACACAATGCAAAAAGCATGACATTTTCAAAAAAGAAAAAATATGCTTTATCTTGACTAACAGACTGTCTCACCTGCGGTACAAAACGTCCTCAAGGATGCTGCCATTTTGGATTATAACAACTATGGCAAGCAAGAGGGACAAAACAAAGACTCCGCATTGGTGTAAGGCGACGTGAATTATTTCTACCAGTAGATGATGCTGTGATCACATTAAATACAACAGACTTTCCTGATTCACCTGTTGAATAAACTGCAGTTTATCTAATCAAAACTTGATCTCAGAAAAGAAAAGAAAAGCTAAAATAAAACAAGCGTGTAACAACGTGCAATCTGGGAAATCTTGTGGCCACCAGGAGTATGTATACAAAGTCGTTTTATGTATTCAAATGCGTTTTAATAGTCTTTAGAATCGAGTTGTTTATTGATTTATTCACAAATTTAAATGGCCGATAATGTGTTTGCATTAATTTTACAGTCTTAAGTTGACAAAACATCTTGTAAAAACACGACACAGAGGCGCCTCTGAAGAATGGCCTTTACACCTTCCGCTTAAATATTAAATTGTCTTTCACCACCGCCGATCCCCTTCATTCCTCCTGCGTATAGGCTCGAGCAGTGCTGAGTAAGCGCTGAAACATTCCCGCGTGCGCTCTCAGACAAGTCCACACTCGCCACAGTGCACGAGCTTGTGCGCGCTCCCACAAAACCGCAGGAGAAGTTGCAGACAAGACCAGAGTGGGAGGAGGGAGCTCCGGGGTAGGGAAAAAAAACGAGGTTTTAAACAAAAGATCAGCACTGGGTCTTTTTAGGGTCTCTGTGGGGCTGAATACAGTAACCATACGACAGCAGGTCAGTTGTCACCGGAATTTATGCCACTTGGTAACTATGGAGCAGTGAGAGGCATTTTCCGCGAGCGAAGAAAAGAAAAACAGTTACATTGTTGCGCTCGCGAAAAGCACACACGCAGCCAACTCACGCTGTCCCAGGGAACTTCGAGATATCCCTCCGCACATTCCACAGACGAAAGGCACGGCACGACAAATTAGGCCTTAGGGTTGGAAAAATGGCACAGAAAATATGTAAGGTCTTCGAGCCATTTACATGTGTTTAGGTTTCCGTTTATTTAAACATTGTTTTAAGTCGAATAAACGACACTTATTCGATTGTGTAGCCACAATTTGCGTAATAAAAACATTTTACGGTGTTCTAAACAGAAAAGAAACAATTTGATTCATGACTGCATTTTACCTTCTTTTGAGTTTGTCTCATTTACAAATAATTCCCTTAATTATTAATAATTAATTAAACCACGCGTCCTTAGACTAACTTATGTGTCTTTTTCATTTAAGAGATTTCAAAAAAGTGTGGGATTATGTCAAGGTTGTTTGTGTAAATCCAAACAGTAGGCTGAACCAATGGGCACAGTCTGTTTAAAGAAGTTAGACTGTGTGACGAAATAGTGGGATGCTATTCATGCGCGCTGCCCGGGGGAAAGGTGTTCCGGTCGGGGAAAAAAAGCCACAGAGGAAGAAGAAAGGGGGAGGAAGGAAAAAATTCGGAAAGAAAGAAACTCTACGTTGAACATTTTAGCACAGTTTTCCGGCGTAGGGTGCGCAGTGCGTGTTAATCTATGCGAATATGTTTGGGTGAGCGATACGCGAACTTCCTCTCTTCGATTCGCTGCAGTGGGATTTTTTATTGTTACGCGCTTTTGAAGACTTCCACTTTTTGGGAATAATGGTCATTTTCTTTCAAACTGGACTGGACAAAGCGGAAATTCTACGGGACAACGAGAGGCTTTGATATGCCTTGTACTCTTTTTGGCTGAGGAATAAACGCTATTGAGTTGGCGGATACGGACGACTCATTTATCCGCACAGAGAAACGTTTTCAACTTGCCTTTTTGAAAGCCGCTAGTTGAGGCAGGAAGGGGCCGTGGTGTATCCATAACCAGTGTGTTTAACTCCAATACAATCAAAGGAAACCGCGCTGGAAATTTATTCAGCATTTAAACTCTATTGTTCTTTTTTAAAACAACCAGCAGTGCCGTTTAGATAAATCCACAGAGACAAAAAACAAGTGGTAATTACAAGACTTGCAAGTGGTTCCGACAACAGTGTTAGTGGATCAATGTTGCGGATGTGACTGCGAGACTCGTCGTTTGAATGGATCAGTTCTGCGCGAGTCTGGGACGAGAATTAAAGACTCTTTGAAGCCTGACGGTAGTTCCCACACGTTAATTTGCTCACCGCCGAAGACAAGGCCACAAGTAGCTGCAAAAAAGGATCGCAAACAAATGGATCAACATGCTCCTGTTCACACGCATGTCCAGCAAATTCATCACAAGCAAACAGTTTGGAAACAAACTGCTTGTTTTCAAGTCTAACTAGTACGACATGTAGCCTGCAGAAAATGTCATAGTGTTTTTATTTATCTTCAAAGTTAAATATTTATTTTTGTAGCTCATCAGAAAGTATTAGTTTTTAACATTTCTGTTTTTTGTTTTTTATTATTATTGACTTATTTTTGTCACATATCTTTTGGTCTGTTATCTCATCTGCTGTTGAAACACTTGAATGATGTTTGTGTCCACACTGTATTTCACTGTATTTATGTAGTACACTATTTAAACTGTAGTCGTTTTCAGGTGGCATCTAAGAGAAATTCAGTTTGTATTTTATATTGTAGTTGAGCTTGTATTAAAACACAATGGATCGACTTAGCAACAAACTGAAGCAAAAGCTCAAACTGAGTGAATCTGGAAGTGTCAAATTCAGCAAAAAGAAAAATGACTTGGCCAATGCAAATAACAACAGTAATAGCAACAATGCTAATATTGGAACCGGGACACAGATCAATGCACCCGTGAGCACGTCTCAGTTCCCTCTCTCCTCCAACTCCGTGGAGGTGTGTGGACAGTCAACCGGAAGACCTGGCAAAGTGGCCACTTCTCAGAGAATCGCACCCTTAAATACCACCTCTGCTGCGGTACCTGAGGATTGCGGGCCTGGGATCGAACATCACCCGTCTACTCTCGCCCCTCTTCGGCGCCGGTCGCCCCAGCAACGAGCATCGTGCTACTTGCCTGAAACGGCGGAGGGCCGCAGTATGTGTGACCAGTTGAGACGAGGCGACTCGGCCAGATGCGACGGTGACCCGCTGGGGGCGTACAGCCCGAATTCTCGTGTGGCCTTGAAGCAGCGCCGGTATTCTCTGGAGCTCCAGCAGCTCGTTCGCCGCCAACAGCTTCTCTCCCAGCCTCCTCCGTTGTCGTCTGTACCACCTCCGTACCCGACGCACAGCTCGGCTCCCCGTTCGTCCGCTGTGGAGCCCAGCTTCCTCCACGACTTAGAGCGTCATAAGCGCTTGTCCCTGCAGGAAGCTCTGTTCTACAAGCGTTTGAGTTCGGGTGGCGAACCCTGGGACAGTGGACGCCCTGCTTCCCTCTCTCATCCACCGCAGAGGACCCATGACAGCGGTGTAGGGGGTTTCTTCTTCCCCCCTGCACCAGCGTTGAGCCCCTGCTCTTCTTTCAGCTTACAGGAGTCCGTGCTGGCAAGCCCTCGCTCCAGTTTTGCGAGCAGTACCGCAAGTGGAGGAGGCGGTGGCGGCGGGAGTCCCATGGGAAGTCGGTGCAGTAGTAACCGGACGAGCGGCATCAGTTTGGGCTACGACACCCGCCATACACCTGGACCCCCCCAGCAGCTGCAGCTCTCCTTGACCCAACTCGGTGGTGCCACCTCGGGTCAGGCGTACTCTGTACTGGTATCAGGGAAAACAGGAGTGCCCCCTGTGGAGGTTTGGAGGGACTGTCTCGAAGCGGTTTCGGGAGGAAGCGCACACGACAGCCGTCACTCGTATCCGCCTGCGCTGAGTACGCACACTGCAACCTTCCACCGAGCGGAACCAGAATGGGGTCCCATTGACCAGCGGGGATCAAGAGGTGATGACGTGGGTGAGAGGGCACGACACTCCGACTTGCCAGGAACCCGCTACCATCAGGAGATCACCCGCCTGCTATTGAGAGATGCTGCCCTGGAAGGAGAAGCGTTACTTGGGGGTTTGACGTTAAAAGAACAACCTGTGTCTACCACCATTCTAGCCAGCTCTGCATCTACTCCAGCCACAGCTGGAGTTCCAGGGAAATCCCTGGAAGAACAGTCAGCTGGAAGGGAGTCGTCGATATCTGCGGATAGACAGGAATACTTCGGTGAGATCACTAACTCATCCAATTTGACTAGTTTATGACTAATTATGTCTCTCTGGCAATAGGTTGTGAATGCGTGTGATGTGGTGAGATGAAAACTGCTTCAGACCTGCTAAAACATGCAAACATTCTCTGAAGCAAAAGCAAGACATAAAACACATCCAGTCAGACTTCAAAAATACATAGTAGCCCTCCTTTTTCAGCCCGTTTCTCTAACTAACCATAATAACTACCTCGCAAGTCACCGAGCGAATATATAACCCCTCCACCCAAGGCTACATAGAATTCTGAACAGACTCCAAAGTCAAAAATATCTTCCTAGAGCGAGCATAGTGATTATGCATGACCCCAAATTACAGGCTCTGTGATACGCTGGTCATACCAAAAGAGCTGTGAGTAATACAGTAGGACAGAGGCTGTGTGTGTGTGCGAGCGCTCTCGGCTTTTGGCCAGCCACAGTTTGAGTGAGGGTGTGTTCATGTGTGTTAGCGTGCATTAGCGTGTGCTGGCGTGTGCTTGTTTAGCTCAGGTATTTGAGTCCTGAGGGAAGGCTCTCTCACACATTTAATTGTGAGGGTAGGGTGTGTGTTTGTGCCTTCTGTGTGTGTAGCGCTTTGTTGCGACTAGGAAACCTCCCTGTTGTCTGAAAAGCACCTGTGTAAAGTTTAAGACATTACCTCATTCCGACACATTGCAATATCTAACTCCTGTAACCAACAGCCTATTAGCCTTTTTTCAAGTAATGAAGGGGTTGTGGAGTTCAGGTCAGATTTACATGTGTGTGTGTGTGTGTACTGTTACTACAAGAAACAAACCCACTGGCTGGTATTATGGGGCAAGAATGCACGAATCATGCGGCACAGACATGAGTCCAGACAGCTCTGCCACCGTTTATGTAATTGGTATGATTGGATGATGACCTTGTTGTCCTAGATAGAGTTAGAGATTGTTGTGATGCCTCTGATGCATCTGTTTATAGTGTACTCAAACTGTATTTGTGGTTGTATTCTTGCTTTCAGGTACATGTGTGAAATGTGGTAAAGGCGTATATGGTGCAGATAATGCTTGCCAGGCTCTGGACAGCCTGTATCACACCCGCTGCTTCACATGCGTTTCCTGTGGTGAGTTATCAGTCGCCAGGAATCAGTAATCTAACACTTAAGTCATATAACCAAGGCCAGTATTTCAGTACCTCTTCATTTGGGTCCGTATCTCTCATGATGGTCTGAACATCTCTTATGTTGTTTTTACTTGTAGGTCGAACTCTCCGAAACAAGGACTTTTACAATGTCAATGGCTCGGTTTACTGTAAGGAGGATTACATGGTAAGGATGACTTCTGACTAAAAAAAAATGAATAATAATTTTAGTGATTTGTTAAGGGGATGAAGGTAATCTGAAATTATATATATATATATATATATATATATATATATATATATATATATATATATATATATATATATATATATATATAATGTGAAAATAATAAATTATTTTTTTTTTTAATCCAAGAGCGCATCTGGCACCCAAAAAAAGAAACTAAAAAAGCTTTAGTTTTTGTGAGGAAATATCCACTAATATATTTTAATATTATATTTATATTTTAAATGTTATATATTTAATATTTCTTTTTTTTTTACTTTAGAATATAATAATATATATATATATATATATATATAATATATATATATATATAAAAAATTTTAATCATTTAAATAATAATGATAATATTGATGTTGAAATTTAGAATATATATTTTATATATTCATAGTAATATATTTTGTTATTTAAATTATTGTACACTTTTATATTTAGTATTTCTTTAAACAGAATTTTTCAATGTTATAATAAAGAATATATTCAATCATTTTCCTAATCTTTTCTTGTCTCCATTAGTTCTCAGGCTTCCAGGAGGCAGCTGAGAAGTGCAGTGTTTGTGGTCACCTCATCTTGGAGCAGGTCTGTGGTTTTTGCGTGAGGTCAGTGTTTGAAGGTTGTATAGGGTGTGTGTTCACAGCTCTCTGTTTATATGTGTGTAACAGATTCTGCAGGCTCTAGGGAACTCGTATCACCCAGGATGTTTCCGCTGTACGGTCTGCTCAAAGGCTTTGGACGGAGTGCCATTCACAGTAGACTACCTCAACAACGTCTACTGCGTCTCTGACTACAACAGGTCTGTTAGGCTGAACAGTGTTACAAATGACATAACAAAGCCATATGCAATTTATCTATTTAAAAAAAATTGGTGTATTATTTTGAATTGATTGAGGGTTAATGCATTACATACCATGTATTATTTTTCTATTTACTGACAAAAAAACAAAACAAACAAAAATCAAGTGAAAATATCTCAATTCCCTGTAACATAGGCTTTGTGGTACAACGTCTATATAATGACAAATAGTGCATGCAAACTACTGTCCAGAGCAAAAATGGGCATGTAGTGGACATACTGCCACTTGCATAGAACAAATCATGTAGCATTTACTAAATACTTTGTGTCAGGTATACATTTCTGTTCAATGGTTTGGGGTCAGTAAATTATTATTTTTTTAAAGAAATTAATACTTTTTTTCAGAAGGGAATTATATTTCAAATAAATGTCATTTTTAACTTTTCTATACATCAAAGAAACCTGAAAAAAATGTATCACTGTTTCTACAACAATATTAAGCAGCACAACCCTTTCCTGTGATAAAAATAGGAAATGTTTCTTGAGCACCAAAAATCATATTAGAATGATTTCTGAAGGATCATGTGACACTGAAGACTGGAGTAATGATGGTAAAATTTCAGCTTTGTCATCACAAAAATAAAGTACATTTTAAAATATATTCAAATAGAAAAGTTATTTTAAATTGCAATAGTATTTCACAATATTACTTTTTTTTACTGTATTTTTGATCAAATAAAGTTTAGTCTATGGTAAGGATTTTTTTGTGTGAAATAACCGTAATTAAATGATAGCGATAGCAATAGCATAGCAGTTCATAGTTTTGCCAGTTGATTTTAATAAACATATTCTTTTGCTAAAATTTTCACAAAATATCTGACACCAGTCAGCTATTAATTCCTGTAGTGTCACCTGGTTGTTGTTGTGTCTGTATATTCCGTCATCACTTGGCACCTCTAAAACATTTACTAGCTGTTGATGTGGATTACATTTTTTTTTATCATTATTATTTCTGTCCCTCAGGACATTTGCTCCCAAATGCGCTGCCTGTTTACAACCCATCTTACCTGCTGAGGTAAATGATTCCCTAGTCGTTTAACAGATGCTTTCAGATGAATTCAGGAGAATGTTCAAGATCTTGATTTTGTGTGTGTTTCAGGGCAGTGAGGAGATCCTCAGGGTGGTGTCAATGAACAAAGATTATCACTTTGAGTGTTATCACTGTGAGGTAGGTATTATGGAAAGTGGTTTGGATAAGCTGATTGTTGTCATTTTTAGTCCATTTTGTTGTATTTAAGATAAGAGCATATCTACATGTTATCGCACAGGCTTGTAATCCTCTCTTCCTCTTCTTCAGGAGTGTGGAAAGCAGCTGTCAGATGAGCCTGGATCTCAGTGCTTCCCTCTGGATTCCCACCTCCTCTGCCACTCTTGCCACATGACCAGGGTGTGCGTCACACATAACCTTCCCCCTCACGACACACACTGAAATGAGAACTAATGCCTGACCAACATAAACTACTTTCTACTCGTATGCGCACTAGTGACCACTGTAAATTGTTGCCTTTCTAATGCGTCTCTCTTCTATGCCAGCTCTATTTTTGAAGATAGTGAGAGGGGAGGAAACACTCTCTTACTGAGACTTGAGGTCATAGTACATTTCAAATGCAAATCCCAGTACTGGTATAAACTATATCACCCCCTAGTGGCTGGGAAATGCAGCAACTGAATCCTGCTGAACAAAATATTTCTATACAAGTTCTCTGTTTAAGATTATTGTTGCCTGCTTACTTCATTATTAGAGGGAGTTGAAATATCACAGAACACTGTTTTACTCCCATATCTACTGTTTGCTGTAGGGAAAGAACAAGGGATTTTTTTTCTTAACATTTTTCTATATTTAATATCACTAGCAAAGATTTTGCACTTAAACATGTTTACCTATTAAGAGATTTTTTTTTTTTTTAAATAAAGTGATTGCAAAAGATTAAAAACATTCCTGTATCTGTTTTAATTAATAAATCTCTCTGTGTATGAATGAGTGTTATTTTCTTGTGCATATCACATCCAAAAATTCAGAGAATTCAAAAACTGATGACCATTATTAATGAGAGAAGGCTCCTATAGACATGGTTTTTCCAGTCACTCATTATTAATGGCTTTTAAATCTTTTTCCTAGAGCTTTCTGGGTGATTTTCCAATTGTGTGCTATTGGTCTGAATGATTAAACAATTATGTTTAGTTTAGAAATGACTCAAAAGACTGACATTTTACACTGGTTTGTATTCAATTTTAAGCCTGTGAAAACACTCAAAAGAATATATAGGCAACAATATTTACAATGTTATATATATATGAACAATATTTCAAAGCAAAAATAAAAATCAGTCTCAAAAAAAAAAAAAAATCAGTTGACAAATATCCGAACATCATTTTTAGAAAATATCTTTTCCACACGTGGACCTGTAAATGTCACTGCTGACTATCAATTCACAGTGTAGCATTCACTCCAACTGCTTCTAGTTATCGCCACAATTATTCTTGGCATTAATGCAAAAAACTTCAATACACATCAAAAAAGCAAACAAAATTTCCTTCCATTTTTTTATTATTATTCTTTGTACATTCTGCACATTCATAAAGAAAATAATCCAAAAAGAGAATCTTTAGCAATTTATCTTCAAAACTAAAACATTAAAATAATATTAAAAGGCCTCTTGCTATCTTCTCTACAAAGGTTAAATTTATACCTTGTCTGATTCACAGAGATGAATAGTACATGACTTCATAAGACCAGGGAAAAAAGAGAACAGACGTCGGTGGAGATGAGAATCTAACAAATGAATCTACAGTGTGGTTCATAGCATTGGACATCAGTAGTTACTTTAATAAACTCAGACCTTATGAAAAAACTTCAGTGAGATCAGCGTCGACAGCAGGACTGGTTCTGTTAACTCACAATAGTGGCCGAAACATCTGGATGGGGGACTTTTTATTCCATCCATTTGGAAATATATTAATTGAATCTGGATACAGAATTTCAAATCCCATAATTATACACTGATTTAACTACCTTCTAGCCTAAAGTGGCACTAGTTAAACTATAAAAAATACAAGCGAGGACTCTGGGGTGGAGCGAAGGAAAATGATTCGTATAGTCTCTTGACTTTGGTGTTTGTGAGTTTTAGACAGCACACTGATCCACACATACACAAACCTAATTAGCTTTTTTTTTTTTTTAAATAAACAGCATTCATCAGACCCTTCATTAGTATTAGTCCTGATTCATTTGAGATTTTTGGAAAGACCAAAAAAAAAAAAAAAAAAAAAAAAAATCACCTAAAACAGTGTTGAGTGACTGAAGTATTAAAGGGACAGTTGACTTAAAAGTAAAAATTCTGTCATTTACGGATTGTCATGTTGTTCCAAACCTTTATGTGGAACAGAACAAGAATTAAAAAAAAAAATTTAAAAAAAATTGTCCATACAATTAAAGTCAATGGGATCGGTCCAATGTTGTTTTTGGCTTCATTGAATAGACAAAAACAGCTGAAACAATTTTCAAAATATCTTCTTTTGTGTTCTGCAGAGGAAAGTCATACAGGTTTGGAAGAACGTGATGGCGAGCAAATGACAAAACTTTCATTTTTGTGTGGACTATTCCTTTAATGAGTGAAAAAGACTGACATTTATCGTCCTTAGAGCCGTCATCATGCTGACGAGACTGATCTTAAAAAAATCCCTCTCACACTCCCTCAAACACTCATGCTCTCAGTGGCGTCTGTCTCTGGAGGTGCTGCTACGGCTCTGTGAGTGTCTGCTTCCCCCTGCAGTTTTGGAGTCGCTACCGCGGCCTCTGTGGCTGTCTCTCCTCTTTTCTGCCTCTCTGCCCCTTTCTCTCTCTCTTTCCTTGCCTCTGTCTCGCTCTCCCTCAGTTGAACGTCTCACAACACCTGCCCCTGCTCCTCCTGTGTTCCCTCCCTCTCTGTCACGGCCTTTTGCTCTCTCCTTCCATTCTTCTCTTTTTTTGTCCTCTTCATCCTGGAGTTCCTTCCTCCTCTTCTCTCGCTCCTTTTTGCGCTCAGCACGCTCCAGAGCTCGCTGTGTCGCCTGAAAAAAAAAAAAAAAAAAAGCAAAGACTTATGTAAGCAAAGGATGCAAGATGAGGGTTGCGTGTGACTAGAGGAAGTCATGCTGACCTGTTCTTCTGTGAGGGGTAACCAGTATATACAGGGAGCTGCTTTAGTTTTGTGGAACAGGTCATCAAGAAGTTTTACAGGAGGCTCTTCTGGTTTATCTGCAAAAATGGAGACAATGTCAAATCAAGTCAAAATGGGGGGAAATGAGATCAGTAAACATTTTACCAGATTTAGTTTTCCTCACCTTTCTTTTCCACTCTCTTCTCTTTGCTCTTGCCTCTCTCTCTGCGTCTTCGGTCCCGCGATCGTGACCTTCTTGTTCTGTCGTTTCGGTCATCCCTCCCGAAATCCTTAACTTTATCCCGGTCCCATTCCCGCTCAGAACGAGTCCTCTCTCTCCTCTCCATCGCTCTTTCTCTCTCAGCCCACTGGTCTTTCACAGCTGAAGCCCCTCCGTCTCGCTCCCTTTCTCGTTCCTTCTCTTTTTCGTGATTTGCAGGTGGGAGTGGAGGATGTGCGGCAGGGCGGCCTGAGGTTCCTGAGGCTTGAGGGTCATGACCTACACCTGCACGGTCACTGGACACGAGACCTTTATGGAAGTCCAACTGGAGACAGAAGAAATCACAAAATGAGAAGCATACAAAGTTTGATTAATAACATGAGAATGACTAAATAATAATGACAGCGAAGTAAATTTTGTGAACCAAACTGTTCAGACCTCATCCTGCTCGCAAAAATCCACCCGTAGTACTTTGGGATTACTCGTAGGCCATTTCACACCATGCAGTGCTTCTCGAGTGGCTGCTGCTTCCTCTATAGAGCAGTACTGAGAGAGAACATGACAGAAGGGAAGTTAAAAGAAACTAATGCATCAGGTGACAAAATATAATACCATTAATGAACTATGAGACTACTACCCACTATCATTCAGAAGTTTGGTGTCAGCAAGATTTTTATTTTAATGATTTTGTCTAATGCTCACTAAGGCTGCATTTATTTGATCAAATACAGTAAAAAAAAAAAAAAAAAAAAAAAAACAAACAGTAATGTGAAATATTAAAAATTAAATGTAGCATTTCTATGTAATACATTTTATGAATGTAGTTTATTCCTGTGATGGCAAAACTAAAATTTACTCCAGTTTTTAGTGTCACATGACCCTTCAGAAATCATTCTAATATGCTGATTTGGTGTTCAAGAAATATTTCTTCTTATGATCAATGTTAAAAACAGTTTTGCTGTTTGTCTTTTTTAAGTGTAAAAGCCTTTAATGTCACTTTTGATCAATTTAATGCATCTCTGCTGAATAAAAGAATTGTCTTTGATGTTCCAAAAAAATCTTCTGAATGGTAGTGTAATAATAATGATGAGCTTTAAGAAGATGAAGAATCTTACTGTGACATAGCAGTGAGATTTGATCTTGTCAATCCAGAAACCCTCTTCCACCAATGTACCAGTCCGATTTAACAACTCCTTAAGCTGCCCTAAGGTGAAAGGTCGCACCTAGAGAGAAACAGTTCAGAGGAGGGGTTAAAAGATCAACAAAACTTTTAGTTTCTCCACTATAACACAAAACCAATCTGACCCTCAAGTATTATGTTCCTCATAATTGTTAAAGATTTCAGCAGTTCAGTGGCACTATCACACACTCTTAAAGGGTTAGTTCACCCAAAAATAAAAATTCTGTCATTTATTACTCACCCTGGTGTCATTCCACATCCATAAGACCTTCGTCTTCGTAAGACCATAAGATCTTTTTGATGAAGTCTGAGAGGTTTCTGTCTCTCCATAGAGATGCAATGCAACTGCCACTCAAAGGTACAGAAAGGTAGGAAAGAGACATCATTAAAGTACTCCATGTGACTCCAGTGGCCCAAACTCAATTTTATGAAGCGACATGTGCTTTGTTTGCACAAAATTTTTTTTTTTTTTACCACTTTACTTACAAAAATATCTGCAACGTGCGTTCGCGAGAGCATCACGACGCATGCGTGTTGTGTTCAGACTCGCACGTCAACTCAATGCACATGCGCGAGTGTTCACGAGAGCATCACAACGCATGTGTTTTGTTTTCACGCAAGAGCTGACATTGTTGCATGAACATGCTTTGGATAATTTTATTTTGTTAATAAAGTGGTAATTTGTTTTTTGTTTTTTTTTTTTTGCACAAAGCACTCACCTTCATAAAATTGAGTTTAAACCACTGGAGTCACATGGAGTACTTTAATGATGTCTTTTTCCTACCTTTCTGGACCTTGGAACGGTAGTTGCGTTGGATCTCTATGAAGAGACAGAAACCTCTCAGACTTCATCAAAAAGATCTTAATTTGTGTTCCAAAGATGATTGAAGTTCTTACGGACGTGAAACGATACAAGGGTGAGTAATAAATTACAGAATTTTCATTTTTGGGTGAACTAACCCTTTAAAATATTTTACTTGAGACGTCCCTACATTACAGTGAGAGACTGAGTAGTGAAATGAGCAACGTCATCTAGTGCTTACCAGGTTGCATACATGTATGATTTTGGAGGTTTTTCCACGAGGAGGAGACAGCTGGCGACCCGTCCTTATTGGGTCGTCAATAGTTATGGACACACCTGATTTCTGTTGACTGATGGACCGCCGCACCAAAGAATCATTGGGAGTGACTGAGAGAACAAAAAAAATAATTATAATCTTGCTTGTTAAAAAAATAAAAAAGCAAGGGGTTTCTTAAAGCATGTTAAGACAAGTAGGAATAAAACTAGCAAATTAAGGAATTACCTTTCTTGGAATCACCTTCCTGTGTTTCTATGCTAGCATGAGGGGAGCTCTCCTGTTTCCTTTGTATTTCCTTCTCCCCTCCGGTCCATTTTGTCTCTTCTTCATTATCATCCTCCTCCTCCTCCATTTCTTTCTGCCCATTCTCATGTCCATCAGATGGAACAATCTGAACAAAAGTTTAATGGCAAGGACAAAACATGAACTTCAAAAGACAATGACAAAATGCTTTCCTATTAAAAGATTCTCTCCAAAATCAATAAGTTAGAGGTCAACAGATGTATTTTACTAATAACGATAACTGATAAACCGATTAATTAAATGGATACTAAATGAAAACAAAATTGAAACGAATGCATAAAAATGACCAGTTGGATATAAACTAAATCAAATCGATTAGGGATGAGCCAATCCAATACTTGTTATCGGCTGTGATACTGCCATTTTTTTGCTGAATAGGGTACCGGTCAGACGAGACCGATCTAAATCCGATATTGTGCATATACTATTCTGTGTTATTGTTAAGCCCCACAAAAGGCACTAAAATGTTATTAAAGCACTATCAAGTTTTGTTCACTACAGTCCAAGCCTTCTGAAGCTATTCCATAGTTTTAATGTGAGGTATAGATGAATATTTAAGTCGTTAAACTCAAGTTCATGTAAACTCTTCTCTCCACTGTGGCTGTCTGTTATTCTCCATTCAGCATTCTGCGTGTCGTGTTTGGTTATGACAGTCAACATGATGAAACTCTCTCCAAGATGATTCAATGTTTCTATTATTATACTTGATCTGTAGATAAAGGTCTATGGTTTTGCATAAAAGGACTTTCCCTTGGAGTTTATTGCCGTTTCTAAATCATGTTCTGCTTCTACTGGGTATCTGTTAGATCACAACACTGGAGTAGAGAGCGCTATGAATTGTTCTTCACACGCACAGTAACTGAAATTTACAACTGTTTAAAGAAAAGGTTCAATAAACGATTACATAAAATAATACACTACTCATCAATATCTCTTCCCTTTGTGCTTTGAAACTTTCAATGCACTGCCCACTGTGACTCCATGTTGCTTCAAGCGCATCATTCTGCGCACAGGATGTGCATTAGTGCTTTGTTCCGCTCTCTATTGGAGCTTTTCATATTCTAATAATTTTACGCAATGAAAGATTAATAGCCTCTTTTGTTCTGTCCTATCATACGTTGCTCCCTCTTGTAGAAGCTCAAATGTGCTGCGTAACACACGAGAACAAACCTCATTGGTCCCGCAGCACATTTGAGCTTCCGGAAGAGGTTTGTTCTCGTGCATCATTCAGGTACAGTTGAGCTGCTCTTTATGTTCGCTGGTCAATTTTTATATGCAAGCAAAAGCCTTAATTAAATCTGTTCATCATAAAGTGCTCAAGTCTCTTCAGAAAATTTGGACTAAATCACTCAATTCATATGGATTAGTTTTACAATCTCTATGAACTTTGTGAAGCATCAAAGTTGCAATTGTATAGCTGTCTATGGAGAGACAGAAAGCTCAGATTTTGTCAAAATGATCTTAATTTGCATTCCAAAGATGATTGAAAATCTTACGGGTTTGGAACAACATGAGGATGAGTAATTAATGACAGAATATTCATTTTTGGGTGAACTATCCCTTTAATGTTTAAGTTATTTCTGTAGTATTGTGCAGCAGTCTTCAGCACCAGTGTTCCAACTATGCAAAGTCAAACCTTAACATTTTGTTTTGTCAGCTATCTGTCACAAGCCTGTGCTCACCTGTGTCACTGTGCGTCTGATCTTGAGTCCCTGATCCTCCTCTGGTTCCTCTCGCTCGCGAGGCCCGGATGAGTCCTCATCCACAGAGAGACGCCCCTCATCTGGGTGCAGTTCGACCACCGCTTCCTGTAGGGGCTTGATGTCTGGAATCAGCGTCTGTAAAAGATGACAATTTCTAAGTCACGTATAAATACTTTAAACACAGATCTGAATCATAATTAATTAAAATCTGTCCAAACAATACAATGTCTAAACATTTAAGCTTTTCATCAAATAAAACCTGAGAAAACTGAAACATTGACCCTATAACACTGAATTTATTCAGACTGTCAAAAACAGGAAGTGATTCACTGTGTATCTTATAAGGTAATGTGGGTGTGTCTTGGATGATTTACCTTCAGTGATTCAGTGGTGATGCTGATTGAAGGCTTCTTGGCAGTGACTGCTGTACTAGACCCCCACCTTCTCTTCCTGCTGGCTCCACCCACAGGCTCTGACTCAGATGATGCAATCTCTGTTTTACCTAGTGCCAAGAAAAATTAATCGCAAAACTGCTCAACCAGATCCAGCTGTAAAAGACTGGCAAAGGAGCACAGCAAACCATAATTCCTAATTGACTCTACTGGAATGGTACTGCAATTAATTTTAGCTTCATTAAGCATGTAAGAGCAGGCTTTACTGAAGCTAAGTTAACATTGAACAGATGTAATTATGGCAATCAATTTGTCAAACAATTCAGTTATTTGAACACAAACGTATTTCAGATAAAAAGAGAAAAGTAGTGGCAACTTTGCAGCACAACAACAATTGGAACAGGGTTTATTTCATCATAATGCACATCACATGATTTTTGTGCAATCCAATTTATTTTGCATCACTCTAGTTGTTGTTTTGAAAACCGTACTTGGTGATGACAGTATCCCACCTGTTACTGATTAATATTCTAGATAAGTAGGTTTAAATAGGCAGTGAAGAGGCAATTTTTACTTTTCTTTGGAGAAAATGCACAGAATGGGCTGCAGTAACCTGTCAGTGGACAAGGGATAAGAAAAAGTAACATTCTGAAGACACTTACTGCTCAGGGAGATCTTTCGGGCAGCAAACGATTTTGCAGTGGAGCTCTGAAATGAAATAGAAAGGAGGAGAAACAAGATCCCAGTGGATGTGTGGAGGAAGAGACAGACACAACGGACAAAAGAGACATTGGGAAAAGGAGGGGAATGAGAGAAAGGAGAGGGGGAAGAACAGATGCACAGCTATCAGTTACACTAATACTGTTCAATTGGGAATCCCACCATTATTATTATAAACTGTTTCTGGATTTTAAAGTCCCTTACATTGTTATAGTTTTTACTTTAACATAACTTCAGCTAACACATGCTTGATTAAATTTCCCTACTTTCCCATATGTGCTGTAAAATACTGGATTACTAACACCATCTAACCTCATTGTTAAAGCAAAAAACCTTCTTTCCACTTTAAGTTATTTAAAAACAAATACATCTTGGGAAAAAGGGTTTTCCTGGTACCATTGACACCTGATTCCTCTCTGGCTTGGCTATGGCCCAACCGCACAGCAGTGTGCACTGTATCTAGGCAACAAAGGTCCAATCAGAGGAGGCTGAGGAGTGAGGGCGAGATACGATCACAACTGAGTGTGCTGATTGGCCGGCTGACAGGAACTGCACTTTTTATTTCAATGGCTGATTTTTTTTTTTGCTCTTGTGGTGGGAATTGTGATTCAAATGGTCTTTGAAAGTCTTTGAAGTTTTTGTTGAGTGTTCAGGAAGCAACGGAAGCCTGGCAAAAAACTCCCGGTGTCCTCACTGGCTGTGGTGATAGCATCCTCATTACGAACCAACAAGAATCACATGATGTTTGACAAGCCAAAATTCTGGTAACAATCTGTCACAGCATTTTATCATCTGCATAAACCGAAAGTCATTTGTACACATGGTGTGCCACAAAAACACCTGTGACACAGATTATTTTTCAACGTTTTTTTTCAATGGTTTCCTTTTTTCAATGGTCTCATGCTGTCCACAAGTTCATCTGGGAATTTTCTGGGAAGGCTGTTTTTTATCAAACTGGAGCATAAAGTTCTTTGAAATATCCCAGCAAGTCCATTTGTATTGGAAGTCAATCCTTTAAAAAAGGACTGCATGGCTGTTGACAAACTGATGAGAGCCAAAAACAGGAAAAATAGTTGGTAGTAAATCCAGTGGTTAGTCCATAAGCATCGCTTCATTATCTCAGACTGCTCGACTCTCTGAGATCAGTCCACAGGCATGTGAGAAACAGCAAGTGTTTGTGAAATGAGTCTGTGCAGATATCAGTTCATTCAAGTACTGAAATGTGAGAAAATAGCAGGAGGCGTCAAGACACTTAAACAGCTGTGTTCCCATCATGCTGATATGAGAAGTCCATCTGATGTTTGTGTTTGGTTAGCATAAACACTTCGAAAAAAGTCTTTGGTGAGCAGCATTCTTCCTTTTCCACAAATACGACTGACGCCTCCCCATCTCACCAGCTATTTTGGCTTCTCTTAAGCAGTTCCATCAGGAGGCCACATCAGTTTTGTATGACGAGGCAGTGGCCACTGATCCAGCAGGTTCCATCAGGCTAAGTGTGCAGTGGTGACTCTGGGGGCCTAGCTCAGGTACAGCCGAGACGCTTGGGCATAGCGGGGCAGGTGATGGAGGTGGTAGAGGAGAAGAGGTGGTGGCAGTATGCAGGTACCAGTATGAGCAATGGAAGAGGGGAGGGCACCTTCACAACAAAGCAATCAATGGGATTTTAAACCACAAAACAGTCATACTACCAGATCCAGAGATAAAAAGAGAAAGGGAACAAGAGCAAAAGACACAGAGTGGCAGAGAGAAAGAAATAGCAGGGAAAAGGGAAGAAAGAAGACAGAGAGAGCCTACATCTCTAACTACATGTTGCCAGGGTCTATCATCTGCTCACTACAACTCAAATTCACACTGTGTACTACTTAGACACTTATGGCAAAAAATACAAAAAAGAGGATTGTTTTATAAAAGTGGATGTAACTTTTCAAAGGAGGGTTATCAGATGGAGCTTGCAAAAATCATCTCTGAACTTCTATCTAAAGCACCACTGCTAAAAAAAATACTGATGTTAAAATAAGAAAAAAAAAAATATATATGTTGACCTCAATCAACTAGCTGGTCGATGGACAACTAGTTGACCACTCTAACCCATCTCAACATCTTTTAAGCTACAAAAGGATATACATTTAAAATTAGCACTGATTTAGCCCCTCGCACACACGCAATGACCTCTGTGCGGTTTCAAATTTCACACATTATTAGCCATCCACATCCCCAGACATTACTACAGCTGCTTCTACTACTGAGTAAGAGGGAAAACAGAAGAGGATAACGGTAACAGCAGTCAAATACCCAATCCTGAACTCAATCTGAAGAAAGATGACAATTTGAGATTACTTAGGCTCCAAAAGTTTCAGCTAGAACTGCCTCACAAACTTCAATTATCCCCTCATCACATTTCAGGGTTATAGTTCCCACTGGGTCTTCGTTCTGTGGGCCTTCTTACCTCCTCGGGATGGGAGTCACTTGATTCTGCCCCCTGGTGGTCAGACTGATGCATAGCACTCTCTGAATGAGAGCGGCCCTCCAGCTCCATAGCAACTTGGCCTGCAGGCTCAGAGAGAGCTTCCTGCTTTACCTCCCTAGAGAAAGAGTTAGTGAACAAGAGAAAGAGAGACAGAAAGAGTAAGGGGTAAGGTGGCTGAGGCTGCTTGATCTGGGTCACTCCACCTATAAATAACTGCAAATGACTCTCACTGCCAGCATCACACACATACATACATAAACAAGATCTTACAACCACAGTCAGAAAACTTGCAAACACTAACAGGGAAAAACCAATACAACACTTCCATAGTGTCATCAACCAAGGCCCGTATACACATTAAAAATTAAACTGGTGTGAATTATGAGTTCTCGGTACTACTGAATTGTTGTACAGCTAGAGAGGAAATAAAAGTGCAAACAGATGGAATAAAAGAAGGGAAAATAAATTTGCGTATACTTGATGTAACACGAATGCAGCAGTTAGTCGGAGAAAAAAAAAAAAAGAAGAGCAATCTGATTCATGACAATGCTAGTAGTCAGTGCATTTATAACTATGTCATTGATGCATTAAAATAGTAATGCTAACCATAGACACTCCACTCACCTTGTTAATACAAGCTCTAATAAAATAAAAAAATAAATCAAGTGAGCGGACACTTGAGGTTACAGATATTCTGCTTTGTGGCCCTCGAACTTTCCACCAAATAAATGTGCGTGCTTTCCCATGAAAACTTCCCAGGGCTTCAAAATCATTACCGAGGGTCATTACAGTTTCCACAAAAATATTAAGCAGCACAACCGTTTTCAAGAAGAAATGTTTCCTGAGCAGCAAGTCAGCATATTAGACTGATTTCGGAAGGATCATGTGACACTGACCACTAGAATAATGATGCTGAAAATTCAGCTTTGTCTACACAGGAATAAGTTACATAAAATATTAAAAAAGTTTTTTAATTGTAACATTACAAAGTATTACCATTTTACAGTCTTTTTAATATAATAAGCGCAGCCTTGGTGTGCATAACAGACTTCTATCAATAACATTTAAAAAAATCACTGGCCCCCAACTTTTGAACGGCATTGTACTTCTGATGAAATTCATGAGCAGCCATCAGCTCTCACAACAATAAACACATACAACAGTGTTCAGACTTGTCCGTATTGTATGCAACACTTAATATAACAAATTTAAACCTTGGCAAACAAAGCACTGGCAGGGGAACAGATTAACCGGCTCCCGGCAGGCAACATATCTACAGAGGATTCAATTGCATTTATTGTTCTATGGATAACCAATCCCTCTCTCTCACACATAAACACACACCTGTGCAGCACACCTTGGCACCGTGGTCTCCAGAGACAACACAGCCCTGATGCCATTTGCTCTGAGGAGGGAAAAACCACCTCTGGGTTCTCCAAGCACAAGGCTTTCCCTTTGTATTAAAGCAGTCAACACATGCTGAGGGGAAGGGGGACGGGTAGCTAGATCCCCCGCAGACAAAAAAGCCAAGCGCTTAGAATACTTAACATTTACACATGAATGCAAAGCTGGCAAGCACCAAGAGGAAAACCTGAAAGGCCGTCTCAAACTGAACTACAGTGGCCCCAGAGTTCATTTTCTGTGCAGCAAGACACTTAATAACAGTTAATGAATAATAATGTATTCAAGACTGACTTAAATAATATTCATACACAGATTGACATTTTGAAGTTTTATCTCTTAAGCTTAGAACACATTTTAAAAAACATTTCTGTGATTTTCCATCACTGATGTCATTGCTGCTTACTAGGGTGCATCCCCTTTCCTCCTGAAGACTTTCAATACCTAGCACACGAACACCATGCTTAGCATTTGCTTTCCTTCAAACAAAATAGTGGAAACCTAATACACCGATCTATACGGAAATATTTGGATCACTTAACTTTAGGATCATTCTTAGTGTTTCTTTACCACACTATCAAGCACCAAGCAACACTTACACTACGCCTAATTGCTTACATAAATAGCTACACTGTTAAATGGACTTCGGTGAAATGCAAGCTGAGTTAACATTGTTTTATTCATAAGATGAGACGCTGCAATCCTTTTCATAGAGGCCATCGTGGACAGGGGTATCTCCATTACTAATTAAACACTACATGCATCTCTCGTGATTAAAAACGCCAGAGAATTGCTCACATCCTTAATGAACCCATGTGCCTGAGCAAGAACCCCTTCCCCCAACATCATGACGAAAACGCCTGCGTTTAATCTAATGATACACACATAAGCATTTTTGGGTGTTCATATGCGGCATCTAATTCAATTCGATCCTTATGACGGCAAAAATGCTGTCTAGGTAGGCAGCTCGCTGGGTTTTAAGACACAGCCAAGCCCTCTGCGATTTCGAGATAGTACCCAAGATAAAACGATGTTTCGTTTCACATTCAGTTAAAGATAGTACAAAGACCACCGCACAAACACAATCGCTCGATCGATTATGATCATAATATAAATATCTATCACCTCAACGATGTGCCAACCTATCGCCGTAGGGTATTTCTAGAAACCACCTCTCCCTCTCTCAGCCCTTACCCGTTTTTGTTGCCGTCCGACAGCATAATGTCAGGCTGTAACCGGGAATGCGACGGCCGAATCTATACCGGTTCTGACGGTCACGGATGCGTAGGAAGAAATGCGAGAAGCGGACGCGCTGTTTTTTTTCCTCTCTTGTGCAATGCGTCGGTATAGTCACGGCGGCGCTCACAGAGCAGCCATATTGAACAGAGCTGGGGGAAGTGAGAAGTACAAGCAGGACCCCTCCTCCAAGGCCACGCCGGTTGATAGGCTGTCACATAGAACGCCTGATTAAAAATACAACCGCCCTCACATTTCATATTCAAAAGTCAAATTAACGAGTTTTAAAATATATTTATCTGGATAAGAGTGTATAGTACATTTCTAACTAATAAACGTTAATAAAAAGATTACGTTTGTGAACACTTAAAGGGGTAGTTCACAAAAAAACAATTCTGTCATCACCCTCATATGGTTCAAAACCTGTATGACTTGCTATCTTCTGCAGAACTCAAAATAAGATATTTTGAAGAATGTTGTTGACCAAACTTTTTTGTCTATTGTATGGACAAAATACAGACATTTCTTCTTTAATGTTCCGAAAAAAGAAAATCATACAGGTTTTGAACCACATGAGGGTGAGTAAAATCACAGAATTTAGATTTTGTATTTCTGCATACATTTTACATTCATTGTTATCAAATTCTTAAATAAACTAGATAAAGAGAATGCAGATAAACATAATACACAAATGTTAGCATTTTCCACTCTTTTATTGACCAAAATTAGGGATGCACCGATACCGATACCAAGCTCATGTACTTGTAAAAATACCCCCGATACCAAAGACTGATACCTCACGTGACGTAACTGACAGAATTTTCCGTGCACAGAGACACAGACAGCAGAAACAATGTCAGTCTCAGAGGTGTGGAAATACTTCAAAATTAATGATGACAACCCACACATTGCGAACAGCATGCTTTCAATCACAATTCCTTATCGAAGCCGCCTTCGATAACGAATTGTGATTGAAAGCATGCAGTTCGCAATGATAGACCGAATCGCACTGGATGACACAAACCAGAAGCGCTCCCTTCCTTGCGCCTGAATGGTCAAATGCACACATAGTTGTCAAAATGTCCATCGTGTGGAGTATCTCACGTACATACAGTCGGTTATGGCTTAAGTGGACGCAAACATCTGGGTGAAAACAGGATGTGTGTCAGTATCCATGGATTCAGTCTTAAAGGGACCGTAGCCTATATTTGTCATTAATGTTAACAACAAAATATGTTAAATAAATGTATACATGGTAAATAAACCTACTGTATCTGAAAAAACAAGTTTATTTAATTTGTATCTCTATAGTATTTGTTGTATTGTTTGTAATTTGTTTGTAAATTTCTTTTTATATTACAACAATTATATATATATATTGGTAATTATGCCCTTTGAAGGTTATTGGACACTGTGAAATTTTTCTTCTTTAAGTTTGTGACAAGCACATAAAAATTATTACTTTTTTCATTAGAGTAATAATAAAGAAGCTGTCCTACATTCATTAGTCTCACTGTGTTGTGCTTAGAAAACTGCATCATCAAAAAAAAAAAAAAAAAAAAGAGAGAGAGAGAAATTAATAAATGTATAGGCATCGGTATCGGCAAATACCAGAAAAAAAAAAGTATCGGTACTCGTACTCGGTCCTTAAAAAAATGGTATCGGTGCATCTCTAACCAAAATGATCCAAGAGTATTTTTTTAAATTTTTATTTAAAGTTGACGCTTGCTTGGTTGGAAAACATTGCAAAACTATTTCTAAAGGGTTTTAGATCCAGCATATTGAGTAAAAATAGATTTCCTATTTAGATAAAATAGTCTTTAAGTAATTCATGCAAGGAAGCCCAACAACATCAGAGTTAAGGCAAGTGTTGTATGGAAGAACTAGACAAATTTCCTCCAAACTGATGATGTGCAGGACTGATCCACAATGGAAATGTGTGGTTGCCATTCTGCTGCTAAAAAGGAGGTTACACCAGATACTGAAAGCAAAGGTTCACATACTTTTACACTCTCAGATCATTTTGCTTAATACATAATACATTGTTTATTTGTTTATTCAGGTTCTCTTTATTTAGTTATAGGACTTCGAATTAATTAATTTTCTGTAATTCATCAAACTTTCTAGTGTCACTGTAGAACTCTTGTAATACAACCTTGGGATCTAAAAACATTTCTCATTTACAATGAGAAGTTTATTAGGATGTCATTTTCATTTCTAATTATTTGTCAGAATTAATGCTTGTAGTCATTCTTAAAAACCTGTGCACAACAATAACCATTAGTCAGTATTTGTTTCATAAGCTCTCACAGCTCTCCTCACTACATTATTAAAATCATCCAACACATTAACCATACCCAATATAGCATTAAAGGCAGGGTTCCTACACATTTTCCATTTCAAAATTCCATACTTTTCCAGACTAAAATTTCTAAACCTCTCTGTAGATTTTCAGAAAATAAGCATTATTTTCAGCTTTATATGTGGTATTTAGTAGTCATCTGTAAATATTTTTATTTTCTCAGGGTTTTTTTTCCCCCATTGATTTCTCAAAGTGACAACATACAGAGCCCCTAAAATAAATAAACAGACAGACATGCACCAGAGAAAGAAACTTTTTAGTGCCCTCGAGAAACTATTCACATGTGCACAGGAATTCGTGTTCTTACGCATTACAATTTCAATTTCACTGCCATCTTACTATGAAGAAATCAAAAGCATGGATGCATATGAATTAATAGAGATCCATTTGCTCAAAAATTAATTGGCTTTCCTTAATAGTACCTCTAATATCAAGGACTAATGTCCAATTTAACGCATCCTCTGTGGCGGCAGAGAAACCATAACACGAAATGGGCTGATGGCACAATACGGCTGTGTGCATTGTCCTATTTGCCAAGTTCAAGGGTCTATAAAAAAGACTGGTACTGTAAAAAAAAATAAATAAATAAATAAAAGAAAAAGTGTTCAAAATTTGGCATACTCTGTGGCGGCCAAGAAACCACCGCGAAATAGGCTGATGGCGCATTAGGTGGCTCAGTGTGCCGTGTCCTGTGCACATGAAAGCCTGTATATTTTTAATTTTTCCAAAGGTCCTTTTAGAGGCTCTGTAATTCGGTGCCAAGAATATCGTGAGAAGAAACCCAAAACGCAAAAGTGCACCTTGAATTCATTCAGTCATGTTTGACAATCACTAAACCGCTGCCAAAAAAAAAACACTTCTTGTATGATAAATTTATTTTCATTAAATTCTTAATCTTCTATTATAGAAAACTAAATAGGGGCAATAGTCTGGAAATGCAAATAATTTTCCATACATTTCCAGACCTGGGAATTACTCAAATCAAATTCCATACTGCGTAGGAACCATGTAAAGGGTTAGTTCACCCCAAAATGAAAATTCTCACCCTCATGTCATTCCAAACCCATGAGACTTTCATTCACCTTCAAAACACAAGTTATATTTTAATAAATGCTGAGAGATTTGTCCCCCACCATTGACAGCTCCGCAACTACCACTTTGATGCTTCAAAAAGTTCATAAAGAGATCATAAAACTAATCCATATGAATCGAGCGGTTTAGTCCAGATTTTCTGATGAGACATCACTTTATATGATGAACAGATTTAATTTAGGCTTTTATTCACATATAAACATTCAACAACGCACATCAGATATGGTAAACGGAAGCTGTGAGACGTGTGAGAACCAATGAGGTTCATTTTCATGTTGAGCTTTTGTTCATGTTCATAGATCAATGTTTATATGAGAATAAAATCTTAAATTCAACCTGTTCATCAAATAAAGAGATCCAATCTCTTCAGAAAATTTGGACTAAACTGCTCAATACATATGGATTATTTTGACTATATCTTTATGAACTTTTTGAAGTGACAAAGTGGTAGTTGCTTGGACTGTCAATGGAAAAAACCGGAATCCCTGTGATTTAATTTAAAATATCTTAAATTTGTGTTTCGAAGATAAACTACAGTTTTATGGGTTTGGAAAGACATGAGGGTGAGTAAATGACAGTTTTTTGGGGGGGGTAAACTAACCCTTTAATTCCACTACATGTCATTAAGAAATAAAGACCAAGAGGGACTCCCATCTGTTGGATGTCCTGGTGGGAAAGCAATGAGTGAGAGCAAATGGGCAATCTCACTAAACTATGCATGACAACAGACGGCAGAGTTTGAGCTCATGCATTTCTGAGATCACACATGCTGGGTGGTCCAGCATTTAGACAAATTTCTCTGATTCCAAAGATGGCAAAGGGGAGACCATGGTTATGAAATTCAATGAGATGTGAAAGACAATAAGGAATGCTTGTGAATGCTTGAATGGCGATGATTTCACACCGTTTGAACAGTGAATTTCTGTAAATTTCCAGTTTTTTGAGCTTGATGGAAATAATTTTAAAAATCATTACATAGAGATTGAATATGTAGAGGATACCTAGAAAAACCTTCAAAACATTTTCCTAGTTTTGCATGATCATGGGAATCATGGAGTCATTTTTTTTTTTAACATAAAAAAAAAAAAAAAAGATATTATATTGTGTCTGAGAATGCATTTTAAAGTGCCCCTATTATGGATTTACCTTTCATGCAGTGTGTAATGTAGCTGTATGTGAATGTAAACAGTCTGCAAAGTTGTAAAGCTGAAAGTTATTATAAAGTTATTGTCTCTCAAAAGAAAGAGTCGACTCTGAACCGCTTAAACAAGTAGTAATTCGAATCCCATTTCCGCAAAGTTCACACGTCACAAGTTAATACATTTGCATAATGCCCACCTACGTTATGTATGGACATCCCGCAAAAACTTGAACCCCTCTCAAACACTGTAGCTCGTTCGTGTGGATAACATGTCGACAAGATATTGTGCTCTGCTCTGTGAAAGGAAATTCGGTTTATTTTCACTTCCAAAGGATGAGGCTGTGAAGAATCAGTGGTTAAAAATGGGACAGTACCTGCTTTATTCGGACCAACTTGCTCCTCAGAATCAACCTGTAAACGTGATTAATTATTGATGTATTTTATACAGAGTGTTCAAAATACATCGTTTTGTGTTTTAGCTATATTGTGCATGCCTCCGGCTAACGTTATTACCAAAGCCCCTGGAAAGCAAGCCTGCAACCTTTAGCCAAAAAAGTATAACGGCTAATGCTAACGCTCCAGGTGTGGCGGTACGCAGGGAAGGAGATCGGAGGCCATTACACGATAGGCTGAGAGGTGCCGCACCAGATTAAGTTAGCCGTTACAAGTTCTCCAATGGTAAGAGATACAGACTCTCTCATCTCCCTATAATAATACAATCTCTGTTTTTACTGTCACAAATCAAATAGCTGCGCTGCCGTCTGTCTCAGAAATCAGAGCTTTGTCAAGAGTAGGTCTACTGTAAAATAATACATCATTTGACATTTATATTTAAATATTTTAAATGTGTGATATATGAAATGAGCCAAGCGTGTTCATAAATCAAATAGCCGTGAATCTCTCAGAAATCAGCTCTGTCAAAAGTAGGCTACTATCATATAAAACACTACATAATACACATTTTGTATTATTTTATTTGATATGTGTATTTAAATGTTTAAAACATTGTACGATATGATACATGGCTGAGTGCATGTATCATTTCTGTCTATTTAAAAGTTGTAGGATATGATCTTGCAGTGTAGGTCTTACAAAGCTGCCTTGGCTTGTGATAGCAAGAATGGTACATCTCTATAGCAACTGATTTCGGGTTCGGTCAAACGATCTCGGGTATGGGCTGGGTTCGGGCCTCAGTTTAAAGCCTGTGCAGACCTCTAGTAAGTGGAAGACCAATCACAACAGACTGGGCCATCTGGCCAATCAGAGCAGAGCAGGCTCACGGAAAGGAGGGATTTAGAGAGACTGATTCATCCGATAAGTCGTTTGAGAATCACTGAAAAATGTGGTGATGTGCAATGTATATTATCAGAAAATGAAAGTGTTTTTTGACCTTTGATGCATGTAAACCTGTTGTAGGAGACCTCAACAGAATTAGGAACCTTTCAAATAGCATAATAAGGGCACTTTAATGGTTTAATTTTATTATGCTTATTGTTTAAAGCTCATTAATTAATAATATGAATTTTTGCATTGTGTACAATGCAATGTAGTGTGTCTATGAAATACTTTGCTGACCTGGAAGACTGAGTCTTATTTTCTTCTTCAACATCTGCTCTTCTGTTCTTTTTCTCATCCTAGTTTGAGTAAAGAAAGACAATTTCAAAGATCATATTTACAGTGAATTCATTCCATTATGTACTTTTTTTTATTATTTATTTGAACAAATCTCCTTTGTGTTTGTCCTCAGATCACACTACGAGTGTGAGAAGTTGTGCTGAACTCATGTACACCCAGAGAGACACAGTCAGACTGGTGCATCAGTATTAGCATGGCAGGTTCATCATCAGAACACACCAAAGGTGGAGTTAACCAACACAATTAAAAACCTTAGGTCTGATTTGTGAATTACTCACCTTCTTTTGGCTGGGTAGGCTGGATTTTTCCTGGGAAGGAGGGCTTGAAGAATGAGAGGATGATGATTCTGAATCTGTGTCAGATGATGATGTCTGACTTGACGTTGATGAGCGTCGTCCAGGAGATTTTTCTCTCAGTGAACTTTTTCTTGTTTTTTCCATTTCACCTCCTCCAGTAGCATGTGGTGATTTTAGGGCTTTTTTACTTTCTTTTGCTGGTTTAGGTGACTGTTCAGGTGCCTCTTTCTCTAGAACCTTGACTTCTTTGTCCTCCTCGTGTTTTGATTCAGCCATTGCTTTAGAGGCCTCTGTCTCCATAGCAATGTCTTCAGAGCACTTCGGCCCTGTGCTGAGGACTGACATGTGCTCAGGTTTGGAGGGTGACTTAAGTGACTCAGGTGGTGGGACCTCTGAGAAGATTTGTTTTCCCCTAGGTGGGAAAGTTGTGGCTGATGTCAAATGGAATGGTGAAGAGGTCTCATCTGCTTTCTCATTTTCTTTCTCCTCACTTCTTTTTTCTTCCCCTCTCTCTTTCTCCAACTCAGAGTCTTGAGCATCTTGTTGAGCAGGGGCCACTGTGGGAACTGACATGGACACCTCTGACCCGAAAAGCTGCTGAGCTGAGCCTTGCGCTGCTGGTTCACCATCCTCCTGCTCTTCAACTTCCATCTCTCCTTCTCCCTCCATCCCTTCCTTCTGTGCACCAAACATGCCCTCAGATTCCATTTTTCGGACCAGCAGGCTAAGAGGACCTGGTCTCCGTGTGGATGGTGGTTCTGGGCTGCTGGATCTAGAACTGGAGCTGGACTCCTGTCTTTTGAGGGATGGAGAAGAGACCATGCCTGCCCCTGGAGCAGCATCTTCTGCTATGTCGGCTGGCTCATCTTGGTCATGCGGGCTCTGTTTGGGAGTGTCAGGAAGTGGGAAAGAGAGCTCTGGAGGTGGTGATGGGGGAGGAGTAGGCTGACGGAGTTGCAGAGGCGGCTGGTGGACTGGTTGAGGCTGGGGAGGGATATGTTGTGGGGGCTGAAGCTTTCGACGGGAACGTTGGGGGGCTGCAGCTGGTGGAGCGTGTACCGGAGGAGCACGGACGTCCTTTTTCCCATGTGAGGAAGGGCCCCATTCATCATCATCTTCACTGTCATCATCATCATCATCCTCATCCTCATCATTATCGCTATCAACTTGAGAACAAGCTGCAGCCCCTGCAGAACGGCTGAGCTGCAACACTGAATGGGCAAGACCTGCTTCAACTGGCGCAGTTCCCTCTCTCTCTTGGGAACGGGGCATCATGATTGGCAGGCCTTGACGCTCTGGTTGTCCAACCACGCGCACAGACAAGGAGGCAACTGCTCGTGGAGGAGAGGGTGTTGCTACCTCCTCGTGGCCATGGAGGAACGAAGGATGCCAGATCCTCCCAGCTTTAGTGTCAGGTGATTCTTGAGACACAGGAACAGGGCCTGTATCCAACCTGTGTGATCCCATTAACCCAGGGTCCTGTGGCAACCCTCCTCCGCCCGCCTGGGTTACAGACAGATGAGAATGTACAATGTGATGCTGCAAAACATTGTAAATGAAAGATTAAACACATACATAGGCGCAATTTGTAATTATTTATGCAGTAGTAATAATGTAATCTGTTATCAACCGAATATGATTATTTGACAGTAAATGAAAGCTGCCTATTATTTCCTCAGAGCACACTGCAAGTGTGAGAAGTTCTGTTGAACTCACTTACACCCAGAGAGACAGAGTCAGACTCTGGTGCATCAGTATTAGCATGGCAGGCTCATCATTGGAAGCACAACATGATTGTATAATTGATATTACAATAGAAATAATTTGTAACATTATCCCCTAGATTCACAGACAAGGCTTAAGCCAATTCCCAGATTAAATGCATGTCTGAACTGCTTTAACTGAAAGCAACTTGCACTGACACTGGGGGTAGGGGCTAATGATCTTAGGCTGCCTAAATGTGTTTTAACATATAATAACAGTGTGAACAGCCTGAATGACGGCACTTATGTGAACATTAATTTTAACGCAACGCAAGTCTACAGTGTGTGTGAGACAATGTGTTCTTCTTCTGTTGTTTGAGAGTTGATTGACAGCTTTTAGGTGTGTAACATTTTTTTAAGACAATAAACACACAACCTATTCGATATTCTATAATTAAATCAACTAATCGAACGTTCGAAAATCGTGACATCCCTAGTGCGTACTCACCTTCTCTGGCAGAAAGGAAGTGCTACCCTTGGTTGACATGAGGTCATCCTCCTCAGGGTCAGCAGGACTCTGTCTCTCTGAAAGCAGCATATTGCAAAGGAATATCGTGAATATAAGAGTCTAAAATAAAATGAGATTACAAGCTTATGTAAAAATCCAAGTTCCTATGAAAGCACAGGTGAAGAAAAGTAATCTAATAAGCAAACAGAGTATTACTGTTTAATGGCACTGAAAATCACCTTGCATTTCCTCAGAGCACACTGCAAGTGTGAGAAGTCAAGTTAACTCACGTACACCCAGACAAACACTGGTGCATCAGTATTAGCATGGCAGGCTCATCATTGGAAACATTAAATAAGCGTACAAGACTTCAAACATTATGAATCACTGTATGTTATGAATGCCCGCACAGATGGTGTAGTCAAGTCAGTGTTATAACCTGTGTGTATATGTTCGTGTGGGTCTGCTTACCATCTGCCTCAGTGGCCTCCCGGGCTTCTCTCTCCAGTCTCTGTCGGAGGAGCTCCTGCTGTTTTGCCAGGTACTGCTTTATAAAGCTGTTCTGACTCATCTCCTCTCCAATCTGAAATGTATACAGAGAAAGCACACTCTAATCAAGGTCATTTTATTTACAACTGCTGGATCCAATAAGCATGACAAACATCTAATAAGCATGTAACAGATGTTCGGAGGCTATATATGACATATTATTGTGGGTTAAAACTCCATTTATCTGATGCTCTGATGGCAGTCTCACTAATTACATAATGCATTTTTATTTATATATATATATATATATATATATATATATATATATATATATATATATATATATATATATATATATATATATATATATATATATATATATATATTTATTAAGGATAGTTCACCCAAAAATGAAAATTCTGACATAATCTACTCACCCCAAGTTATTCCAAACCTGTATGAACTTCTTTCTTCTGATGAACACAAAAGAAGATATTTTGAAGAATATGGATAACCAAACAGTTGATGGGCCCAATTGACTTCCATTGTTTTTTTCCCCTCCATACTATGAAAGTCAACGGGGCCCATCAACTGTTTGGTTACCCATATTCTTCAAAATATTTTCTTTTATGTTCAGCAGAAGAAATCAATTTATACAGGTTTGGAACAACTTGAGGGTGAGTAAATGATGACAATGTTCATTTTTGGCTGAACTGTCCCTTTAACCCTGTAAAGCCTGACATGAAATAATAATCAGAAAAATCAGTTTTTGTGTACGCACGTTTTTTTTTTAAATGGAGCAGTTTATTTAATGCATCAGGATTTTATTGTCCATAAAGTATGATATATAGTGAAAACATGGAGCTTACACTCAAATTTTATTCAGAGGCCAAAGTTGAACAAAATGTTTTATTTATATGAAGAAATTCAATCATTTCGGATCAATTAATCAATTAGACTTTTTATAACAGTATAACAGATTACTTGCATGATTTTTCTAAAACAAAATATGTAAGGATAATCAAGTAAACCCAAGTTGCTTCAGACCAGTAGCTAAATGTTCTTGTAATTATTTTTATTAGCGGTATAAAAGTCATTCTTATGTTTACTTAAATCATTAAAGATTTCACTGCAAAAAGATTTGTACACAAAACTTACTAAAAAAGTATCAATCAGACAGCAGAAAGCATACAGTAGATTGTGTCTTTAGCTAAGTTTTGATCATGTTGATAATTTAGACATAAATCTATAAATAAAGCAAATGAGGTGAGAAAAAGTAAAAAACAAAATCCTACCTGTGAGTTGGGCTGAAGACCAATGTGATGGGTTGATGTTCGCTGGAGATTCTCCAACATAAGAGCCTTCACAAAGACAACAGAATATACACATTTAAAATACAGCACAGAAAATATGCCAGGCACATCACACCTAATAAACAAAAGAACTGCTATTTATGGCAAACACTGGGTTTAGGTCCTAAAGCTGATCAAGCGTGCTGCTTGAGATACAAACCTATTTAATGCATGTTCATGTAAAGAAAAGGTCCGACAGCTCCCATAAATATCTCACTTACCCGACCAGCACAACATGACCGCTTGAGACTTGATACAAATGAGTGTTTGGTATCGCTGAATGAAGTGTTTATATTAGGGGTGGGAGTGGCATTAGCCTTTCAAATTATTCACTACATTAGCAAATACTTAGCAGATGACTCCGTTAATCGGGCAGTTTACCGGTCGTTATGCTAATTGTCGATGGAAAACGGGAACTGAAAGAAAGAAAAAAACTCACGTTAATGCGATTTTGTAGTGTGAAATAGCCTATAATCCGACCCCCTAAAACGCGGTTTTTAAAACCAAATTAGTTGTGTGATTTACATAGAAATAGCCCATGTGAATAGCCCAAACTGAATTAATGAGCGTGTTTATCACTTTTCACCTTGTAACTAGAAACAAATAGCTATTTCTACCATGTTTATAAATGTTGTGCAAGTTTCCACGCGCATCCATCACATGAGACTGACAAGCGCGCGCCCCCAACTACAAACATACGACGCGCGGGCACGATGTCAACTCTGAGACCTCGGCTTGTCATGACCCAGACTGTTTAGAAAATACCCGTATGAATGTATTGTTTAAATTACGTGTTTCAACTGCATAAAATATAGAAAACAACTGCTGTGCGAAGCGAAAAACGATCAAAACTCTCCATATGCACTCGACAAACATTCCCGCTCTCGATGCACCGATACTTGGCCTGCCTGTCGCCTCTCGTCTTCAGCTCAACTTGACAGCAAGCGCACGGTATTAAAAGCCCGCCCTTTGACCAAACTCACCCCTTTCAGCCTTTTAATAAGTGCATTTTTCTGTCCACTTTTGGCGAGCCCTCTTTGCTCCAGGGCAGCTTTTAAATCCGCTACACGAAGCGAATGAAGCGGCTTGCCGTCTAACGTAACATCCTCGAGTTCCGCCATTTTGCTTCGCCCGAGCGCTCGAACTTCTGGGGCTGTGCACGAGCGCACTGCGCGTCACCGCTTGCTGATCTCCGGAAGAGAGAGCCAGGCAGACATAAAAACATATGCATATACATAAAGAACTGGCATGAACGAAGATTTCAGGTATTTCCCTTGCAATCTGCATCCAGAATATTACAATACAGCAACAGTTTAACATTACAAGGTAGAGTCATTTAATGTTGTGAATTCTGTGTCCTTCACAAGTTACTACGAGAAGTGTATAATTCTGTTTATGAAAATCAAAATGGTTTGCTGATCTACCAGGATGGTCTGTTTGCTGGTTTTTGAGGGCTTTTAGTTGGTTAGTCTGGGAAACCAATCTGTAGACCAGCTAAACCTCAAATTGGCCAAGCTGGGAGGCTAGCTAGATCAGCAAAGGCTGGTTATCATTGAACATAAAGCATATACATTTTAAACAAGCAAGACATGATCCAGGACAAAACAACTGAAATAACCACAACTGTCTGTGTTCAGTAACAAAAATGTATTTTGAAGAATTTCACCATTTGACAAGTACCAAAGACTCCCTATATGCATAAGTACCTGTGGAGCGTTTTACAAACAAAATGCCAAAATGAACATTAACAGTGTAAAGAAGCACAAAATATGCATGTCAAAAATACATTCTGGTACCAAATGAAAAGTAAAATCACATTCTTAAAGCAAACTTTGAATTATTAATGCAAAGTTGCATGAAACATCCCTGGTTATATGTGCATATATTTCTTTAATAAGCAACTTAAAGCCATGCAGACGTTTGATTAACAAAATCAAATAAATATAACTATATAGGGCCATCAGATCTAAGCATTACTATAAGCACTTATTTTAAGAACTTAAGAGAAACAAGATAAGTGAGCCTTTTCAGAGGAAAGTTTGCTTGTTGAGGACTACTGGATAATTGCAGTGTTTATATACATATTTTGTACAGAAGGACAGAAGAGCTCCTTCAAAAGCAAAAATTCTGTAGTTTAGCCCAGAAAATGTTTAAAATTATATTTTAAAGTACCTGTTGAGGTTCGTTGTATTCTTTTCTCTTTTTTTTTCTTTCTTATCCAAGTAGGTTGTGTAGTAATACTGATAAAGCCCACCAGATGGCACTTTGAGTCAACTAACACACCAACACCAGGGTAAACCATCTAAAACCCTCTCAAAACTTAATCCACTCAATTGAAATTTTCAACACTTTTTAACACCGAGTCCACTGCATCCATTGTGATAGGACTGACAAAATATGTAAAAACTAAAAAGGCCACTTTTTTTTTTCTCTTTTTTTTTAAAGGCATTAATATAGAGAAGGCTACTTGAGATTTAAACTGACATTTTTATGGCTGAATCATTCAATTGCAAGAGTTTTATTTCATATTGATCACTGTAAAGTCATAATGAACCAAATGAACCAGTCAAACCAAACTAGAGTCAAACAGCAAGAATAACACTGATAGTATTGTACCGGTGGCAAACATGTAAACCCTGAATATAAAATGGAGACGTGGGTATTTACAGACAGATATGGGAGAAGGGGCAGAAAGAGAGAGCAGATGGAGGAATGGGCTCTGAGGTACAGACTATGAGGGTGTCTTGTAAACATGAGTGTACATTTATGACACTGACTTGATTTTTCTTGACAGGAGGTAAACAGGTGCATGTTTCAACCTGTGTAAGCACTGTGAAATGGGTAGGATACACAAAGCTCAGTCTCGTTAGAACTAAGCCTATTCACATATGAATTATTGTAAGCACCAGCATTTTGACTGCCACTCTGGAAGCTAACATATATATTGCTGTTTTCAGAAATGCTGCATAGCATATTTAAAAACAAAAACCCTGTATTATATTAGTTTTGCAAGAGTTGCTGCCCAAACTGCGTCACCCTTAAGCTGCCTTTGTGAGCACGTGCAGAAACTGACTGTGGGAGTGTGAGAATTACAGGAAGGAAAAAAAAGGGAAACAAAAGGGTGTGAAAAAAAGGTTGAGTGGACCTGACAGACAGGTTTATCTCTGAATCAGCATTGTGGGAAAATACGTTATATCTCTCCAAAAAAATTCAATTAAATATTGAATCTCTCATTTAAAATGTACTGTGCTTCAAGTCTGTTTAAATAATCAAGCATTCCTTCTTGTTCAACTTCTGAAACTAGGTTAGTTTTATCTGTTTTGGTTACATTTGCAGCACAACTGAAACCTCCTGGGCTGTCAAATTAGTCACTTCGATCTCTATAACACCAAGGCCACTTCACATTTACAAACAAACTGAATAATTAGACCAGTTTACAAGAGCACCCTTAAATAGAGAAAATCACTTTTACCTCATTGATATCAATATGGTTAAGGGGACAACATAAAGCTATTAAAATGTGCCTGAGGTTGCAAACATCCATCAATAAGTTATTAAAACGTTTTAAGTGTGCTTGGCACAAAAAAAAAAATGAAATGGAGAAACACCTGTCTAAAGTGTCAAAACCTACACAGGCAAGCACATACACTCCAACACATACTATCTGTCTGATCACCATTTATCACAGTTGAACCGATTCAAGCAGTGACACGCTTTTGATACCTCCTCAAACGCAAGTGATTATGAAATATATATATTACAAAAATAACAAGGCATTCCACTGTGAAAAGTAACACAAATCCCGCACAAATAACATCAAGATATCTCAGCTAATCGCTGCAAAAGCCCAGAGAACCCTGCTGCATGCTGGGATAGGTCAGCTACTCTGTCCACCATTTCTTGCGTAGCAGGTACTGAAGGATAATTCTGGGCTGCACCCTTGGTTGCCACGACAACAGCCTTTAGAGCTTGGCAGAGGCGTCCACTGGAGGTGGTGACCTGAGGAGACAAACAGCGGTTGTGTGTAAATGTGTTTAAATAATGTCACCTGTTTATAATAAGCGCATTGCTGGAAACTGACCCGTCAACATGTTTACCCACAGCTTGTTCATTTCCCGGGCTGTTTTCGTTGAGTTATCACAATTTGATTTGCTGGGGCATGAATCATTAAGTACATTCCCTTGTAATCAAGAATTTGTACAATAATACATAAACAAAACCTCTCATAACACTTCTAACCAGAGTATCCATGTCCTAACCTTTGCTCTGAGGTCTGAAGAGCTGAGAAGCCGTGCAAGTGTATCTCCAATAAAGACAAGTTTGTGTGCAGTCACAATGAGACTTTTCCCCCTGGAAACGAAGACTCGGGGTGGTTGGTTCCCTTGGACGCTTGTGAACAGGGAGTCGATGGCATCGGCCAAGCAAGAAAGATGAGAGAGACTTTGGGAGGAATAGAAGGAGAGCAGCTCTGAATCCTCCAGAGAGAGAGAGACTGGGGGTGAAGGAGTCAGCTGGTGAGGAACAGAGAATAAGATTATTCATATAAACGCACAATATACTGTATATAAAGATACAGAACAGACACTAGCACCCTATAAAATATCTAAAAATGCATATTTAGAGGCCTACAGCATATGTTCATCTCAGAGCAGTCCTCTCAGACTCTATAAAGTTTCATTAGGCTAAGTTGAAAATCATTCAGAATAGCTTATCTTTGACTCAATGAAAGGGTTCTGTTTGAAATTTGGGGTTTAAGATTTTTTTAGAAGTTTTTAAAAGAACTTTCATATGCTTACCAAGGCAGCTAAAAACAGTACTTTTGTGCAACATTAATACAATTTAAAATAACCGTTTTCTATTAGAATACATTTTAAAATGTAATTTATTCCTATGTTGGCAAAGCTGAATTTTCAACAGTCATTACTCCAGTCTTCAGTGTCACATGACATGACCCTTCAGCATCTGAACGATATTGCATTTATGAGATATTTATGAGAGATTTGGTTTAATCCAAATCAGTCAGCAATGGCGTCAGTAGGCAGTGACCATGTTTTGTGACACTGGCATTCAACATGCATATTTTCTTCCCAAAATTGTTGCCATGTTGCATTTCAGATTGTGAGTGGGCTGTTATTTGCAGTTTAAACCCATATTCTGTTTCTAGGTATAAATTTGGGTATTATTATAGTGTTGCAATTTTGCTACAGCTAAACACTAGCTAAATGCAATGCAACAGACAAAGATGTCACTCTGAAACATATACATCCACCAACAATTAAATAATAATCGGTAGGGATGCACCGATACCATTTTTTAAGGACCGAGTACGAGTACCGATACTTTTTTTCTGGTACTCGCCGATACCGATGCTTATACATTTATTAATTTCTCTCTCTCTCTCTCTCTCTGTTTTGGTGATGTTGCAGTTTTCTAAGCACAACACAGTGAGACTAATGCATGTAGGACAGCTTTTTTATTATTACTCTAATGAAAAAAGTAATAATTTTTATGTGCTTGTCACAAACTTAAAGAACAAAAATTTCAGTGTCCAATAACCTTCAAAGGGCATAATTACCAATATATATAATTGTTGTTATATAAAAAGAAATTTACAAACAAATTACAAACAATACAAATACTATAGAGATTAAACTTAAAAACTTGTTTTTCAGATACAGTAGGTTTATTTACCATGTATACATTTATTTAACATCTTTTGTTGTTTTATTAACATTAATGACAAATATAGGCTACGGCCCCTTTAAGAACGAACCCATGGATACTGACACATATCCTGTTTTCACCCAAATGTTTACGTCCACTTAAGCCATAACCGACTGTATGTACGTGAGATAATCCACACGATGGACATTTTGACAACTATGTGTGCATTTGACCATTCAGGCGCAAGAAGAACTGATCGCGCGCGCAATGTTTGTGTCATTCAGTGCAATTCGGCCTATCCCGCCTTCACTAATCGATAAGGAATTGTGATTGAAAGCATGCAGTTCGCAATGTGTGGGTTGTCATAATTAATTTTGAAGTATTTCCACACCTCTGAGACTGACATTGTTTCTGCTGTCTGTGTCTCTGTGCACGGAAAATTCTGTCAGTTACGTCACGTGAGGTATCAGTCTTTGGTATCGGGGGTATTTTTACAAGTACGAGTACTAGTACACGAGCTTGGTATCGGTGCATTCCTATACCTTCTGTATGATTGACCCTTTAGTGTGTTTTGGGGGCATATCAGAAAATCAAAGACTTACTTTATTATCGGTTGTGGTGATAAGCTGTGAAGAATTGTGCTCTGTATGGGTGTCTGGTGGAGGCTCTGGCTTCCCCTAATTCAGAACAACAAAAAAAAATGTAAAATGTCCACAAAAAGAGAACTGCAGACCACAGAAATGTTTCAACAGAGGCGACAATAGCCATCAAAACATGAACAGAGAGTGAAAAGAGAAGTAAATGTCTGACCGACTAAATGAACGAGACAGAAAGAAAAATTGTGAGGAAAATCTAAATATTAAGCCTGATGAACACTTGTAATAACATCAGTGTTTGGACATTTAATCCTTGTTTGTTTCCGGCATTATATCCATACATACTCCACAATTTCTCTATAAAACAGGTGTCTAACCTGCAGTTTGACGTATCCCACACTATCACCTACAGGATATGAAGGCAGTGGAGCAGGAGTTAGGCCGATTCCTGCATACTCATTCCCTTGTTCCTCATCCTCCATCCTTCCCACAGTAGGGGCTAAAGAAACTAGTGCTGGGGGCAATGGGAAAGCTGTGGGTGGCGGGGGCGGCAGTGGTCGTTCCTGGATCCAGCTGCCCTTCCGTGACCCCATGTCCCCTGTAATCGGTTTGACCTCTGCCACCGGCAAAGCAGGTAGAGGTCTCCGGGACAGAGACTCCTGGGAAGATAGACGAGGTCGTGCTTGACTCTGTAAAAGGGAAGCGGAGTCTTCAAGAGCACAGCGGACTATCGTGAGCAGACCATCAGCTGGAGGGGCAGTACCGCACACAGAGAGGGCAGGAAGCAGGTCGGAGAGACGGGACCAAGCCTGCTGGAGAACTGGAGGAACATCACCAACATGGCCAGCCTTCCAGACAGAAAGGATCTCGGCCAATGCCGCGGCGAGTTCTCGGGAGGGGGTGGTGGTGAGAGAGGTGGAGGTCAGAGCAGATTGAACAAGAGCAGAGAGAGACGCCTTCCACTGGATGTCCCCAGAGCCAGTGCTTGATACAGACAAACGGCGTGTCGGGATTTCCAGAGTGAGGGCAGGCGTGTCATAGATGCCTCCGTCAATCTCTGAGGATGTGTCAGAACCTAAGTCTTGCTTTCTTGGACTGGAAATTGAATGGCTACGTCCAATTCCAGTGGTTTCTGCAGTTAATCCAGACATCTCGCTTGCCTCCATGGGTAAACCAGGAAGACTGGGAACACTGTACACATCTTCATCCTCTCCATCTCCAGCCACAGCAGCTGATCCCGGAATATTGTTGGTTTGCTGCTGATGGTCAGAAGAGGAATTCAGGGCCAGAGTGGGAACATCATAAATCTGAAAGATATGAGAGACAAAAACATAGTTACTCAGTGTTTTTTTTTTTTTTTAAAAGAGTTAAAACCAAACTCTATTTACTTACACACTATAGTAATTATAAGTGTCATTGTGCAAATTGTGCCATTATGCAGGAATCATGCTGTTTATTTAACTGTTGTGGAAACAAAGTCTTGGCTACAGTTCAACTTAAGGCTGGAATACACTACAGATTTTTGAATTTTAAAACACTAGGCATCATACACTTGGCGACTTCGTAAATGATTACAGAGAATAACTGGGCATCATACACTAAACGACTGAGGATCACCCACTAACAGATTCATTCCAAATCATTCCGAACTCAACATACTCTCATAGAAGCATGCGCCTCGTTGCTAGGAGATGCATGACAAATGAAAACAATATGTGTTCCAAAATCAGCTTAAAATGTATCAAACATGTCCAATATCCTCCAACTGGATGGAATTATAATCTGATGTTTAAAAAAAAATAAGTCTGTGCCCTTCATGATTTTCTGTGAAATCTGCCCAAAATCTGTAGACTGGCTCTGACTTTCAGCAGCTAATGTCAACTCCTCCAGACTGCAATCAGCATCAAAAACTGGGCAAAATTTGTGTAGTGTATTCTAGCCTTTAGTAATGTTCCCTAATAGTGCACAGTTTAATGACTTTAGAATGTTTCTTGTGTCTCTCCACCATCAATATTTAACTAGAGCATTGGTAAGATTAATTTGACATGTGACATGTTCCACTTTGACACTGACTTACAATAACATCTATGGATTAAGAACAAAAATCCCTTAACAAAATACATAATTATATGTTTATTTACAGTTGATCTCTGTGTAAAGCACAAAAATACACAGCTGAGCATTCGGTAGGGATTAATAGGAAAAATAAGAGAGGAAAGAGGAGAGAAAGATTGTGGGTGGAGGGCTGAAGAGAGCCACATGGGTCTGGATGATCTACCCAGGCCAACATGCGGCTGTGACTTGTGTGAACAAGAGAAAAGTATTAGATGAGATTAGATCATAGCAGAAAAAAGGTGTGGTTTAAAAACAAAGAAATAGTAGAGGAGTGACAAAAGGAGGAATTGTGTGTAAATGTAATGAAAACTGAAGATCCACACACATCAAAATATAAGCCACAAAGCTCAGCTCACAACAATTTATCATGCAGAGGCCACAAATAGATTAAAGTGCAAATAGTGGAATGCACAGCATAAATATAGAGGTTGTACATAAATGTCCAAAACCTCTGATATTTAAAAGTAGATACATTTTCAGCAAAGAAACATTCTGTCATCATTTACTCACCCTTTCATTAAAAATAGTACCCTGTACTGAAGCTCAAATCGTATTTGCATTCATGTACAGTACTGTTCAAAATTTTGGGGTCAGCAAAATTTAAAAAAAAATAAACGAATCACTTTAATTTTAAATTTCAATTAAATTAAATTTATTGAAAATGACAGTAAATACATTTATAATGTTACTATTTCACAATAGAATATTTCTATTTCAAATAAATGCTGTTCTTCTGAACTTTCTATTCATCAAAGAACTCTGAAAAAAAAAAAAATTGCATGATGGATTTTTCAAAATTATTAAGCCTGCACCAACCGATTTCAACTGTGATGATGATAAGAAATGTTTTGAGTACCAAATCAGCATATTTCTGAAGGATCATGTGACACTAAAAACTGGAGTAATGGCTACTGAAAAGTGAAAATTCAGCTTTGCCATCACAGGAATAAATTACATTTTAAAATATATTAAAATAGAAAACTGTTTTAAATGTTTTTTGAAATATGTCTATTATGTTCACCAAGGCTGCATTTATTTGATCAAAAATTCATTCATTGTAAAATATTATTAGATTTTAAAATATTACTGTTTTGACTGAATTTTGGATCAAATAAATGCAGCCTTGGTGAACATAATAGACATATTTCAAAAAACATTTAAAACATTTAACCAACGGCAAAATTTATACCAGCAGTGCATATTAAAATTTGCTATGTGAAGACATGTTGCATTAGCTTTTGATGCCAATCACACAAATGACTATTGGAAGTTGTTTGGCTAATGACTGATTGCAATGTACTAATCTGAATATGCCACAGTTTAAAAGAGAAATGAGAACTATGGAAGAAGGCAAGATTTTCAGTGAATAAATGTTTAAATTCCAGTCTGTTCCTCACACAAAGCTATCATATGGCTTCAAAAGACACTGTATGGATTACTTTTATGGTGCTTTTTGACTCTTTTTGGAACTCGGCCCACATTAATTTTCATTGTATGGACAAAAGCAGAATCACCTCCCTAGCATTTCCTTTTGTGTTTGATTTCTTACCTCAGTGTGTAGGAGTAGAGCACGAGGGGTGTTATAGATGCCATCATCCTCCTCAGAGGGCACAGCAGAAACTAGATGTTGCCACCTATTAGTGGGTGGTGTATCATATACCTGAAGAACACAAGGATAAGCATTAAAAATCTCATTGGCGATCTCTACCATTTCTGCAGAACTACAATCGCTTTCCTATTTCCACACAAGTTCTCATTTATCTCACCTCCTCACTGAGCTTCTCATCCTGAGAACTTACACCCTCCCTCTTGGTCACCATTTCACTGTTCTTCTTCATCTCTTCTGCTTGAGTGTATCCATTTTTACTTCCCTGTCGCTCTTCCTCCAACATGTTTGTCTGTGGGGGTGCAGGGTTTGCCTGAAGAACAGGTTTGCTGGGTGGAATTGAATTAGACTGTGGTAAATCCTTCCTGGTTACACTTCTAACAGGAGGTGCTGGCGGAGGGGGTTTGCGGCCAAGGTTTGGGGACCCTGATACTCCAGACTTTCCCATCCTTGCGAGTAGAGGGGATTCTCTGAGGACACCCTGGGCCAGTTTTCCTCGGCCAGCAGGAGGAGTTGAAGTAGTACTCTTCTGGGATCCTCGGGCAGTAGGAGGTGTCTGCTTAAGATTCTGGCCTGGTGTTGAGGCACCAGACACTCCTACAGTACCAGCGGGGTGTTTGCGCTCAGATTGAGGGGTCCTTGATATGGCTCCCCCAGGTGGGGTTGGGGTTTGGTACATCCCTGGAGCATCCTGGTCAGTTTTACTCTGAGAAGGACTAATGGAAGAAGACAAGCTGCTTTTGGGTGCAATCCCATCCGTAAGTCTTGAAGTCATTCCCGGTACACACTGCCCTGCCACTGGGGAGCCACTTGTAGGAGTCTGATATAAATTCTCACTTGTCAACGCAGTGACAGCTGGTCTAGGCACCAAGTAGCATCCATCAGAATGCCCGGCCCCTCCATCTCGTGGACTTAAATATCTTGCCTCCCCTGCTGTCTCTGCTGCAGACCTGGGAACAGCAGTTGGAGTCAGGTACACTGAGTCTGATGCCAGTGCACCTTGTGATCTGTGTTGTGCCGCCAGTGGTGCAGGCAAGGTGGGTGTCTGGTAGAGGGTCCCTGGCTCGCCACCCCTTCCTCTAAGTGAGGGCGAGCGGGGTCGTCCTGCCACACCCACATCCCCCCAGTCAGGACGAGGCCTGGTTCCAGAACTAGAATGCGATCGTGGTCTTCCTGCATCAGGATGATGTAGCTCTCCAGACCTGACTGGGGCAGGAGCAGCCCCAGGGCTCTGGTACACCCCTTCAGCTAAGCTGGGTGGTGAGAGATACACCCCATCTGAATCTTCAGAGCTCAATTCATTTACCCTGGCCTGCTGGCTAGACGATAAATGGACAGAGTCCACACTAGGAGCCCGTTGGGTATCTGTACCTGCGCTCGAAGCAGGAGTAGGAGCAGTTTGGAGAAGGCGTAATCGGTTGGCGGGGGCAATGCCTTGGCGGCCATGTAGAGAGCAAAGCCACCACCCTGGTCCTCCATCCTGCTCCTGGTCCAGAACCATCAAGATATCACCTTTGCGGAACGCCAACTCCTCTGGACTTTCAGCGGCATTGTCAAAAAGTGCCTTTGCAAGCACCGTCTACAAGACAATAAAAAACAAGACAATATTAGGAGGAGAAGGAACCAAAGAAAAGGCTTTAAATAAAACATATCAAGACATAAATTACCTCTGCACTGGCTTGTTTCCTAGCCTAGCTTTCTAATAAACCTGGCATTGTACTCTATGAATTGTTGGCTCTGTGACAAATTGCTTATGCTCCTCTATTATAAGTCACTTTGGATAAAAGTGTCTGCTAAATACGTTAATGCAAATAAAACAAAATCAGCAGAACAAAATCCCATTCTGCATAAATAAAAAAAGAGAGACAAAGAGGAAAAAGGCATTAAAGGGTTGGTTCACCCAAAAATGATAATTCTGTCATTAATTACTCACCCTCATGTCATTCCAAACCCATACAACTTTCGTTCATCTTCGGAAAGCAAATGAAGATCTTTTGATGAAATCTGAGAGGTTCCTGTCTTTTCACAGACAGCTATGCAAGTGAAACTTTGACGCTTCAAAAAGTTCATAAAGAGATCGGAAAACTAATTCATGTGAATTGAGTAGTAGTCTAAATTTTCTGAAGAGACTCAATCGCTTTTTATGATGAACAGATTTAATTTAGGCTTTTACTCGCGTATAAACATTGACCAGCGAACATAAGCAGAAGCTCAACCAAACCGGAATGACTAGAGAACTAAACCACTCAATTCATATGGATTAGTTTTCTGATCTCTTTATGAACTTTTTGAAGCATCAAAGTTTCAATTGCATAGGCTGTCAATAGAGGGACAGAAAGCTCTCAGATCTTCATTTGCATTCCGAAGATGAAAGAAAGTTTTACGGGTTTGGAACGACATGAGGATGAGTATTTAATGACAGACTTTTCATTTTTGGGTGGACTAACCCCTTAACGTGTTCCTTCAATGGGAATGGGGAAGAACAGCAATAGTGCAGTAGAAATGCTAGATTTCAACTAGACTGCAAGCAACAATGTAATTCAATTGTTGTTTAAATTCAATGTACTCAGCTAAAATGATTTCTTTAGCCTCCAGCTGACTCTACTTTGGTAGCATTTGAGCCCCATCGTGTTAGTAAGGGAAGTCAAAAAAAAAAAGAAAAGAAGAAACAACCGAAGATCTAACCTGGCCACTTCAACCAGTTTCATCCACCTGTGTAACCAGGAATCCAGTGAGCATAAATCAATTAGTTTTCCCGTTTACTTAATAAACAGAACTATAACAACAAAAGGGTGATGAAGGCCATGTGTGAACACTAAAAATCCCTAATGAGTCTCATAGTTGACTCAAACATTTAAAGAAGACACAAATACACAAATATAGCTTCGATTAAGTAGTACATAGCAATGAAATTGCTGACCTAAATACATAATGCCTACAGAAAAACTGCTCTTTTAAATGCCTCTGAATAAGGGCACATGAGCTGTACAGTTTGAGTGACGTATGAATGTAATGGGTTGGCCTTAAAGTCTTTTGTATTCAGAACACCACGCTTCTGCCTTCATGGGTAAATCAATATTGATAGAGAGAATGCATAAGTAAGGGCAGAGGTCTGTGATTATGGGAGAGAGAAAATTAGTGATTAAGGGAAAGAGGCGCTGAGTTGATGATAATGAGGATGACTCGTGGGGGAGGGGCTCAACATCTGTCCCCCAGTTTTAGGTCCTTTTGTCACCCCCTTTTATACCTCTAAATTTCCCTCTCATTCCCCCCAGGGGATGTGGTGCTGTGAGGCAAGCTGAGCTCCAGTTCCCCCTCCTCCATACTAGCAATGGATATGAATATTACAGATGGGACAGCAGAGAGTTTTACAGTGGTGACTTACACACTTACCGAAAGGGACATGATTGAAGCTGGTTCTCCACAGTTTTTGGATGTTAATTCCACATGGGTTCTCCACAGAAGCTGTATCCCATTCACATGTGCACTGTGTGACTCATCTGCATGTTTTGCAGATCTGGTTTTCCATTAACCCGAACTGTGCAGTGGTGGTGAAAAACGATGGCCTTTAATTTCCAGAAAGATCAATTTCTCAAAACCATGATCGTTGTGCTTTGCAGTCTGTGACTTTCATCACATCTGACAGTTGCTGCACATATTGAACCTGGAGGATCAAGATAAACACATTTTGTTGTTAAATCTTAATAAGATAGTAGTGTGTCAGTAATACAGAATTGACTTTGTTTAACCCTTAAGAAACACTTCAGCTGTAATGGTTAAACTAGTCAGACCAGTCGTGGGGCTCCACTAGTGCAGTTCAGACAGAAAAAGATCTTATTTCATGGGAATTTGGCTGTTAAGTACAGCTGTAATTTGGTATTTAATTCGGCTATATGATATCATAACTTAATAATTATGGGTTAATATAGGATGAGAGTTGCTCTCCATTTGTTCATTAAAGTTTATATATATATATATATATATATATATATATTATTTGTTTATTAAGATTACCATACTTTTATTTCTCAGTTTAAAGGAAATAAAATTACTTCAGCAGATGTGGCACAACACTCTATGAAAGGCAAGGACACTGGCCTTTTGAGACAGGATAGGATAAATTGTATATATTATTATTTTTTTAATAATAAAAAGACGAATTATAATCATGCTTTCCAAGCCTTTCAAGTCTTTTTGATAGGTTAAACTGCACTAGGCTGCATCAGAAGAAGAAGAAGAAAAAAAAAAAAATCACAGTACTAAGCCACGTTTCGTTTTCCATCAAGACATCTCAAGGTTTCTTTTATGCAGCAGAACCCCAATGAGACAAATAGAGAACTAAAAAACGGAGAAATAAAATAAAGAAAACAAGCAAAAGCTCCCATTCCCCGGATAAACCAGTGCCAAAGGCATTAGACATATGAATAGCGTTCTTTCAAAATACGGGATGCATTTAATTTCAGTCACAAAGACGCAAACAAGCGGCGAGCAGCCAATGTAAATGTTAACTAAAAAAGCATCTCTCGTCTTACCGTTCACATGTCTGGAAATAGCATCTGGAAATACACAAGTAGAGTAAAATCTCGCAAATCATATCTTCTCAAAAGACTGCAATGCACGGCTGTTGTTTTTCCTTTTCTTTCTTTGGGGATACACGTCTCGCTCCGCCAGGCTTCGCCCTACCCTGGCCTTCTTGGTTTTGAATTACAGTTGAGCGCATATGGTCGCTCCCCCCTCATTGTGCCCGACAGCGCACGATTGATACAGTGCATCACGCCATCTAGTGGATCTTATTTTGGTCTCTTTATGGAATTTTTAAAATGTCTGAAGGTTGCAGCTGCGCCTCTAATGTAAGCTTATAGGACATAAGGGGAAATTAAAGTTTATGAATGTACTTTTAGTTTTTGTGTTTATAGAAAAATGTATTAAGAGTGGTAGTGGCAAATAGATTATCTTGACTGAACATGTTCAGCATAGATATTAACTGAGCTAGGTTCCACATGGTAGGCCCATCCCATAACCAAGATTCTCCATGCAGCTTAGTTAAATTTAAACGTCATACTGAAAACATATGTAACATACAAACAAGAGGAATTGGTAACAGGAACTGCATGATGAACAAACACAAAGCTTTGTTATAGAACAAAAGATAGGGTCGCTGCCAAGGTATTTGATAGTGCTGTCCTCACAAGGTGTAACTGGTTAAAAAAGACTGAACTTTTCTGTTCAACTGCAACCCTACACTCATATTGGCACACATTTTTTAACTGTAAAAGCTCTGCTTGTATAAATCTAATGCAATGTACAGTTTAAATTTAGAAAGACATTTTGATTAAGTTTTACTCATTTATTACCTATAAGAGAATGGATAATCATAACTTTAAAATATAGCTGCAAGCAGCAATTACGGGGCCAAGCACAAAAGCGGCACAAGAAGCCAGCCAATACGGCTGTGAGCATCAGACCAACTGCAACAGTGAGCAATTAAAGCCCTATTGAGATCATTTTAGGCAAAAGAGCTGAAAAATGATCAAAAATGAGGATTTACTGGTTCATCACTTTCGACCAATAGGTGGCGCTGTGACCATATTAATGTGGTATGGTCAGAGTGAGATGACAATGACACTTGCAAAGTTTGGTGTCAATATTTCAAAGCATTGCAGAGATACAGACTCAACAGTGATTTTGGCATCATGCCTCTAATTCGTTGCTGCAGTATGGGAAAAAGGTTATGTCTATCAACATGAAATCAATAACATTTTACTAAGATTATTTTAGGCAAAAGAGCTGAAAATGATCAAAAATGAGGATTTACTGGTTCATCACTTTCGACCAATAGGTGGCGCTGTGAACAAATTAATGTGGTATGATCAGAGTGAGGTGACAATGACACTTGCAAAGTTTAGTGTCAATATTTCAAAGCATTGCAGAGATACAGACTCAAAAGTGATTTTGGCATCATGCCTCTAATTACGTTGCTGCAGTATGGAAAAAGGTTATGTCTATCAACATGAAATCAATAACATTTTACTAAGATCATTTTAGGCAAAAGAGCTGAAAAATGATCAAAATGAGGATTTACTGGTTCATCATTTTCAACCAATAGGTGGCGCTGTGACCATATTAATGTGGTGTGGTCAGAGTGAGGTGACAATGACACTTGCAAAGTTTGGTGTCAATATTTCAAAGCATTGCAGAGATACAGACTCAACAGTGATTTTGGCATCATGCCTCTAATTAAATCGTTGCTGCAGTATGGGAAAAGGTTATGTCTATCAACATGAAATCCATAACATTTTACAAGCATGGTCTGAAGATGATACGATTCGATTTTGGTGAAAAATTAGAGCAACGGTCTAGGAGTAGTTTGAAAAAGTATGTTTTTAAAGAAAATCAAAATGACTAACAGGAAGTTTGTCTGACTGTGGCAAAATTGGCATCAATGTTCTCAGCATGACCCACTTGAATCTAATAAGACCAGTTTCATTACAATAGGCCACATTTTATAAAGCCATTAGCATTTTTTAAATATGTCGTTATAAAATTTGACCACAAGGAGGCGCTGTCTCAAAACTTATTGTGTACCTTCAGAGCATGATGCCGATGACAAATCCTGAGTTTCGTAATGGTACATCAATGCATTCCTATAATATAGCATTTTATATCATAATACTGTATTGTAGTTAATGGAAATTTCATGTTTTGTTCAATTATAAGCGCCACCAAGAGGCACAATCCCACCTAACTTTTTGTGTGTCCTCAGGGTGACCCCATACATGTGTGTATCAAATTTGGTGCAAATATCTCATTTCGTTTTGGAGTTATAGACATTTACATGTAGAGATCATAAAAATGACTCCTGGATGACTTTGTTTTGATTTTTTTGCCACTTCCTATCAAAATTTTGACATTTGGGCTTTAACATTTAGTTAACCAGCTTAGGTTCCGTGTTTCCTATGGTGGTTTCGTCTCGATCGGACTAACGGTTTCAAAGATATTCGCAATTGTATTTTAAGCGCTAAAACACGGCATTGCACAAACGTGAAGTTGAAATCTAGCATGTTTGGTATCGTTGGACTCGGCAAGGATTCAGGAGTCTAAGAATGTGACTCCCATGAAAATAAGCTAATCAGATCAAAAGTTATAAGCATATGAAAAAACAAATTCTCCACTAGGTGGCGCTGGTCCGAAACTTCTCAGGCTCCTTCAGGGCATTGTCCTGATGACCCATACCGAGTTTTCGTGATTTATACGCTAATGCGTTAAATGAAATACAGCATTTTAGCACAAAATTCAAAATGGCCGACAGCCAAAATTGCAGATATGGGAAAACTGGATATCATTCGACTCAGCATGATGCCCCGGAATCCAACGAGACCAAATTTATGATTTTGGACAAAACCATCAGAAGTTATAAGCAAAAATAGCCATTTTTCGTATCTCCGGACCAGTAGGTGGCGCTGCGCCGAAACGCTGCATGTTGCCTCAGGTCATGCTTGTGATGACATGTACCAAGTTTGGTCTGAATACGATAAAGCGTTGCGGAGATACAGCATTATTTCTATTTTTCGCAAGGCTTCGTGAAATTCATTCCGCTTTTTGAAAGCGGTTTGAGAAATCAACCTGAATTCCATAACTTTTTGTCAGCATGGTCTGAAGATGATCTGGTTCAATTTTTGTGAAAATCGAATGCGCCCTAGGAGGAGTTCGAAAAAGTAGGTTTTTCAGAAAATTCAAAATGGCGGAAAAATTTTCATGACGGAAAATGACGTCATAAGGGTGCAATCGATTCGTCATGAGCCAAGGCATCAGAGGAAAAAGAATTTTGTTTCTAACCCATACGGTTCAAAAAGTTATTAACATAAACATGAGTGCAACTTTGGACAGCTGGTGGCACTAGAGGGATTGAGTTAGAGACTCCAAATTTGCTATGGACAAAGGTCAGACTGTCCTCTAACTGTGTGCCAAATTTCACAACTTTCCCGCAAGCGGTTCTAGGCTGCCATAGACTTCCAGAGCGGAAGCGGAAGAAGAATAATAATAAAAAAAAAAAAGAACGCCAACGGATACAATAGGTGCCTAAGCACCTTCGGTGCTTGGCCCCTAATAATACAAGGGATTACCGTTTATCCACAAGCCCGCTATTAAAGGGATAGTTCACCCAAAAATAAATTTTGTCATCATTTACTCACCCTCAAGTTGTTCCTAACCTGTATGAATTTCTTTCTTCGTCTGAACACAAAAGAAGATATTTTGAATATAGGTAACCAGTTGATGGGCCCCGTCTTCCATAGCACGGAAAAAAATACTATGGAAGTCAATGGGGTCCATCAACTGTTTGGTTTCCGACATTCTTCAAAATATCTTCTTTTGTGTTCAACTGAAGACAGAAATTCATACAGGTTTGGAGCAACTTGAGGATGAGTAAATGGCGACAGAATTTTCATTTTTGGGTGAACTATCCCTTTAATTAGGCTAATACTGCTTGAAACTAAATCGCATCTTCCTCCAGAGGGCGCTTTGGGGCTCGGAAAGTTGAATCCTCCATTGCCGCATTTAAAAGTCTAGACTTTTTTGTTGTTGTTACATTTGTACTAAAATATATAACAGTTTAATCAGTTAATTTCAACTACTAATACCTGACATACAAATGAAAATCTGGCCAATCAATCTGTATAAAATTATATGTAAGAATTTCCAGTAAATTGTACAGTAATCACAATGATCTGTGATTGGTCCGTCTTGACCAGCGCTGTAAAAAGTTACAGATACCATGTGACAATCGAATCAACAAGCTAGCGGTCTGTGTAATAGTTTACACCTAACTTAATTAATGACACCAGAGAAACGTTAGTACAGCCATCGAATTGAAGTGCACATAATTAGGGGGAAAAAAATTGGATAATTATTATTCAGAAGCATCTTGCCAGACCAATTAGAGACAACTTCCGGACCGTTTATCACCGCCCTTTGTCGGACCCAAATACACAATCTACCAGTTTATAATATTTTTACGGCAGTGACGTAGAGAGAGGCGTTGATCATTATTACTTGCAAAGTGCAAACAGAACAGACCTTCTCAGCGCGTAGGTAAGCTTTATTTCTTGTTATTAAGCTATACTTTCATTAATCACAATTTAGCAAGCTCTAAATATTTAAAACAACTTCTTTTGATTCGCTCTCGGCTTAACTCAACCATGCGATGTTGTGCAGTTACCTCCGTTTAAGTAACGTCAACTTTAAGCAGGATAACTTGCTGGTTTCTGAAATAAGTCACAGAAACTCCTTCTCACCTCACCTTCTTCACAGGAAATGTAATCATTTTATTAATGTTAACGGAAATCTATTTTGTGTACCTATGACTTTTACCCTAGATGACCTTTAACCCACTGTCCTACTTAGTACTGTAACAAATAGTTACCAATTATTATGCAGACTCTCTTTATGTCTGTCTGTCTGTCTCAAGGCAATGTTGAAGGCTGTAACCAGGTGCCTTCGGTCAAATCCTGTTGCTGGCAGAAGAATGCTGTCCCATCACATATCACCGAATTTGTCAGGAAAAGTTGCTATAGTAACTGCATCCACAGATGGGTATGATGTTTGATTTCTTTAGTTTGAGTTCTTTAGTTTCAGACCCTTAAAACAAAAGAGCTGACACACCAAAAATAAATAAATAACTTCAAATAAAACAATGGCCCTCTGGTAATAACTGATAAAACTACTAAAACATATAAATATAAATGTATTCTCAATACTTACATAACATACTGATAGTCTCTTGTACTCACTGATCTTCTCAGGATTGGGCTCGCAGCCGCAGAGGCCTTGGGTCAGAGAGGAGCGCATGTGGTAGTGAGCAGTCGACGTCAAACCAATGTTGACAAGGCGGTTTCACTCCTGCGCAGCAAAAATATACAAGTAATAGGTACTACATGCAATGTGGGCAAGGCAGAAGATAGAGAGAAGCTCATTAACATGGTGAGGAAGGATTTTTGTTGCTTTTTTTGGTAATTGAATTGACTTTTCTTGTTCAAGAAGCAGTTTTACTTGCATAGAAGTCACAATAGAGAAGAAAACATGATCACAAATTCCATTTCATGCTGATTTTATATGTTGCTGTTTATTTTATTGCAGACAATCGAGCAGTGTGGCGGTGTGGACATACTGGTGTCTAATGCAGCAGTGAACCCATTTTTTGGGAACATATTAGAATCCACAGAAGAAGTCTGGGACAAAGTATGACAAAGTTATTAAGCCTTAAAGGGTTAGTTCACCCAAAAATGAAATTTCTGTCATTAAGTACTCACCCTCATGTCGTCCCAAACCCATAAGACCTTCTTTCATCTTCGGAACACAAATTAAGAAATTTTTGATGAAATCCAAGAGGTTTTTTTATCCCCCATAGAAAGCAACATAATCACCATCATTTAAGGTCCAGTAAGGTATTAAAGACATTGTTAATATAGTCCATGTGACTACAGTGGTTCAACCTTAATGTTATGAAGCAATGAGAATACTTTGCAGCACTTCCGTATTTACGTGAACAGCGTTGGCAAATATCTTAATTTGTGTTCCGAAGATGAACGAAGGTCTTACGGGTTTGAAACAACATGAGTAATTAATGGCAGAAATTTTGTTTTTGGGTGAACCCTTTAAAAAAAGAAATTATGCACAAATAAAAAAAACTGTCAGTAGTATCCATATTATATTAAAATAATATATAACGTATTATAATGTCCTGTCAAATTGATTAATTTACATAATATATGTGTGTATATACTTATATTTATATACACATATGAATTTCTTACAAACACACATGTATAAATGTATATATGCAGACATTTATATATAATATATATACACATGCACATTATGTAAACAAACTAATATGTTAGATGCGATTAATCATGATTAATTGATTTGACTGCACTAATTATAATATCAATTTTACTGACATTTTATTGACATGTACTTTATGTTTGCAGATACTTGGAGTTAATGTGAAGGCTTCTTTCCTTCTTACCAAACTTGTCGTGCCTCACATGGAGAAAAGAGGGTGAGACAAAAGTAAAATAAATGGGGGTTGGGGTGGGAGTGGAAGACACAGAAGTATTTAAAAATAAACTTTATATCTGAGAATACCCTTTCATTTTCAGAGGTGGGTCAGTTGTGATCGTGTCTTCAGTCGCAGGATACCAACCAATGCCAGTATGAAGACCTATAAGTTTACTTGCTGTAATGTAAAGTCTAATCATGCAACAGACTTCAGTCTTGTCAATTCACTGATAGAACTTAAGTGGTTTGAAGGCTTTATCGTGTGTTACTTGTTTAGCACTAATTGAGAGTTCACCTTTATGTCACTCTTAGGGTCTGGGCCCCTATAGTGTGAGTAAGACCGCCCTGCTTGGTTTAACTCGAGCTCTTGCTCCTGATCTTGCCCAGAGTAACATCCGGGTCAACTGTGTTGCTCCTGGCATCATCAAAACACGTTTCAGTGCTGCCGTAAGTATTTCCTATACTCCTTTTTTTGACCGCTTTCACTTTCAGAGCTTCTGGGAGAGCCATCTTTTCATCTAATTATAATTTGACAAAGGTGGCATCGGTTATAGTCTTTTCAACATTCAGCTGTATAACTCTTTGCTTCTGTTCTTCTGTAGCTGTGGGAAAATGAGGGTGTGCTGGAAGAGTTCTTGAAACAGACGAGCATAAAAAGGTCCGTACATTTGCTGTCAAGACAAAGAATGAAATGAAACTGTGGAAGTGGAGCTTGAATAATCATCTATAAGGGTCACAAGAAAAGTTTACCAAGACTACATTACCACATGAGTAGGAAATTAACTGAATTGTGACACTAGAATTTTGCTTCACAAAAATATTACATATCAAATACATTCTGCACCACTGTTGTCTCTTTAATAGCTAAAGCCTATGATTGCATGATAAATGTTTTTTTAAAAATTCCCATTACCTGTAAGACTTGTAGACTTGCAGCAATTGTCCAAAAAATTCCCATTCCTTTTCCTGAGCTTTTGTACGCCTCAGGTAACCTGATTCTTACGTTATGTCTTGATCTCTTAGACTCGGGCAGCCAGAGGACATAGGTGGCGTGATTGCGTTCCTGTGCTCAGACGAAGCCTCGTACATCACCGGAGAGACCATCACTGTAACCGGAGGCATGAACTGCAGACTGTAAGAGGACTGGCATACAGGCAGTAAAACACTTCTCATGAACTTGCACATCAGAGGGAAACCTTCTAATTCAATGACACATTTGTAACAGTTGATAGAGAAATGCATTATACATTTAAAAATGTTTAACTGTAATAAAATGATTTTTGCAGACTTTTTGCAATCATTTAGTCTTTTGATGTATAACTTGGGATTCCCACATCTTTCAACCAGACTTTTCCAGTCATTTGGGATCACTGGTATTAAAATTTTTAGATTTTAAAGTTAAAAAAGATTACACTAAAGATATACTAATAACCAATTTTAGCTTGGCATAGAAAGAAACTAGAAATAGAAACATTAATGACTTAGGATTTTAGGAATGTTTCTAATATTTCCAAGTTTTCTATTATTAATTTCCTTCAAAGAGTACAAAACTGATCTAGCACTAGACAAAATTCTTTATTGTAATATATTTAATTACATAACAACTACATAATCCTGCATGATACAGATACATAGATTAAAAATAAAATTAGATTTTAATAATAAATGTGCACACTTGCTAAAAAAAAAGCAGGTAGGTTTCTGTGGTTACAAACATAAAACAAAGTAAGGACCTTATGTTTTTTGATCAAATATAAGACTGTCTATAACAGTAAAAACTGCAGCATCAAAGTATTTAAGCAAGAATGACTGCATCAATGTCTGCTTCCAGGAGACAATGGAGGACAAAACACAGGATTCCAGAACTCCCGGAGAGTGGGCACATATGTACCATTCTTTGTTTTGCAATACTGCTGATTGAATACCTAAAAAGAAATTTACAGAAAAAAGGCAAGATCAGATCGAAATAACCACAGTTCAGGCAGAAATTAAACCTAGTCTTAAAGTCTTAAAATAAGTATTCTTAAAGGGATAGATCACCCAAAAATAAATTCTGTCATCATTTACTCACCCTCAAGTTGTTCCAAACCTGCTGAACACAAAAGATATTTTGAAGAATGTTTGTGACCAAACCAGTTGATGGGCCCCACTGACTTCCATAGTATGGAAAAAAAATACCATGGAAGTCAATGGGACCTATCAACTGTTTGGTTACTGACATTTTTCAAAATATCTTCTTGTGTGTTCAGCAGAAGAAAGAAATTCATACAGGTTTGGAACAACTTGAGGTTGAGTAAATGATGACAGAAATTTCATTTTTTGTGTGAACTATCACTTTAAAGGGCCCTTTTGTTAAGATATTTCACATATCATTCAGGAATTAATTAATGCAATATCCTAGCACATGTAAACTGCAAATTTAAATTTTTCTTCAATATGGACTTTGACATTCAAACAAAACAAACTTTATTTTTAACACTACGTAGGGCCACATACACACTGCAAAGTTTTGAGGATGAAAACTGCTTTAATAAGCACGAGTGAATCCCCTAAATTTTGTGGTGTCTGTGAACAAAATGTCTGTGAACTTGCCATAGTTGCCAATGTTATATTAGTAACTGAAGACATAATATTGTCTGGCAATTGTTCAAAAAATATTGTCGTGTTTAAGCACGTAAAATTGCAACTTATAAACATCTCTCTGTATTGCATTGTAGGGCTGGTGGGAGAAACTAATGTGTAAAGACAGTTTTAAAAGAGACACATACCTCCTTCTCTGTGATTTGCTAACACCACTCCTGGAGAAGAGAGACACACATTGCAGACTCGCTTTCAGAGTCCAAAAGAGAGTGACTTTACAGCATTAACAACTACTTGCTCAGTTTGGTTTTGTACAGCACTACAAGGCTTTAATTGTGATAACCAAACTCTTGTGTGTACAGAACACAAAGCACTCAGAAATGGGACAACTGTATTTAGCTGCAGTGTGTATGTGGCCCATCTGCAATACGTCTATAAGACGTTTCCTGTCAGATGTCAATTAGACGTTTAGAAGATGTCTTTAAGATGTTTATGATTTAGAATGCATGTAAAACTAAAATCTTAAAGATGTCTATTAGATGTTTGTAAACAGCAGATGCTTTCCAGATGAAGTGATCTTTAACAGACATCTAGTAGACGTACGTGTGCTATCTGTCATGTAGGTGGAGTTACAAACCTTTCTTTTCACACTATCTATTGTGTCATCATCAGAATCACCTATGATGTCATCTGATGACTTAACTGAGGGAGATGGTGTTTCTACAACAGACGAAAAATCAAAAGTTAGACTTAAAAAGTTTTTAGAAAAAAAAAGAAAAAAAACCCTAAATTAACCATGTATGAAAAATTAACAAAATTTATAGTCACCTAGAATACCGATTGGAAGACGCACAAGTGGAATACACGGAGAGCATGAAGAAGTTCTTAAGAGAACAAGCAATTTAGACAAGAATGAATTAGACAACATTATATTAACTACATTAAATAAATTATATTATTAATTAAATTAAAGTTCTTACAACTTATTGACTGATAGTGTCAGGTGTTTTTCAGGCGTTGAACTCGAATCAATATGTTTCCTTTTCCGCAGCATAGAGACACCGTTTCTCACTCTTTCTTTTGAAGTAGGCTGGCCTGGAGACCTTGTATTTTGCTTCTCAGCAGATGGATGATTCAGGTGGACAGGAAGATCAGCATTGCTGATGTTTAATCTGGGAAGGACGACTCTCAGTTGACGCTTCACACAGGAAATGCAGAGTGCTTCTTCCTGTGACTCGATGGCCTCAAAGTTTCTCTTGGTGGAACATTTTCTGGTAACATTACCACCTCTTTCTTCATTTATGTTCTTAACTTCAGTCTTTTTGGGTAGTTTGTTTGCCCTCTCATTACTCGCCTCCATATTGTTTATTTCTTCTTTGCTGCCCTCTTCCTCCTCCCCTTCTTCTACTTCACTGCCAGATGACTGACTGATCACTGTGACCAACATATTCCCGACAAAATAGTCCTGTTGTGGATCCTTCTCTAAAATCTGTTTTTTAGAACATAAACTTAGTTTGCTCCTGGTATTTATGGATATATCCGAAGATGATTTGACTTCTTGTCCTAAACTGGATGCTACTTTCTCATTGTTTTTTTGGAGATCGTCATTGGAAATGGACCCAATCACAGGTGTGACCTGTGACTGGGCTTCTTTTGCTGTTCTGCGAGTGGTTCTGGCCGGAGTTGTGATTCTGTTGGATGTGGAAGTGGGTTCTGATTGAATAGTCTGCAGCACTCTACCCGAAAGAGGGAGGGAAAGAGAAGTCAGGATCACGTCACCAGTGGATGACAGAAGAGATGCTGAAACAAAGAAAGAACAAAAAAAAAAAAAAAAAGGATGACAGTTTAGATATTGGGGGGCAAAAAAAGGGAAGACAGAGTACATCTAAATTCAATCTTGTACTTCTTGATATGCAATTACTTGATCATTTCAGCTCCCAGACATACCTGAGCCGAGGTGTCCGAGGCATCTTTCGTGATGCAGCAGAGTCCTGAGGAGTTGGGGCTGCGAGGCAGAGCGCGCACACTCCTCCAGAACAGCAGGGTCACCACTGAGCCATGAGACTGTCTGAAACAGACAGCACAATACAGAACAGTGAGCAGAAACAAAATGGCACCATCAGCACTTGCTGTTAGCGTAAAGTGCAAACTTGAATAAACTTGAAATCAGCCAATTAGCTTCTTTACTTATTTTAAATTATTATAAGCAAATACTGTGTAAAGGACCATACTTACAACTTACACTTGAATATCTTTATTAAACATTCATTAAAACATTACAAAATTTAACAAAAAGTTCACATATAACATATTAATATTTAGGCAGTGTGTGCAATAAAGTATTTCTTCCTTTCCAAATATTTTAGACAGAATTTTATTGTACATTTCCTCTCTGAAACAACAATAAAGGCTTAGAATGTACAATTTTCAAAAAAAAAAAAAAAAAAAAAAAAATCAAAACACAACAATTTTTTTTCTTTACTATATGCCATGATGACAACACTAAAGGTTATTTTCATAGCATGAACAGAGTAGTTTAAACTACAATAACAAACAATAAACTCTTACAGCACTGTGAGAAAAAAAATGATTTTCTCAAAATGAAATATAAGGTTATTGTCCTGAACTATATTATGAATTATACCTGAGCAAGATCTGGAACAGGTAATAGCTTATCCACTCGGATTATAAACTCCCACATTAGCTTCTCTAAACTGGCCACATAGTTTTCTCCATAGTGAAGATGGAATTCCTCCTGGAGTCAAAGACAAAATGGCAGCGTACATAAATCAGAGATTGCATTAACTAAAGATTTTCAGGCATTTACCAAATTTTAAAAACATTGATGGATTATTTAAAACTACCTTCTGTCACTGACAGAACAAAAAATAGGTATTTGGGATGCTAATAGAAATTAAAAGGAAACAAAAACTATAAATTAAAATAAAGTTTTGAAGTGCCCCTCTTATGCTTTTTAGGATGCTACCTTTTACTTAGTGTGTAAGATAACTGTTTGTGAATGTAAAAGGTCATAAATGGAGTTATTGCCTGAAACTAGTTGTTAATTGCAGTCTCGCGTCCTGCACAAAGTTACATATGGTTGTAACAAATTTGCATAATGCCAGCCTATGGTTGTCATTGGCTGCCTGTGAACGACGTCTACTTTGACCCATCCTCAAACACTGTAGTTGTAGCTGAGGCCTGGAAGGGTTTGGTTCGTGTTGTCGATATGTCGAGAAGAAGCTGTTTTCTGCCCTGCGAAAGCAAATCCACTTTGCATGCACTTCCAAACAATGAGAACTCAGGCTCGAATTGATAAGGAAAGTAACAATGGCATCGGTTTTACCTCATCACAAGGGTTTTTTCACCCAAAAATGAAGTTTCTGTCATTAATTATTCACCCTCATGTCTTCTTCGTTCATCTTTGGAACACAAATTAAGATATTTTTGATGAAATCCGAGAGGTTTTTTTATCTCCCATAGAAAGCAACGAAATTACCAGATTGAAGGTCCAGAGAAGTAGTAAAGACATTGTTAAAATAGTCAACGTGACTACAGTGGTTAAACCTTAATATTATGAGCAAAAACAAAACAAAAATAACAACTTTATTCAACAATTTTTGCACTTCCCCATCAGTCTCCTACATAGTTGAAGCAGTGCAGAGCTTCCATGTTTATGTCAGAGCCCCGGCTCAGTATTGGCCGACGCTGTGAGCACCACGACGCATGCGTGTGATGCCGACGCAGGAGCCAGCCAATACAGAGTCGGCGTTTGGACATAAACACGGACGCTCTGCACTGCGTCTTCTGCTTAGGAGACTGACAGGGAAGAGGAAAAATTGTTGAATAAAGTCGATATTTTTGTTTTGTTTTTGTGCACAAGACGTATTCTCGTCGGTTCATAACATTAAGGTTGAACCACTGTAGGCACGTTGACTATTTTAACAATGTCTTTACTATGTCTCTGAACCATGAATGTGGTAATTTCATTGCTTTCTATGGGAAATAAAAAACCTTTCGGATTTCATCGAATATATCTTAATTTGTGTTCCGAAGATGAACAAAGGAACAACATGAGGGTGAGTAATAAATGACAGAAATGTTATTTTTGGGTGAACTAACCCTTTAAGGCTTTCAGATCACCTCTATATATTATGAGAAAATGAAAGTGACCTTGGATGCATGTAAACCTGTTGTAGGAGACCTCCAAAACAAAATTAGGAGCCTTTAAAATAGCATAATAGGGGCACTTTAAAGCACCCTCATCAAAAAATATCTGGTGAGTGAGGATTTGTGGAGCAGTTTTCAATGTTGTCTAAGTTTTTTTGTTTTACCTTGAAGAATTGTTTTCTGGCTGCTGTGTTCTTCAGGAGAGAGTGCACCAGGGTTTGGAAGTTGTCTTTAGCTTCCTCCAACTTTTGATCCTTTCTCTGAGGATAAAAGAATGTACAGCACTTGCTGATGCATCTAACTCTTGTGAATCAACATGCAAGAACAATCATTTCAACTTTTAAATAAGCTAGATGAGACAGAATGAAACTAGAAAAATAAGATGCACCAATGTCTGGGCCAAACTGACCCTTCTGTTGAGAATGGAGGAATCTTGCAGCTTGCGCAGCTCCTCGAGAACATGCTGAGCATCAGGAGGATCAGACTGACGAAGCTCCTCTAAGATCATCTGCAGATTAACAGGGTAAGAAGCAAAGAATTGTCTTTACTAAATCACACTTAGCTTAAACTGTAATGGATAATGTACGATGCATGTGTATACATTGCTACACAGTACTTTTGTGACACATGTGACACAGTACTTTTCAGTAATCTTACCAGTGCCCGCAAACCCATTGTCAGCCTGGCCTGATGTCTGTAATGGAGCAACCCAGGTACAGTCTCACAGAGTGATGTTATGATCTCCTCCAATTTCCCATAATACACCACATCCCTCTTCACCATCACCTTCCACATGGCTGCGGACATCAGCCTCAGTGGTGGAGCTATAATCTGCAGAGCTGACAGGGATAGAGGTGTATCTGTTGAAAAAAGATCTCAATTAAATTAACAATTAAAACAAGCAAACTGTACTGAATCTCAGTATTATTAACTACCATTATATATATATATATATATATATATATATATATATTCACATCTGTCTATATAATGTGTATGTGTGTAGTACAGTACGTCAATGCTTAAAATGTCAACTACCCATACAGAGATTTGATGATTAGTTCTAGATATTTACAGCTCTGACATGCACATCTATATATAATTGGATGCAATTCGCAGTTGACATCAGCTGGAACTAAATGTGTATAGGAAATATCTTGCATCTAATGACCGCAAATGCACCAAAATTTAATAATAAATCCGATTACTCTTCTTTTATTAGTAAGATTATTACGTGCTACATTGCATAGACCCACCTTTATTCGTGGAGTTAATTGTTGTTTTCATTGTCTTGTCCGTCCTGAAAACAAACAACTCTGATGTTTTGCAAATCGCTAACTTGATTTCTAAAATTACACACACACACAAAACTTTAAATAGCTCAAACAGTCATCTACAAAAAGTAATGGACAATCGGACAACACTGTGATAACGATAAGGCTTTCTGTCGTATGATCTACATTTACACTGTCTACGTTTAATAAAACAACTGATGATTCATATGGAAATAATGTTGGTCGCAGCAAGAAAAACACTTCACGCGCCAAAATGACGAAATACCGTTTCCGGTGTGAGTTAAAAAAAAAACAAAACAAAAAAACGTGCGCCCAAATGTTTTGTAGGCAGCTGTGCTTTATTTGAATGATATTATAATTCTTGACAATATGCAATACTATTTTATTTTTAATAAAAGTTATGCCCCTGTTTCGTTGCTTTTTTTTTTTTTTTTTTTTTATTTATTATGACGTGTAGTTGCGTCTATTGCTTTGTCTTTCAAAATAAAAGTCTTGCCAGTTCAAGTACTGTGCATATTAAAATAGATGCTGCCACCACAATGTTAGGAGCACTAGGTTTGTTCATTGACTTTAATTAAATTCATTAACATCCACAGAATAACTACAAATAGATATTTTACATTCTGGTTATGTAAAAACCTCAGGTTTCAAAAGAGCAGATTTAAAACTCTGAAATAAATCCTAAGGAGATAAATGTAATACCTAAAACGTTTATTAACAAAGAAAAATCATGTGCAAAATGTTTATGTTTTCCATTAGAGTTGTGAGGTAGACTGTAACAACAGCATTCGTTTATACAGTATAGGGAGTTGTACGTTTCAAAATAACTTTATTAAATTTGTAACAGATAAAAGTGGGGAAATGATATCAAAGTTTCAGATGTATAGCGCACACAAACAGAATTAAATGTTACAACACTTCCCAGTCTCCCCTGCTTACATCATGCACACCTTGGCTCCTAAACAGTAAAATCAAGAGACCTTGCCCAATGACACATGCTATCAGTCTAAATCATCCTGCAAAGTCAAAGTCCACTTGGCTAGAATCACAGTACACATTATTCTCAAAAAGATATTCTTCACCAGTTGTGACTCAGTAACACCAGATTACTTCAAACTGTGAGGCAGAAGTGACTGTAAACAACTGAAATTGAGGTAACAGACAGAGGACCTCGACCACAGAACATACCATAATGGAAACAACGACCTCCCTGTTCAGGTAAGTTTTTATAACATTAATTTGTTGACATTCAATACTGTTATTTACAACATACCTTCAGAAGTTTGCTTTAAAAAGCTGCTAAATGGCCTACACTTGACCAAAGATGATAGTAAACAGATTATAAAATACATATTTATATTTTTTAGTTTAAAAAGTTTTATCATTATTTGTCCATAAGTCTTGAAACATTGGACTTTAACTGTTGGTCTCACATTACATTTGTTTTACTCCATTAACAGCTCTTTAGATAAGAGAGTATCTGATTGCAGCCATGTGTTGTCTGTGCTTGCCCCACTTTTAAAGGAGACATTGATTATTAAAGGAAAAATTCTGCCATTTTTTACACATCCTCATGTTGTTCCCAACTTCTATGGCTTTTTTGGTCGCTGTTGTCCGTGTAGTTCTAAAGAATGGTGACCGTTGGTTTCAAACTTAAAGGGATAGTTCACCTAAAAATAGAAAAACGTCTGCCATCATTTACTCACCCTCAAGCTGTTTCTAACCTGTATGTATTTCTTTCTTCTGCTGAATACAAAAGAAGATATTTTGAAGAATGTCGGTAAACACACAGTTGATGGGCCCAATTCAATAGTATTTTTTTCCCCCATACTATGGAAGTCAGTGGAGCCCATCAACTGTTTGGTTACCCATATTCTTCAAAAATCTTTTATGTTCAGCAGAAGAAAGAAATTCATACAGGTTTGGAACAACTTCAGGGTATTATAACATTATATAAATGATCTTTTAGTGATAATCTTCCATTTCAAGTGAGCTGTAATCAGATCAGTGAGTCAGTTGAACTCGAGATCCAGATTAGTCTGATTTGTCAGCAAATGACTTAGGATAGGCTTTGTGAACTAGATGATTCAATGATCAAATAAAAAGAACAATTTGGCATCTCTAATTCTCTCATGAAAATGCCAAGAAGAAGGATGTCCAGATTTTCAGCGAATATCAAATTTCATTCAGTTCCTCACACAAAGCTATCGTATGTCTTCAGAAGACTACAATTCATCCAAATCCTTTACACAGAAGAAAGAAAGTCATACTGAGGATGTTGGAACGGAAATAATGGGAATTTTAGTATCTGGGCAAATTGTTCCTTTTCTTAAATGATTCTTGACAAAAACAACTTTCCCAACCTTTCACTTTCTTGATCTCTTATACTATTCTGTCTTCATTTCCAATCTCTCATTCTGTCAGGTCAGTGTCTCGGCGGGTTTGGTCGCCTCCTCAGCGTCCGTTCAGAGTGTGTTCCTGGAACAGAGAGGTCAAAAAAGGAATCACTGCAGGAACCCTAGAGGAGCTCAAAGAGAAGGTACGAAAAGGAAAAACCCAGTTTTAGTTAAACTGAAAGTTATTTGAACGTGCTGTGGGACATTTTATACTGTGATTCTTACCTCAGGCAGCTCAGGCTCTCTTTATATCTGCTGTGCTGACTTTGGTGTGTGAAGAAGATGGGACAGAGGTTGACTCTGATGAGTTCCTCATAACCCTGCCGGACAACACCATTTTCATGGCCCTGAAACCTGGAGAGATCTGGAAACCTCATCCTGTATGTATGTGTGTTTATGTCAAGCAGAAACAATATTTATTTCATCTGGAATTATTTAAGGTGTTTCACCACTAATCTGACTTCATCAACATTAGAAAGGTGGTAATATGCACCATTTATTCTTATCACATTTTCACGCCAAGAAGCAAAAAAAAAAAACCCAGTGAAATATCATTTTGTATTAACTAAATTATTAATGACTTTCTTAACTCATTCACTTATCAGTATATAATTTGTAGGGGTGTAACAATATTCAAATTGAGCCAAAAAAACGCAATACACCACCCACAGTATGTACCACGATGCTCTGATGGCATACCGATCGCCCCCTCACTTTACCCCGTCACAAAACAAATTTTCTTCCTTGACATTTGATTAAATAGTTATTTGTATTGTTCAGCATCTTTTCACTAACTTCCTTTATCTCTTCTAGTTACTTCAAAGGGGTGGTAACAAACCAGGTCATAGTAAGCCAAGGACAGGAAAAGACATTGCTCAGATCACCTTTGATCTTTATCGTACGCACCCCAAAGACGTATTCGGCTCACTGAATGTGAAAGCCACATTTAAAGGGCTCTACTCTGTCAGTGCAGATTTTCAATGCTTGGGACCAAAAAAAGTCCTGAGGTAAGCAGGGTTCCTTTCTTAATACTGCAATACAGATTACAGATTAAAACATGTTAAGGGTTTGTTTTACTAGTTATTTGCACGAAACAACCTTTATCAATTAAGCCACTGAATTGTATTCAACCCATTTGTTGTCTCTCAGGGAGGCCCTCAAATTCTTATCCAAACTCCTCCATACTGCTGGACACTTGCTGATCACATCTGCTTCTGTAATTCGCCGTATTATCCAAGGGGCAGATCTTCTTCAAGGCCAACATGCCCAACCTGTCGAGTATTGGGAATAACTGGAGAAAAGACATGAATCTGATATCACTAAGAATGTAACTGAGAGGTGTTGTTTTTTTTTTGTTTTTTTGAGACTCAATTTAACATTAATGCATTAGGTATATGAATGAACAACAATTTTACAAAATTGATAAAAATTTTAATTTCTACACTATGGTTCAAAAGTCAGTGAGATTTTTAAAATGTTTTTGATAGAAGTCTCTTATGTTAGATAATTTTTAAATAATTGTTTTCTATTTTAATATATTTTATAAGTTAATTCATTCCTGTGATGGCAAAGCTGAATTTTCAGCATCATTACTCCAGTCTTCAGTGTCACATGATCCTTCAGAAATCATTCTAATATGCTGAATTGGTGTGCAAGTAACCAAATCAGCATATTATTAACAATGTTGAAAAAAAAGTTGTACTGAAATTTCAAAGGAACAGCATGTATTTGAAATAGAAATTTTAAATAGTAAAATATGCTAAAACATTAGTACTATAGTATATTTATAGTACAGTATTTTTATAAATTAATGTTCACGTAGATTAATAAATTTTGTAAAAATTGTTTTTCATGCTTAGTTGATACCCAATGCATTAACTAATGTTAATGAACTTTGCTGTAAATTGTAAAATTACCATTTACACTTTGTGGGTTTCATGGACAATTCATGGAAAAAGTTGCTCCAGTTGCTCCTTAGGTTTCTATGAAAACTGCCTTTTAGGAGTAATTTTTTTATTTTTAGTCTAGGACTACTCAGTGTTACTTATTCTGTGTGTTTGACCCTCTTTATAAATGTTCATTTCACTTTTATCATTCATTATGTTTATGTGATAGACCACTGTATGATCATTTTATCTTTGGATAGACGCATCAGCTAAATGTAAAAATGTAAATGTAAATACAAAACTGTTGTATTAGTGAATGTTTAGAAAATAAACATGTTTTTAAGATCAATTTATTAAGTAAAACCAAATTGGTACAAAAAGCTTCAGCACAAAAAAGACAGTCTCTCTAATCAGGTCACTTAATGCATAGACTAATCAACTTCATAATAATACTACTTAAGATTTTAATTAGTTTTCAAATAATAGTAAAAAAAAAAAAAAAAAAAAAAAAAAGAAAGATCACAAACATTATGATTGGGGGAAAATAAAATTGAGCACATAAATTATGTAGTATTATGTCAGCACAATGTTTCCATCAAAGAAACACATCTGTGTAGCACACTGTGGAGTTAAAGACTGCAGTTATGCTAATAACCTTAAATACAATTGACCTTTGTAAAAGCAAACATCTACATATCTAAGCTCGAAGTGCAACTTAAACATGAAAATGGCAATACACATGCATTCGCTCTGTTGAGTCACACTGAGAACCACAATCATTAGACCTCTGATAAAACAAGCTACAAAACAAAATACATTGTACTAGAATTCAGTGCCTTGCCATACACAATTTTTTGTTTACTTTAAAGTACATATTCTAATACTAAATATTTTTGATTCAAGTAAGATGCTTAGGTTTGGAGATACATATTGCATAACAATGTTGTGAGAGGTTCTACAAGGCCCTGGTCATAGCATTAAACTGGGATGGAAATATCCAGATAGGTTAAAGGAAAAAAAAAAAAGTATTTGTGTAACATCTTTGGCAGTGATGTGGAATTCAGTTTCCACCTATCTGCACAGCTACAAATGCCACGGCAAGCTGACTTCGCTTCCGAGGTCAGAGTTCACCCTCAGGCAAAACTGGGGTACCTCCCCTATAAAGTTCGTTCCATGTTGCTGCTTCGCCCCCTCCACCTCCGTTAATTACCGTAGAATCACCCAAACTCAACCCAGAGCCCATGTTCTCAAACGAGACTCTTCCCCGTGAATACTTCCCGCCCCTTTTCTGTTGTTGCATTATGACGGCGATGATGCGTTCCCTCTCCTGTGAGGTCATCCAGCGCATCTGATTGTGTTTGACATGGTAACGCGTGTCTCCGTACCACTGGATGATCTCTGTCCTTGTCAGGCCTGTCTTCTGCTGGAGAATCAAGTAGTCGTCGCTTGTGGGCCACTGGCAGCGAAGGAAGCTTTGCCGCAAAATTTCCAACTGTTCCCTTGTCTTCTTACGAAGTCTCACGTTTGGTTCTACCCGGCCGCGGAGGAATGACGGAGATGGAGAAGGAGAAGGAGAAGGGGAGATATCCGCAGAGTATTGTTGAACGGAAGCGTTGCTGTCATCAAACTCTCCTTCATCACTTACTTCCTCCTTGGTCTCATTTGATTGGTTGAGTGGCTCCTCATCATCAGCCACATCCACATCAACCTCAAACCCCGCCTCTGCGTCGTCAGCCTCGTCGTTGTCATAAAAATCAGCGCTAGGTAGAGCATCGTTCTCCAGCTCGTTCTGAGGGTTCTGTTGTGCCAGCTGCAATGAGCGATTGCGCCCCGCAAGCTTGGCTAGCCAAGCCCGGCCATTCTTGCGAAGCTGGTAGCGGCTGTCAGCAAACCATTTGCGGATTTCACGCCGATTAAGTCCAGTCATTTTCTGGAGCCGCTGAACCTCGCCGTCAGATGGCCAAGACTTCTGTACAAAACTGCGGCGCAGGGCCATCAGCTGCGCTTTCGATTTTTTCCCTGGCAAGCAGTGTAGAGACTGTGAAAGCTCTGGGAGCTCAGGGTATGGCATTGCAGCCTGTTGATCATTCATAATCACGTACGATGAACGTCCATAGGTACTGAGCAGCTGGACTCCAGTATTCTGAGGCGGTAAGTTTCTACTGTCATTTTGGAAATGGGGATTAACTTGAGGAACTTGGGATGCAGGTCCAAGACCGTTTTTGTACACGACATTAGAACTGACCAACTGCTGTACACCGTTATTGGATTGGGAAGCATTATTCTGGCTAAAATGCAAGCGGTTTTGGTCACTGATGATGTGTTGAGGAACAGTACGGCTGGGTTTAGGCGTGTGGTCTCTCTGATCTACATGGGCATCTGCCGCAGGTGGCGGTATAAAATCCTGTTGCGTTTCATCACGTCCTAAACAATCCTCCTCGTCATTGATTTCCACACACTCCTCAGCTTCCATTCTTTTCTGAATTCGCCACAGCTTGCGTCGTGTTTCTTGGATGTCGTCATCAGCCCAGCTAATTCCGTAGCGTACCCGTTGCATCATGAACCATGCTTTAACTCTGTCTGGCGGTAATGCACACTTTCGAGCTAGAGCACTTGCCTCCTGTGACGTGGGGTATGGGAACTCATTAAACGCTTCCACGAGTTCTGACACGGCATCCAGCTCATGGACCTGCTCCGAGCGCACCCAGATAAGCTTTAACCCCTCGGATACCAATGGAAGACAGACTAGGTTAGCCTGGTTGTGTGTTGATGTGCCAGAGGAGACTGTTTGCCTCTTTTGGCAAGACTCCTTAGTCCCTGAAGAGCAGGGTGACTTCTCCTGAGGTAATTCGGGGGATGAGCTCTGCGTTTCTTCAGGAGCAGGTGAGACGTCCATCTTCTCTTCCTGTTCTTTTGCCTCCACGGAGGACGAGGTCTCATTTGAGTCTTCGGGAGTCTGAAGTGAAGTAGAATCAGATCCCTCAGTGGTGACTAGCTGAAAAGGGTGAGATCAAGAAATATGAATACAAAATGCATGAAGTGAGAAATTCTCTCTTATTGACAACCTAAAAGTTAAAATGCCACAAAAGGTCTTATGTTATTTCCTTTCACAGCAATTAAAGTCACAATGGAATAAAAATTGGGTCATTCCATGTAGGGGTGTAACGATACGTCATTATATTGAGATAACGCTATATTAAAATGGAACAAATTGTATCGTTGATGTAAATGATATGACTCACGACAGAGTTAGTAAAGTATAATTCACCCAAAAATGTAATTTCTGTTATCAAGTACTCACCCTCATGTCGTTTCAAACCTATAAGATTTTCGTTCATCTTTCAAACACAAATGAAGATATTGTTATGAAATCTGAGAGATTTCTGTTCCTCCATTTAAAGTAAATTCCCCAGAAACTTAAAAGATCTAAAAAAGGTGGAGAGGAGACACGATGGCTTTATGTGATGTACAGAGATTTACAACGTACACTACCAGTCAAAAGTTTGGAATCAGAAATCATTCTAATATGATGATTTGCTGCTCAAGAAACATTTATGATTATTATCAATGTTGAAAACAGTTGTGTACTTTTTTTTTTTCAGGATTCCTTGATGAATAGAAAGTTCAAAAGAACAGCATTTATCTGAAATACAAAGCTTTTGTAACATTATACACTACTGTTCAAAAGTTTGGGGTCAGTAAGAATTTATATTTTAATTTTTTTGAAAAGAAATGAAAGAAATTAATACTTTTATTCAGCAAGGATGCATTAAATCGATTAAAAGTGACAGTAAAGACATTTATAATGTTACAAAAGATTATATTTCAAATAAATGCTGTTCTTTTGAACTTTCTATTCATCAAAAAAAAAAAATATTGTACACAAATATTTTGTACAATTGTACACAATAAATGTTTCTTGAGCAGCAGATCATCATATTAGAATGATTTCTGAAGGATCATGTGACACTGAAGACTGGAGTAATGATGCTGAAAATTCAGCTTTGATCACAGGAATAAATTACTTTATAAAATATATTCAAACAGAAAACAGTTATTTTAAATTGTAATAATATTTCACAATATTACTGTTTTTACTGTATTTTTAATTAAATAAATGCAGCTTTGGTGAGCAGACGAAACTTCTTTCAAAAACATTAAAAATCTTACCGATTCCAAACTTTTGACTGGTAGTGTACTTACTGTAGTAAACATGGATGTTCAAATGTACTGTACGTGTGCGCGACACGCAAAAATGTCGTAAGGGTGAGAAAATAAAGAAAGAATTTTTGGACGAACTAATAAAGTTTTGAATTGATCATCTGAAGCACATACGCACTGCTGGAGCGGCTCTCCTCAAAGTGAAAGCGCAAACATCATTTAAAGCGCGAGTGTAAGAAGAGAAAAAAAGAAATTCATAAATGAAGAAAGCCAAAATATTAAATGTCATTTATGTATCTTTATTGAGAAAATTACTTTAGAAATATGGCAGCATAATTATTTTATTTTTTAGACAGAGATTGGTAGGTCTATTATTTAAATCTGTTTACTCAAGCAATCTTTGTTGCATTATATGCCAACGGTGACAGTTCAAAAATGGGAAAAAGCACTTCTTGTGTTTTTTTTTTTGCCCCAAGTTTGCATGCCTGTAACTAAATAAGTATTAAATATATCTTTAATATTATTTTAAATTATGTTATCTTTTGATAGGTTATCTTTTGGCACCTTCATTTTAAAGGCCCTATATGGTTCAGTCCCAGAGATATGGAGATCTTAATGCGGCTCCATGAGTAAATTGGTCAGTTGTACACATTTTTAGTGGTTGAAAACCAAATATGGGTCACTTTGCATACAACTGATACTTTTTTCTTTTAAAAAGGGAATATCTGAACAAATAAGGTGTATCTCATTTTGTTCTATCAACACAACTGCATAGAACATACCTGTCTGAGTGCCATAAATATTCTTTTTCCTAAGTTTGCATGCCTGTAACTCTGAGAGTATTAAAGATATCTCAATATAATTTTACATTCTGGTTCTTGACTAACTTTTGTTTTGAAATCTTAGTTTTTGAAGCCCTATATGGTTCAGAGGGCTGCCCCTGACTACAGATTTTTGTAGTCGACTAGTAGTAGTACATTGTGTACTACGTCGTGGAAGTTAATGCTTTTTGGATGTACGTCGAATGCGTATGGCTGTCATGCTGGAAGCTCATTATTTTACTTTATAAAGTTTTGAATAAGTATATTTGTCTTACAGAAATGCATCGATTCGCTTCAGAAGGCCTTTATTAACCTCCTGGAGTTGTATGGATTAATTTGTTTATGGATGGGTGCATTTTTTTTTTTGTCTTCAAAATCTGGGCTGCCATTCACAACCATTATAAACCTTGGAGGACTAAGGATATTTTTAAATATATCTCTGATTGTGTTCGTCTGAAAGAAGATAGTCATATACACCTAGGATGGTTTGAGGGTGAGTAAATCATGGGATAATACTAATGGCACATTTATATTAATTTAATTGCTTAAATATATACTGAGAAGAATACTAAACCATAATGAGTGTTTAAAATATATATATAGTATAAAATATACGTAATATAGCCTATTCCTCGCTCAAGTGCACGCATAAAGCTTGCCACAAAGCACCGGCAAAGGTAATGATTATGAATGTGTTGTGAAAAAAAATAGCTTAATTTAGTTAAGTAGTCTAAATGTGTATATATATATATATATATATATATATATATATAGTCTGTGGAAGGACCATAAAATGTTTGTCCAATCATTGCCCTCTTTCTGAGGACAACAATACGAAGTCATACCTGACTGTCAACGTATGCATTTCCATACCTACGCGCACCCTGCTTGCGCAGACATCACACGTCATCAGCACATTTCAGACAGACATCATTCACCGATCACCGCAACCAAAACAGCTGCCACCTTTTAAAGTTCCTCCTGAACTAAAACAATGAGCTTATGCTGCGTTCACACCATAACTACTGTATTTTGAAAGAGATGGAAACCCGTGACGTTATACTCTGAGCAGTTTGTGACTCTATTTTATGCGTTTCATTGGGAACACTATCAACGGCGAAATGAATCTGCAGCAGTCAGGTGGTGCAGGTCAGTGCTCTTTAAGTTGGTTATGTTCATTATTATTCTAATGTTATGTACTTTAACGCCATCTCTCGTGACGCTTTTGTTTGCTCCCTGCTGTCCGTGTTCATGTATTTTGGAGGAGGCGTAATTTTGAAGACGCTCTGAAGGAAGGGTGGGATCTTATGCTTTCAAAGCTAGCTCGCTATTGCTAGCCTCTCCGAAAATTACCTACCCTACCTTTAAGATTACTAGGGCACTGTGATAGTCCATAAACAATAAAAAATGGCAATTTTGATTTTATGGTGAATTTAACACATTGGCTGTGTCTCATTTCAAAAGCTGCGTCCTCTGGGGCCACATTTGTTGGCTGCATGTCTCAGTTTAACAAAAGTAACCATTACCAAAGACTATAGAATAACACAAGACGCGTTACTCGTATTATTATGAATGGGAGAAAGAGCAACGCAATATGGCGGAATAAGTCCTGCCTTCTTAATAAGAGCCAATCACCGATTGGTAAAGTCATCGAATCACTGCAGCAGCCGTTAAAAGCTCCGGTTCCTATAGAAACAATCAGACGCACGCCTCCGAAATGATACGATTGCGCATGCGCATTAGCTTGATCCAGCCTGGAAAATACAGTTTTTTGACATGATTCGAGCGTTTAGAAACAAAATATATGAGGCAATTGTTGTCCGATTTCACTGGTGATTTCAAATATGAAATTTAATCGAAAGCTTGGCAAACAGCTTTGGAGAATTTGATATTTCCCCATTCAAAGAAATAGGAGCTGCACTTGCATGCCCAAGAGGCGTTTCAAAGATGGCCGCCGAGTGAAATGACTTTCCTTAAAGGGACTTTGCCATTACATTCCAAAGTAAAAATTAATTTACAATAATTCACAACTCACAAGGAATAAGGAATTTTCTTAGACAAATGCAACCTCCGGAAATGTACAGCAATTATGCTTGTTTGTTTTCAAATAGTTATGGAAACAACCCCCTCCTCCCCCCAACTCACACCAATGACGCTTTGCCACAATGTTTTCACTTCACACTAGGAATTGCTTAAGAGCTCCGATAATAACCCAGAATATGATAAATTATTTACTCTTAAACTCTATTCACAGAATCTCTAGAGGTGCACACAACTAACTAAAACTCGTGCACATCATTAAATACTGACATGAACACAAAACTTTACTTACTTTATCCTTGACAAAGCTCTTTCCCAGGTCACCATCGAAGCAGGGTGTCTCCACACCGCCACCTCGCTCCTCTAGCGCTTCACATCGCTCGCCCCTTACCGAGTCGGAAAGGCTAGTAACAGGGTGAGCGGCGTGCAGGTGCTGACTGAGACATTTAACATCTTGCGCTTTATAACCACAAATCCGACACTCGTAAGCATCCTTAACCGTCTCCCCAGCATCTCCTCCTGGCTTTTCCGCGGAGTCTGGTGGTGAAGAGTGCGTACTTGCGCTCTCGAGCTGCGGAGCTGAGCAATGCTCCATGGGAACCTATGCACGACCTAGCCAAGACGCAATTCATACAAGCGAACACTGAGGCCAGACAGCTAAATTTCTCCCACAACAAAGTCGGTGCGCAATACCCTAAAGGATGCAACGAGTTTCATTTGAATAAAATAATTGTATACTGAGTCAACATGCAAGAGTTGAATGCTGAATCCGAATTTATGGCCACACTGGTCTGAGTATGGAACAAAGGCAGGCTAGCCAGCGAGCTAACTCAAGTGCTTGTCGTGTTGGCTTCACACAGATGCATAAAAAAAGTATAAAAAAAAATAGCCAGCTCAGATGCAAACTGGTTTATTTATTGTTTTTCTTTCTTTCATTAGATGTAGTTAATTAAGAAAAAGGGCAACTAAAAGAGCCATTCCGAGCTAATCGCACTCGCCTCTGGGTCGCACAGTTGTCCAGAAAGCTGTCACAGGTTTGGTTTGTCGCATCCTCCGAATGTGAAGCCAGAGCGGCTTCAAAATAAAAGTTCACTGACAGCCGCTCGCTCTTTTCTGATTCAAGAAGCTTTATTGAGATGGTAAAATAGCGTTACAATCTAAAAAAACATTAGTATATAGTAACATTATATATACATACACATTTTCACACATACACACAATTTAAATAATAATAATAAAAGTAAAAATATGAACAGGTTATGAATCATAAGACAAAGCCTTTCAGGGATGTCCTCATTTAAAAACACTGTTAACAAATACATTTTAACATGTTTTCTTTAGGATTAGATGTTAGTCTAGCATTTATAGTTTGCTTAATATAAAAACACAAGTAGATAATCTCTCTGTGTGTTTGTGAATGTGATTGTAGATGACTTGTGAGAAGTAGAACTGGCATGTCAGTTATAAAATAAAAAATAAAAAATTCTATTTTCTATTCAGAAAATTGACCTGCTTTGTTATGGAATTCACATGCATTTTGATCTATTAAATGGGGATTTTTTTTTCATTAAATTTTACTGGTATGTCTGAATCTATATATAATCAACTAAGAGTGTTAAATAAGAAATTATAGCATAATTTAGTATTAATAGTGATTCAGTCTTACAGTTTGCTTCTAATCAGCCGTGAGAGGTTTTCAGTTTATTGGAAACATAAATGGCCTCAACTTGATCTTGATAAGCACTTGAAAAAACATGTTCAAACATAAATCTTGTGTCATTCAGTTTGTACTAGTACTTCAAAGTAGAACAATAATGATTATCGCTGAGAACATGAACTTGATAAGTTGATAATAAAGACTGTTATATAGTCAAGTCAGTTTTTTGAATAAATATACATTTTAATTTTTTTTATTTAACCTTACTAATAATAAAGTCAGACAGTCATGATTCCCCACGGATCAAATAAATGGGTGGATGAAATAAAAAATTGACTATATCAGTAAATGTGTTTTCCATAAAGTAGTAAAAGAATAAAGGTCACACATGAACCATCATAAACATCTCTGTATCTTAGCAAATATCATTTCATTAGTAATAAATGAACATGCACCATAAACCAAAGGTCAGTCTCTGTGTATATAAAAAGAGTCTTAGAGGGTTTCATGCACCTTACAGACTCATAGTTAAGACAGAGAGAGATCTTAGTACATCTGTAACAAAACGTTCTGAATATTCGAACTGAAAATTAGAAGATTAGCAGCAAGTATGTCAGCCAAGCCTGAAGCTCCCAAGAAACCCTTATTTGTGAGCTGTGATTTATGTGTGGAAGTGAAAACTCCGGCGCTGAAGACCTGCTTGAAGTGTGAAATCTCTATGTGTGCTCAGCACCTACAGACCCACCTGACCACTCCAGTGCTGCTGCAAACCCATCCACTAACTAACCCTGTAAAATCAGGTTCGTCTAGTCAAATGGCCTGCAAATGCACAGCTCATGGCAAGCTAATGGAATACTACTGCCTGGATGATCACGTATTGGTATGTATGTCTTGTGCCATCGAGGAGGGACATCGGCTGCATAACATGAAGACGCTACAGACCGCCTATCTGGAGCTGGTAGCTCAACTGAAAGCAGATTTACAGGCACTGGCTCAGAGGCAGAACCAGGCAAAGGAGCTGGAAAGGTGGCATAAAGACCAAATACAGACTCTGGAGGTCTGCGTCAGACAGCTGATGGAGACTGGATTAGCTCTGAAGGATCTGGTCTTTACAAGTTTACAGACCTCAGTATCAGCCAGATTGGGAACTATTCAGACAGCCCAGCAAGCTATCAGTTCAGCTCTGAAAGATGGGGATCATTTCAGCTTCTTGCAGAAATTTGCCAGTGTACAGAAAGCTATAATGGACGCTCGCATAGTGGATCTGAAACAAGGCTTGGAGTCAGGACCTGATCGCTCTAAATTAATTGAAAATATCATTAAGAATGGACAAATTATTAAGGAGCAGGAAGATAAACTCCAGGAAAAGTTTCTTGCTTTTGCTGACCCTGAATATTACCCTTTCACCCAGAATGAAGCAAACATAGTGTCAGAGCTGACCTTTGACCCTCGAACTCTAGGGCCCGGGATGACTCTGTCTAAAGATCTTAAAACACTGTGCTTCAGCTCCTCTGCCACAAAACTGGAATGCTCCAAGAATCACACCGTTCACTGCCAGCAACATTTTCAAACAGGCAGTCTGCGCTGGTTTCTCCAACTCTCTGAACATTTTGACTGGACCATTGGTTTTGTGATACCTCAGCCTCCAACAGGAATTATACAGAGGCATACGGATTGACGAAAAATAATAATAATCTCTTTTTTTTTGAAAGCAGATATGAAGAAGAGAGCATTAGATCTGAATTACAGCATCACAACAGCAGGGATATGAAGTTTAGTGCAGATTCCACAACAACCGCTAGACATCCGTCGCGAGGTACCAAACAGAGTCATCATCAGGGAATGCACATCAGTTCTAAAGAGAGAGTGCCACATGAATTCCAGGCCACAAGTCCATGGAAGATAGAAGTGACCTGGGACTGTACTTCACAGCTGCTAACCTTTTACAGCAGAAACAAACCAACCAAAGGTTTTTTACTGTGTAAACTCAAAACAAATAATTACTTCCACAGACTTCATCCCTTTTTTACCTTGGAAAATATAACGTCTACTCTACAAACCAGAACAAACACGAGACGAGAAAATGATCTATACATTGCAACTGGCAATTCATTTACAGAAATACTCTGTGTACTCAAACAATAATTAATCAGAGAAGTAAACGGCAAAAGCGTAATTGTTTTTGATATTTATATTGACTTGATTTTATATTTGTTATGCTTTCATGCAAAATTATTTGTTGTTTAAAGCTAAGGAAGCACTTATTTAATCTTATTTTAAAGTAAGTTTTCATGTACAATTTTAATTTTATTCTTATGTAAATGCATACTTAATTTAGTTCTCTCTATTTTCTGTTAAAATAATGTACCCAAATGCTTAAGTGCTAAGCAATAAGGGAGGAGATGAGTCTATTCCAACTTCAGTTAACAATGATAAAGAGACTGCTCAATCCTCATCATCCACCTTCTGGATGAAGAATCTCTTTCTTAAGATGATATATTCAGAAATATTCTGTGAGGTATTTCTGTCTTGCATATGGTGTTTATAATTAGACAAGATGTGCCACTGTTGATGTGTAAAGTCAACTGACAATTCTTCATAGGCACATGGAAGAGAATTTTAACAAATGTGTGTGATATTTGTTGTGTCAAACTTTACACCAGCATGTCACTTTTTTGTTTTTGTTAAATGTACTCAGATATCAACTCTTACCAGTGGTCTGATTAATGATAAAATCAGTTATCATGTTCAAAATAAAATCATTATCTCTTACAGCGGGCAGTTACTCTTTCAATTCACACTTAGCAACCACAATTCAGCACCCAGTAAAGCAAATCCTCAAAGTCATTCTCAAATTGCGTGATTTTAGCAGGTTAAATGCTGGGGAAACTTATCCTTGATCTAACTCACTGTGTGCTTTCACAAATCAAAAAAATACAGTCTAGTTGGAAATTAACAAACTTTTGATATTTTACTGTGACCTGGAAAAATGGAAAAATTCATGGCTCACTCATAAAGTTATAAAGAGGGCTCATTTGAAGAGACTATTGCTGTATGTAATCTACATGCGTACAAAGAGTTGCATCATTTGAGAGGCAGTGTTGAGTTGGCAATTAGTGATTGCTGCAAATAAAAGTGAATACAAATTTATTTAAAATGTTCCCATCTACACACTACATCATACAAAATTATGGACGTACTTATCTATTCTTTGTAATGGTGCTATTAAAATCAAGGTCATGGGTTTGATTCCCACCTTGAATGCAATGCGAGTCGCTTTGGATAAAAACATTTGCCAAATGTAAATGTAACAAAAGTAGGCAAGTAATGCTAAAAGATGTTAATTAGGAAGCATATTTAATACAAGCTAATTATATTTACTTATTAGCGAGTTCATTCATTCGTTGAAATTGATAGGTGTGATGATCATTGGGGCTGAGTATTTGCTTTTAATGTTTGTACATGGGTTTAAGATTGGATAGAGTTTATCAGTAAACCAATGATCAGTGAAAGAGTAGATATGACACTTGGACTCCACATCATAAAAGGAGACCAGACCCTCCTCATAATCCACAAACACACCCACCTTCTGGGGCTTCACTTTTAGCGAGAGAGAGACAGAGGTTCCAGCACAGGCACTATACTGGTTCCCATTTCTCAACCGCACTGTCCAGTATCCATTCTGAGGACTCAGTGTGATCTTCCCCTTTCTGTTAATGGATTCTCTGGCTACTCCTAAATCCCAGTCAGTTTTTCCCTTCACCTGTACCTCAAAATAAAACCTTCCAGAAGAGAATCCCTGCTTTCCCAGGACATTGCCACATTTATCAAACCTCTCAGGGTTGTCTGGGACATTCTGTTTTTTTTCTCCACGTCGCACTTGTTTCCCATCATCAGACAAGATGAGAGATTTATGAGCTGTATCTGGATCCAGCGTCACATCAACTAATGAAAATTAGAAATGATTATATTTATATAAATGTCACATAGTACATACATATTTGAGAGCTGATACATCACTAATATCCTCCTGGGACCCAGGAATAGACTTCTGTCCTCTGTAGTGGACATTATATTTTAGTGATTTTCTCTGACATCATACATTTTTAAGTCTGGATGTCCTGTAAAGAGCACATTCAGGGCTTTGCAGAGATACCAAATTTTTAGAGGTTTCACCACGACAACAACAACTTCTTGGTCTTTAAATATGACTGAAAATGAAAATTAGCACTCTTATGGAAATATAATAATATTTTGTAATTATCATTTAAATCGGATTAATTTTCAAATTGTTTGTTATAAATCAACAGGAAAATGTTATGGGGTTTCTAATCAAAATATGACTTTCTGTTACGAAACAGGACATTGATTTCATACATGACCTCTGTAGAGGACACCAGGACTTAAATCATGTTTATCAGGCATTTTAGGAGATACAACAAGTGAATAGGGAAAGAAATTATATATCAATATTCCTATTAATTATTAGATATTATTATGAAAATGTTGCCAATTTTTACTCCCAATATTACACTTCTTTTTTCATTGCATGTTGCTCCAAGAACACATTAATATGCAAATTAGATACAGTGTATAGATACATTGTATTGAATGGGAAAACCCATGTATGACTATTTTACCCACATATTGCATAAAGTAAAACGGTATATCAGTTAATTCCATTATATCTTTCATAACATAGTTGAAAATCATCTTTATACAAAGTTTGGTTAAAAACAATCCTGAAGCCTAAAAATTGATTGGTGATTAAAAAAAAATCCCATTGTTTTTGCCAATTCATGTCATTTCATGTCATTTTATTTTTTAAACAACTTAGTCCTGGTGTACACTACAGAGGACATAGCATAACATATGAATAAAAAATAATTTTTCAAAAATGTTTTTTCATTTGTTTCTAAACAATATAAAGACATTTTTCTGGGTCTCAGGAGGATATACTGATGCCATTTCACCGCAGTAAAGTTAAATGGATTAAAAAGGTATAAATTATATTTCTTTCTCACTCACCAGCATGTTTTCTTCTCTTTGCGATCTCTAAAAACAGACATATTTAAAATGATTATGAATGTTCCATTCATAATAAAATGAATCATTTTAGCTACAATTTTGCCAGCAGTAAATTCCAAGAATATAACACACATTTAGACATTATATCAAATTGATTTTATGGAATAATGATGATCTATGAAAACATAACATAATCTCACCTTTTTGAATCCTCTTCAAATAGCGAACTGAAGAAATTTCAAAATATAAGTAAGAGAAATGATTACATTACAATTACATCATTATAATTGTACAACAATTTCTTTACTTTCAGATGCAACTACAAAATTAAGACTTAAAAAAAAACACTAATTATTATTTTGCATCTAAATGAATCAATGGAAAATAGACATCACCTCTTCTTATGTAAACAAAAGTAGCAATTGCAACTGCAGTAATGGTACCGAATACAACTGTAATTGAAATCCAAATGACTGATGTTCTCCAAATGTGAAACATTTTACCTGTAACAAAAAAACACCTTACAGCATGACATGTGACTGAGCAATGAACAAAGGCGAACTGTACATTTTCTGTACTAAAACATTTACAATAAATTTGCAAATCTGTGATAAAATTGTGATTCATTATGAATCATCACGATATACCTGGGAAATTTGTGAATGATTGTTGTATATGTTTATTAAACATGTAAGGGATACATAAAATTGTCTGAATAGCCTACCATATTAACAAATATCAAATGTCTCAGTAAGCCTCAAGTCTCTGCGATTATACAGTGTGTTTTACCTCCTCAACTTTATGATACAGGGTGGGGAAGCCTCCACCATTCACTGAATGGTACAAGTTGATCTCTGGGATTTACCTGTTATGTACACTTTCTTGATATATGGTTTTAACATGGTCTCTTGATGATCTTTTTAAAAATAGACCACTTGCCAGCACGCCACTATTAAAGAGAACCCAGAAGGTTTGTTAAATAACTGTGGCAGAAGAAAAGGTGGTTGGGTTAATAAATTTTAAACAGGTTGGAAGAAAATGTATAAGAATGAAATTTCCGAGTGAGATTGTTAGATAATCAGCTGGTGCTTCGTCTTTGTTGACTGGACCAATAATGTCTAATCTTTGGCATCTGGAACTTCTCAATTTGAGAGATTTCTTGCAAAGAGGGCAAGACTTTTTCTACAACATGATAAACCACCAAAATCATACTTACTTGAGACACTGATGTCCGTTTGCAGCATATGATGTCTCAGTTTGACTCTGCAGTGATACTTGGTCTCACTGTTATGCACAGTGATCCTGTGTTTGACGCTGAAGCCCTTTGCATCTTTATGTGTCTCTGTAGTATCAGAAATCAAAACATCTCCTTCACTGTCCAGCCACAGAAGCTCAGGTTCAGGGTTCCAGCCTTCACATTCACACAGCAGACGAAGCCCTCCTGAATGATCAAACTCCTCTATAATGATCAGTGGATAAGTTCCTATAGCTGCAGAGATCAAGGATAACAATAATTCATGTATTGTACTTGTATATGTGTGTACTTGTTTAGTTCAAAAAGTGCTGTAGAATAGTTTTTCCTCTGGTTTTTGTGTGAATTTGTTGCAGAGAACATCCAAGCACCAAAAAGTATATATCATCAGTATATATCAATATCATTAAAAAATATATATATAATTTCAGTAGTCTGCTCACCCCCGACGTTAACACTAATAGTGATATCATCATACCAGGAGTTGGACTCAATAAAACACTTGTAAACTCCTTTATCAGAGACTTGGACTGTTGAGAGTTTGAGTGAGGCATTTCCATTCTGTAGTTCATCTTGGAACAGTGCTGTTCTGCCTTTGTAAGACTGACTGTGCTCCGTGATTCTGTTTTCACGATTTTTATAGAGATGCACTATTTCGTCTTGGTCAAGTCTAAACCATTCCACTGTCATGTCCACAGCACTGGTGTTGGGTTTGATATAACAGGGCAGGATCACATCTTCACCAGCAACAGCAAAGAGAGGTTCTGCAGGTCCCACAACATTATACAGCTCTAAGACAAAGAAAACCATGTCTGAACTTGTCGTAAAAGATTAGTGACAACAGCTCAGCATGTTAAGACAGAGTTAATTTATGGAGATGATCTCCCTGATCACAGAACACCTCAACTGTGGTTTTATTAACCACATTACATAGACATGGTAGCACTGCATCTTGAAATGTCCAACACTGTTTTTCTTTAAAGTGAAAATCATTACCTGATGTTAAATCTGTAAGTGCACAAAAAATCAGAGCCACTCCAACCAACTTCATCCCGGCAAAGGATTGCTCTACTGTATAAGAGAAAAGCCATAAATAGTATGCTATGCATTAAATAAAAATTAATACAAATAATGATTTAGTCAAAATGCTTACCTGATTTGTCTTTCTTCTTTAAACACAGTATTTGAAAGACTATCACTTCCTTTAGAGTAAAACCAGTCAAACCAGAAATCACCCATACAAACACTTTAAAGGCACGCATGCGCGCACACACACACACACACACACACACACACAACATTCAGCAAACAGTCTACATGCCTATACTTATTTATTTACCCTAATGTTGTTCCAAAACCTGTATTACTTTCTTATGCATTATAAAGACATTTTGAAAACTGTTTCAACTGTTTGAACGTGAAAGTGACATGTGTAGGCCAAGCATGGTAACCCATACTTGGAATTTGTCCTCTGCATTTAACTCATCCAAGTTAGTGCACACACATTAGGAGCAATGCGTAGTGAACACACACACAAAACACATTTTTTGCTGGGGGGCAATTGGGGTTAGGTGCTTTGCTCAAGGGCACCTCAGTCATTTTCTGCCAGTATTGAGAATCGAATCCGCAACCTTTGGGTTACCTGTCTCACTCTCTAACCATTAGGCCTCGACAGCTCCCAAAAGAATGCTTTTTAGTCAAACATTGGACCCCATTGACTTTCATTGTATGGATAAAAAAGAAAAAAAGAAGAAGATATTTTTCAAAATAGAGAATTGATACACCTCTTTTGTTTATGCTTTTCTAAATTTTCAAAACTGGTACTCTTTCTGTATCTTGGCCTACTGAGATAGTACAGAGATCACTAAACAAAGCATTCTTTTTCTCATTTCTTTCAGCAAATACTTCTTGAGTCTTACAATAGTATTCATATGCTTATTGAAAGTGACTGGGGAAAAATGATGTGCAATGTTTTAATTCCCTTGTTGTAATTGAACTGGCTCCAGTTATGGTCAGTTATTGGTGGTTGCTCTGGGCGTGTTCTTTGTTGTTCGCACACGCTCTTGTTGTGGATTCTGAGCATGAGGAAATACGCTGGGCGCGAAGCTTCTGCACATACTCTTGCTCCAGCAGCAGTTGTCGTTGATGACTCTGTAGAGCACTGTGTTGTTTGCACAGAGCCTGATGTCTCACGTAAAGTTTTTTTAACTCCTCACACAGGCTTTTATTCTTCTGAAACACCTCATTTGAACAGGACTTCATGTAATGAGATGCCTCCTAGGGAGAGGGGAGGGAAAACATCTTGACCCAGTAGCTCCCATGGTGATGTGACGTACAACCATGCTTAGCATTTACTCACCTTGTTGGCTGAGATAGTCAAAGCTTGCACCGTGTTTTCTGCCTCTTGCTCCTGGCTCTTCTTCTTTCTAATGAAATCAGCCTTGAGAGCAACCAGAGTCTCTGAATGATGACACTGCAAAGCAGTCAGCTCCCTCTCCAGCTCAGCGATACGACACAAATGCTGCTGTTGCAGAGTCTACGTCAAACACAAATACAAGTACACAAGTACCTGTACATAAATATGTATATAAAAAGTCATTCCATCTCAGTGCAGTATGAAAACAATTATGTAATCTTCAAAAATATGAAAATGCTGACACCAGTTATTTACACTTATATACACTTATATCAGAACCTATTCAGCACATGAGCTTTGATTTCCACATGCTAGTTTTATTAAATTAAAATGTATATTATAAAAATCAGGGGTGGTTTGTGACTCCCAGGAGAACCTTGGTGGTACTGCAGGGGTCTGTCAATTAATGCTCAAAAACATTTCTTGTTAAGAAAATGAAAATATGTGGTAAAACAAAATTACAATATGAAGTTAACGTCAACCACAGCTAAAGTTAAGCTATAAAAATGTATTAAGTAAAATTAAAAAGAAATGTACAAGTATATGATTCTATAAAACAATAAAGAATGATTATTCAAATGTCTTTGCAATATAAGCATCATAAGATTGTATGTAAATACATGAATATAGTACTTAATCCATGTTATTATAGGCCAAGCTTAAAAAGCAACAGCAAATTTTACATAATATGTACCAGGGGGTCCCTGCTCCACAAGGAGGAGGAAGACCCTTTATTTAAGCACAATGTGAAAACACTCAAATTACTTCCTTGCAATTTAACCCCACACTGTAAACCCTAATAAGTTCAGAACTCAAAACTTTGAGGCAATCAGTTGTTATAAGTTAACAAACTGCAAGATTAAGCAAGTAGAAGTTTAAAATTTTGCTTTTGTATTACACAAACATGTTAATTACAATTAAATTAAAATGTTGACTAAGCTAACTCATACAACTTGATTTCATAAACATATAGTTTTAACTCATTTTTATTACAATTAGCTGCTAGCTAACAATAGCACACTAACAATAGACTGACCCTGCGTTCCATTCGGAAGGGCTCATCCCTATGCCCTAATCCCTTCAAAGGGTTTACCCTCCAGAGTGAGAGCTACGAAGGGATGAAGGGTGTAGGGGTCAAAAAACTCTTTTTGGAATGCACTTCTGCGTCATCTTAACGAGACAATCAAGGAGGAGTAGATTGTGCAAGCTGCACCCTTTGTTTAATGTTAGTTTATTTATTTATTTATTTATTTTTGGTTTATCGCACCATATTGTATATCGTGTCTATGTATTTGAAACATTTGAAAGGACTGATAAAGGGAGCTGTAAAGTATTTTTGTTGAAGTTCAATGATGTTTTGACCACAATAATGTATCAAATCTAACTCGTATAAATAATACAGTAGTATAGAAAAATACTATACATACATTTATAGGTAAAATCAAAATCCGAGCCTCTTGACCTGTACCCATTCTGACGTCAAACAACTTCCCTGTGCAAAGGATCATGGGGGCCCGAAGTGTCCATCATTTGTACCCTTTGAAATCCTTCATTCTGAAGGGCCCTTTGAAGTGGCCAGTTTTGAGCACTTCGGTTTGGAACGACCCTTCAATATGGCGGCCATGATTATTTTAACTCCCTAGTGCACTTTGGAGGGCGATATATCCCGTTTGAGAGTGTTGTTAAATTGGACGGTCTAACCTACGGAGGATAGTTCCTGTTGCCTAGCAACTGTGACAGTTGCCGCTGATGAGTGACAATAACATTTGTACTAGACTTGTTTGAAAGTTATGTGTAACTGTCTGAAAACAAACTGTCTAAATATGTTCACCATTGTCCATTCGGTATATGGGTCATTGACAAATAAGGTTTTTAAAAGTGTAAAAAAAACATAATGGAGATATAATTAATTTTGAAGTTTTATGAAGTGTTAACAACAAGATTATGTGGTTTTTTATAATCAATTAACACTGCTTTTGTCACTTTTTACAAGATGGACAAAATTTGTCACCAAAAAAGTCATTTGGTTTAACCAAAATTTCGGTTTTACCGAAAAACATTTTTGGTTATACCGAATAACGATATTTTCAAACAATGCTAATAGGCTGATATCTAGCTAGTTAGCTTGCTAGCTAAAGGATAATCAAACATTTTATATTTAGTACAAGTTTTTAAAATATTACAACATTTTCCATGTTTTATAGCGGTTGTACCAAATGACCTGATGTTTCGGGACATGCGTATGAGCAAGTGAAAACATGAATTTTTTAAATAGTTAAGAGAGAGTTAGTTACTTTGCTTCATGACCCACATGGTTCATGTCCTTTGCAGGTGTCTGAATGATGTCACATCCTGTCACATGATACTGACCTCATGACTTCATCCAAAATGTTCCCTTTATATTGGTTACTCCGAATGACATCAATGAAACAAAGCAACGACTTCTACACATAACTTTAATACCATTTTGCACTATGTTGATATATGAAGTTATAAAATCATGCCAGAATTAAAAAAAAAAAAAAATACCTTTATTATATTTTAAGATATTTTAATCACAAATGAAATGGCTGTATTGGCCTTTGGACGGTTAAATCAAATTACCTTTTGATACTTCAAATTCTTTAAAATACCTTGATATATAGCAAAATATAATTAAAACCTTTTGGATTCAATAAAAGAGATTTAGTTGTACAACCTTACATACTTTGGATGTCATATCTTTGTTTTTTATTATTATTAAAAAAAAAAAAAAAAGACCTGTCACGTCATTGACCCATATATATTCGCATCTTAGTAAGATATGTCAACATTTGAACCGCTTAAAAGCTTTTTATTTATTTTTACATTTGTATCATTAGATATTTGAGTAAGCTGAAACCCAATACTTACGTTTAAAAATGTAATTCGGCAATTTCTCTCAAAAAATCGTCGTCACTGGCGCGCAATGAATTCTGGGGTAGGCAAGGCCACGAAGGATCTATTGTATCCTTCATTGCACGTGAAAAGAAGGACGCATTTGGAGGCCGAATTCTAGGGAGCCTTCGAATTGTGACAGCCTTTGGTGCGCCGCTGTGACACAATCAGCCTTCAAATGCAGCTTTCAAAGGACGCAGCTGCCGAATTGGGACACAGCTATAGTCTACAAACAGTGCAGTCCATTCTTGACCTAACCACAGGCTCCACAGTTCAACACAATGGTAAAATGCAAAATTACAGACTACAAAATGTAACATAACAGAAACCCTATAAACACCAACAAAACAGAAGATTAAATACTAAGACATCTCTCCCTATATTATTCTTGTGCAAAAACACAAAATTACACTTAATTTCAAAATTCATTCTCCTTATGCAGTCTGACGAGAAGCATGCTGGGAACTAGAACTCTGCTGCACTCATTCGGTTTAAGTTCAGCTTAATATAATCAGTTATTGAGTTCACTTAACTTTTTTCTATTAAGTACAATTAACTTTTAGTAATATTTCTCATTTCATTTCACTGTACAATACACACAAAGGAATAAAAAAATAAAGATCTTGCTACCTTAACCTCTTTTAGGTCTGCAATTTCAATATTTAGCTTGGCCAGCTGATTTTCTGTCTGCAGGATCTCTCTCTGCAACTCTGAAAACACAAACAACACACATATGAAGAGCAACATTTGATGTTTCACATGTTGTCACATAACCAAGTACTATCTAGGACTAACTAACTGTAGTGAGCAATTACTGATTGTACCTGTTGTTGTTGATAATAATGTAAGGACATTACAAACTACATATTCAGTCATTTACAGTAAAATTTAATCACAAGATTAGCCTTCATTTCTTGTACAGACACATACACACTTGTCTTACCATTGGTCTTCTCTTCATGTTTATCCTGCATGTTCTGTCTCTGTCTCTGCAGCTCCTCAAGTTCCTGATGGCTCTGATCACTCAGAGTGACTATAGCATTCTGTCTCTTCTCTGCCTTCTTAGACAGATATGAGATGTACTCTGCCTGCACAGCATAGAAAATGAATGATTATAAGTTTATAGAAAAAAAATATTATTAATTATTATTATATGCGTGGTATAAATATCATTATATATATATATATATTTTTTTTTACAACTATTATGTTCATTTGTGAGAACTTACATTTTCTATACGGGTCTGATCTACCTCGTTCTGAAGAAACTCATTTTCTTTTCGTCTGGAGTTGATTGTGTGTTAAACAGTCAAACATAAACACAAATGCAGACCCATAATTTCTGTATTAAGATTTCCCACATTCTTAAAAATATCTTCCTTTGTGTTCAACAGAACAAAGAAATTTATACAGGTTTGGAACAACCTGAGGGTGAATAAATGACTTTAAAGGAATAGTTCACTTTCAAATAAAATGTTCCTGATAATTTACTCACCCCCATGTCATCCAAGATGTTCATGTCCTTCTTTCTTAAGTCGAAAAGAAATTAAGGTTTTTGATGACCTTCCCTCTTCTACTTACGGAAAAAATGGAACTGGCGCTGCGTTTGTTCCGTAAGTTGAATAGGGAAGGCGAAGGACATTCAGCGTAAGCTTTTTTAAGAATACGAAAGTGCGGTTTTGGCAGAAGCACTTGGAAGGCGATCATTTGTTTATATAAAGCATATATATTTACATTTTTTTTTCCAAAATGACAGATCGTTTCGCTAGATAAGACCCTTATTCCTCGTCTGGTATCATTTAAAGCCCTTTGAAGCTGCACTGAAACTATAATTTTGACCTTTAACCGTTTGGAGGCCATTGAAGTCCATTATAAGGCGAATAATCCTGGAATGTTTACATCAAAAACTTTAATTTCTTTTTGACTGAAGAAAGAAGGACATGAACATCTTGGATGACATGGGGGTGAGTAAATTATCAGCAAAATTTTATTTGAAAGTGAACTAATCCTTTAATGCTGCTCAACGGTGGCATAAATGCATATTTACACAGCAATTACAACTGCTTTGATAACTAGGGGGTGAGGTGGGTCAGAGATGGCATAATTAAATTTGGTTTTTATTCAACATTGCGTCTTTACACTGAATTTTGAGCAGGCACAGAGCAGCCTTAACTTGTCTGTGTAAAGATGCCTCAGCAGCTGGTGTCTGAAAGAATGTGTTTTGTATGTGGCCAGCGCAAAGACGTTTGCTGGTCTTAGCTGGTCTCCCAGCCCTGTCAAGTTGGTTTAATTGGTCGGCCATCTGTCCCCGAGCTTGACCAGATGACAAGCGCTATAAACTCCTCTAAAACCAACAAAACAGACTTGCCTGGCCAGGTTAAGAGACAAGGCGTAACTCTAGCAGGGAATTATGTTTCTCTTTGTGCAAAAGGATACAGTTGTTCAGCTCTCCTCTTCAGTGTGCTTAGGTTCTCGGTAAGAGTATCATATCTATGGGTTGCAAAGCAAAATTAAATAGAGTAATGAACTGTCTCCCTCAAAGTGATTTTAACTGTTCTTTGGATCTCTACAGACAACTCACTCAATGTGTAACAGCATCTCTCTTTGTGATTCATCCTGTTCTGCCCTTTCAGTGGAGACATTTGCGTCCTGCTGGTGCTTTGACTCGCTTTTCTTCTTTGATGACATTCTGAAACCTCCAAGACAAGTTCGAATACAGCACACAAAAGAAAATCTAACGTATTTAATCAAGTTAATGCGCCGTTTTCCAGTCCCACAGTTGGTTGCACAGTGTAACCAAGACAACCAAACATAACATCTGCTGTAAAAGACGAAGGGTTTACCACACACATAGCCTATGTAAAAAAAAAGAGTTTGTTTTCATAATTTATTTCTACCACTAACATATCCAGCCCCTACGCGATTTATTATTAAGTCTAATTGAAATTCAATTTTATTTTGGAAAATCTAATTGTGAACAGGCAGCATATTACACACGCTGACCACTTGGTGGAGCAAAATGTTTTGCCGGTAGAGTCAGTGTTGCCATGTCCGCATATTATGAACTACTTTGCGCTTCTTTTTTCACAAAGACTCTTATAAATATGGGATGTTATTTCTTATTAGACATATTTCCAAACACACAGTTTGACACCAAGGACGATAACTATAACTGTAATGTTTTAATAATCATTCTAAACCTATGAGCATAGGGGAAGCAGTGCAGGATCAATGTAAAGTCATTGGAATCACTTACAGAACGATTCAGCTGATGAACAATAAAAACACTGAGCCAGTCAGAATCGACTTAAGTAGCTAGAGCATTTAAAGCAAATACAGTTATTGTTCTCGGTGTAAATGGCCTTAACAACACAATACAACTTTCTTTCTTTCTTTCTTTTAAACCACTATTGGAACCAGGTTGCTTGTTTCTCTTGAGAGATCTGGCAACAGTGCGTAAAAGTGCATTGAGCGAATAGACATAGGAGGCAGAATCGAGCTCACATACTCAAGAAACGTCCACGTTTGACAGTTTGCCAGTGTTTGATTATTTAAAAAAACAACACATAACTGCAATAATAAACGCATTTTTTTTTCTGTCTTCATGGCTTGCGGTTTCAGTTCACGCGCTCGGTGTGTGTCGGCGGGGAGGATGCGCGACTGAAGACTTCAGTCCGGATGACGGAGGCGCGGAGAGACTGAAGCATCCGCATCCTGATAGACAATCACAACGATGATGGAGGGACGACACGAGTTTTTATGCGGGGTTGTTGAGGGTAAGTTTACGCACATATCGTTTTATGAATGATTGTCTGGGAGCCACAAATACGTTCAAATAAATTTGTTGGATTGGTTAAAATGCATGTTTAACGTGAATTGGCACGGTTATGTATCAAACCATTATTTACTACAATTATTTACGGAAAGAAAAAGAAGCACCACGGTGACCACGCTATAATGACACATGTAATTAGCCTTTAAAATAACCAATTACTCATTTATGAACTAGTAGTAGATTTAATTTTATTAAGCTACCGTGGAGCATCCTGGGTATTATTTCCATATTTATACTGGAGTGTGATAGGAAGCAGCTGGCCAGAAACCATAACACACACACACACACACACACACACACACACATATGCATGTTGTGCATATCTCCTAATTGGCCTTATGCTTGTTTGAAGCTCAGTGTCACATTATTGGTTCGGTGGGTGATTTGTCTCTTCTCTCCAGTGGAAATGTCACCCTGCTGGATTCCAGTAGCTTTTTCTTACTGACCCACTTATGTTTTACAGCTGCAAACTTTAGGACCACAGTGGTATGAATATCCAGTATCAGAACTGTTGCTAGATCATGTGGAAGGGAAGAGGGGAGACACACTTTATGAACTAAAACATCAAAGCTAGAGATACTTTACATTAACTTCTGTAAGTAAATTCAGCTTTACAGTACACTTACTTAAAGTGATGCATATTATAAAGCAAATCTCGGCTTATATTATTGCAAAATGTAAACTATATTAATGCCCAGCTCTATGTACTGTATAAAGTTGAATATTTAAATATATCTAAATTTATTTGCATACATACAGTATACTCAAGAAAAGAGATTTACCGCCCATCTCTAATCTGTTAAATGCAACTACAAGGCATTAAAGGGTTAGTTCACCCAAAAATGAAAATAATGTCATTTAGGCCTATTACTCACGCTCATGTTGTTCTACACCCGTAAGACCTTCGTTCATCTTCGGAACACTGATTAAGATATTTTTGATTAAATCCGAATGCTCAGTGAAGCCTCTATAGACAGCAATGCCATTGTAAATCTCAAGATCCATAAAGGTACTAAAAGCATATTTAAAACAGTTCATGTGAGTACAGTGGTTCTACCTTAATATTATAAAGCGACAGGAAAAGTTTTTGTGCGCCAAAAAACCCCAAAATAATGACTTTTCAACAATATCTAGTGATGGGCCGATTTCAAAACACTGCTTCGGAGCTTTATGAATCGAATCAGCGGTTCAGAGTGCCAAAGTCACGTGATTTCAGCAGTTTAGCCGTTTGATAGGAGATCCGAATCACTAATTCGATTCGTTTGAAATCGGCCATCACGAGATATTGTTGAAAAGTCGTTATTTTGTTTTTTTGGTGCACAAAAAGTATTCTCGTCGCTATATAATATTAAGGTAGAACCACTGAACTGTTTTAAATATGTTTTAGTACCTTTATGGATCTTGAGAGTTACAATGGCATTGCTGTCTATAGAGGCCTCACTGAGCCATTGGATTTAATCAAAAATATCTTAATTTGTGTTCCTAAGATGAACGAAGGTCTTACGGGTATAGAACAACATGAGGGTGAGTAATAAATTACATTATTTTCATTTTTGGGTGAACTAACCCTTTAAGATAGATATTATAAACATTAACATCATGATTTTCTGTTAAGCTGCCGTATTGTTCACATACCAGTAGGGCCAATCACGTCATATTCATAATTACTGAAGCGAATCAAGCAGGAATATATGTGTGGTATGTTTTTCCATCAGCATGGCAGCCAACATGAATTATAAATTATGACCAACCACTGTCTTTCCTAATGCAGCAAAATATAGAATGCTAGAGCGACATAATGATGTGTGGTCCCAAACACTGTCAGTAACAACTTATAAAAGATTTTGGAATATTTAGGGGCCAAGCACCGAAGGTGCGTAGGCACCTATTGTATCCGTTGGCGTTCTTTTTCTTCTTCTTCTTCTTCTTCTTCTTCTTCCGCTCTGGAAGTCTATGGCAGCCCATAGAACCGCTTGAGGGAAAGTCGTGAAATTTGGCACACAGTTAGAGGACAGTCTGACCTTTGTCCATAGCAAATTTGGAGTCTCTAACTCAATCCCTCTAGCGCCACCAGCTGTCCAAAGTTGCACTTATGTTTATGTTAATAACTTTTGAACCGTAAGGGTTAGAAACAAAATTCTTTTTTCCTCTGATTCCTTGGGTCAAGGCGAATCGATTGCACCCTATGACGTCACTTTCCATCATGAAAATTTTTCCGCCATTTTGAATTTTCTGAAAAACCTACTTTTTCGAACTCCTCCTAGGCCGTTTTTCATGAAAATTGAACCAGATCATCTTCAGACCATGCTGACAAAAAGTTGTGGAATTCAAGTTGATTTCTCAAACCGTTTTCGAAAAACACGCAAATGAATTTTACGTAGCGCTTGCGAAAATAGACATAATGCTGTGTATCCGCAACGCTTTATCATATTCAGACCAAACTTGGTACATGTCATCACAAGCATGACCTGAGGCAACATGCAGTGTTTTGGCGCAGCGCCACCTACTGGTCCGGAGATATGAAAAATTGATTTTTTTGCTTATAACTTTTGATGGGTTTGTCTCGTTGGATTCGGGGCATTATGCCGAGTCGAATGATATCCAGTTTTCCCATATCGGCCATTTTGGTTGTCGGCCATTTTGAATTTTGTGCTAAAATGCTGTATTTTACGAACGCATTTGCGTATCGTTACGAAACTCGGTATGGGTCATCAGGACGATGCCCTGAAGGAGCCTGAGAAGTTTCGGACCAGTGCCACCTAGTGCAGAATATTTTTTCATATGCTTATAACTTTTGGTCTGGTTGGCTTATTTTCACGGGAGTCACATCCTTAGACTCCTGAATCCTTGCCGAGTCCAACGATACCAAACATGCTAGGTTTTGACTTACGGTTTGTGCGGCGTGGTGACTCAGCGCTTAAAAGACAATTGCGAATATCTTCGAAACCGTTAGTCCGATCGAGATGAAACCAGCGTAGGAAACACAAAACCTAAGCTGGTTAACCATATGTCACAGCCCAAATGTCAAAATTTTGATAGGAAGTGGCAAAAAAATCAAAACAAAGTCGTCCATGGGTCATTTTTTTTTGATCTCTTGTGAAATGTCAATGTAAATGTCTATAACTCCAAAACGAAATGAGATATTTGCACCAAATTTGATACACACATGTATGGGGTCACCATGAGGACACACAAAAAAATTGGTGGGATTGTGCCTCTTGGTGGCGCTATAATTGAACAAAACATGAAATTTACATTAACTACAATACAGTATTATGATAAAAAATGCTATATTATACGAATGCATTGATGTACCATTATGAAACTCAGGATGTGGCATCGGCATCATGCTCTGAAGGTACACAATAGGTTTTGAGACAGCGCCTCCTTGTGGTCAAATTTTATAACGAAATATTTAAAAAATGCTAATAGCTTTATATAAATATGGCCTATTGTAATGAGACTGGTCTTATTAGATTCCGTGGGTCATGCTGAGAACATTGATGCCAATTTTGCCACAGTCAGCCAAACTTCCTGTCAGTCATTTAGATTTTCTTTAAAAACATACTTTTTCGATCTACTCCTAGACCGTTGGTCCAGTTTTCACCAAAAATCGAATCGTATCATCTTCAGACCATGCTGGTAAAATGTTATGGATTTCGTGTTGATAGACGAAACCGTATTCATTTGCCACTGCAACAAATTAGAGTCTTAATGCCAAAATGACTCTAGAGGCTGTATCTCTGCAATGCTTTCACATATTGACACCAAACTTTGTGAGTGTCATTGTCACCTCACTCTGACCATACCTCATTAATTTAATCACAGTGCCACCTATTGGTCGAAAGTGATTAACCAGTAAATCTTTATTTTTGACTCTATTTGTGATTTTTCAGCTCTTTTGCCTAAAATTATCTCAATTGGTCTTTAATTGCTCACTGTTGCAGTTGGTCTGATGCTCACAGCCATGGTGGCTGGCTTCTTGTGCTGCTTTTGTGCTTGGCCCCGTAATTGCTGCTTGCAGCTATATTTCTAAATGTATTCATTAGCTCTCAGTACAGATTACTTTGAGTTCATTGAGAGGATGGATATGTATTGAATATTTAAGTATATCCAACCTTATTTGCATACATATAGTATACTCAAGAAAAGAGTTTCTTGTTACTTGTTTATTTACTCATTTATTTAATAATTTACTTCATTTTATTATGACGCGCACAAAATGCAAATCATTGTTCATCATTTTACGAGCAACTGGTGATAAAGAAAAATGCCATGTCGCAATATTGAAAATATTTCCATTTTGCGTGAGAGTTATGCCGGTGAAGAAGTCTGAATAATAGTGAATAATTGATGCCAGTCAGTTATTCACTACAGAAACTGAAAGTAAAAACTGCTTAACTGGCGAACATTCGATGAGAGATGAACAGGCCATTCATGTGGATTTGGAGTTCACTCAGGACTTGCGCTGTCTGTGGAGGCCTGACTAACTGCTACAAATTGTAGTGGAGCTGATGGCTCACATCGGCAAACTCCACGACTACAATAAATATGGGGGGCACCTGCCCCCCTTGCCCCCTCTAATGTCGCCCATGTGTACATATATAAATACTGGGCTTGACATTAACTTTTTAGCTCACCAGCCACTGTGGCTAGTGGTTTTCCAAAGTTACTAGCTACTCAGCGTTATCACTGGCCACAATTTTGACATCCGTGGGGAAAAACTGCCGTATAGATATTTTTAATGTTCATAATTTGGCAGCAGGTATATTAGGCTGCTGTCACTTTAAGACCTGATGCACGGATCCATTATACTGTTACACCTGCGTTTTATTTACGTTCACTTAAAACATAATTGACTGTGTTTATGTGAATACTCACCAAGACCGGCATTTTGACATTATTTTGAGTGTATTTGATTGTTTGAACACAATAAGCAGTGAAAAAGAACTCAAGACGCAATCCCACGCCGAAATTTAAGCCCTGTAACACCAACAATATTCATCCGGAGCAAATAAAACGAAGTGGGTTTGTGTCAACTCACTGTCAGAGAGATGAGAGAGCGAGAAAGTGTGGCTGGTATCATGTATCTATGCTGCGGAAAATGAGTATTGGAAGCATTTCAGATATTTCAGTATCGATATGTATTGAAAAACTGATATTTTTGACAACACTACATTGCACTTAGTTTATTATTTCAGATGCCTTTTTAAAAGACTACAATTGAAAATGTATATTGTATATAATATTTAGCCTGCCAAAGTGGCTAGTAGTAGTGACTGCATTACACACCATTGCTGAAATCCACCCGCATTTGGTGGGTTGACAGGTGTTAATGTCAAGTTTCAACTGCTTGTTTATATCGTTGCAAAATACCGCCCATCTCTAATCTGTTAAATGCGACTACAAGGCATTAAGATATTATAAACATTATAAACATTAACATCATGATTTTCTGTCAAGCTGCCGTATTGTACACATACCAGTAGTATGTACCATAGTTTTTATAAATTCTTTTATTTTATGAATAACAGTAATTTTGTGTATTTAAATGTTTAATTATTCAAAAGCAAATTTCATGTTTTCTGCACAAGCAAGCAGAAAACAAGGTAGGCTGTTTTTGCAAAATGTCTGTGCTTCCTTCAAAAATCTGCTTCTCACTGCAGCTTATTCTGACCAAGAACTACACACTTAGACAGAAAAGAGACCACTTGACCAACATGTAAAAACGACCAGCCACACAGTGTTCAGAGCAAAATTTGTAAAAATAGCAGAATATATATATGTGGTTGTTGTGAGTGGGTTGCAGTGAAGAGGAGGTGGAAGAGAACAGAAGAGAAATACTGAAGCTTTGTGACAGTTATTAAATGCTGCCTTGTGTAAATGGAGAAAAAAATCAGGTGTGTGTCTGCATGTGTGTTACAGCTGTACACTCTACTCCTTAGGTTTCTATGGGAGACCCTGGTCAATGGAACAAAGGAAGGTGCTGTTTCAATGGTGAGTAGGCCTGTTCGATCAGTGACTACACACACAATTAAATGGGATGATGAGATTGCTCTTTATATGCATTTGTATTACTAAAGGAACACAAAATATTACATATTATAGGTCTGGAGTTATATAAGGCAATATGCAATATTGATTCGGATCACTTTGGTAACATGGTGGTACTGGTATCAGAACAGTACAGTAGGGCTGCCCAGGGGGCAGCACAGAGCAGCTGGTGTGTTGCAGAAGTGTAAAGACGTGTGGGCAGAGAGACAAATGGCTTTTTATGACTAATGGCTGGACGTTGGTGCCAGCATGACTCCACTGAGCCACAGTTTCACACATCTTTATACACCATGATGAAACCAGTGGCAAGGAACAAGTCCATTTTCCTTTGCAGCTTTGAATCAGAGCATGGGTGAAGTAGAAGAAGAGAGAGAAATAGAAATAAGATGTTAATAATAATAATAACATTTATTTAAAATTATATCATAATTATTTGATATATTATTTTCTTAATAATATATAAATATTAATTATTGCTTGTGCTCGATTTATTCTTTCTCATTTATTTGATATATTATTTGATGATGATAATAATAATAATTTATCATAACCATCGTTATTATTGTTGTTGTTGCTGTGTTATATAGTGATTCCTGGAGCTAATGGGATAATAAATGTCATACAGTGGTTGATGACAGAATTTTCATTTTTGGGTGAACTATCCCTTTAAGCTTTAAGACAGCTTCTTATTATCTTAAACTTAAAAAATAATAATAATAATTAAGAATAATTGCTTATTATTGACTCATTCTTTCCTATTTCTTATTCTTTAATATAAGGGAATGTGAATATTTTATGGCAATACTTCTATATAGTTCCATCTTCATAAACAATGGCTTACTATGTAAAATACTACTGATTTACAAGGGCAAGCGACAGTTCCATCAAATGGCCCAAATCTTTTTCACACTGACCCTTGTACATATATGTATATATCTGTGTTGTGGTTATGATCTGTGACAAAAATTAGAGTGCGTGGGAATCCATCTGCACAGGAAAAAAGGAGAGAAGTGAGAGAGTATCCTACCCACACTCACACATACATGCGATAGAGGCATTTGTCCAAGTCAGCCCTAGATGAAAAGATTAATAGTGCAGGCAAAAGAAGGGGGATGAGAACTTTTACACGCTTGAGTGAGAGTCGAGCAATTGTGCTGATGCAGTAGATGAAGGGATAGAAGGAGGAGAAAAAAGGAAGTGGGCGAGGAAGAGGGGGAATATGAGAGAATGACAGATTTTATATGTGCATTAGCATTTTAAATAGGTTGGAGAGGGAGTGACACAAAATTAGCTTTGTGTGTGTGTGAGTGTGCACACATGTTTGCTTGAGGTTAACATTTGGGGAGGTTCTTTAATATTTTATACTATCACTAACTCAGCCTCAGTCTATTTAGGGAGTCTGCTTTTCTCATGAGAGGACACACACGCACAGACACACACACACATTCTATGGTAGGAGAAGATGTTATGATTCATTTATAGTTAGCACAGGATGTTAATGTGGAAGAATCCTTTCCTCTCAGTGACTTTGAAACACAATCTTCTTATAGATCACTTGTGAAATTCAGTGATTTTGTACAAACCTTATTTTATCTCAGTTTTTACTTATTATAACTCAGTTATAACTCTCTTACAGCACTTTTCACATTTTTTCACACAGTAGTTTTTTCCTCTGCAGAGGAATCTGCTGTCGTTAAACTCAGACTTGTTCTCTGCAGGAAATGTGACCCCTTATATTATTAATGATGCAAGATCAATGGATGTCTATATTTTCTCTCTCTCTCTCTCTCTCTCTTTTTCTCCCTGCTGTGTCTTGCTCTAATATCTTACACAATATTCTCAAAGCATGATCCATTCTAAATTCTGAAATTATTTTTCTTATCCATGAACCTGTTACTTGTTGTCCCTTTCAGGATGCAGATGTGGGGTTTGAATACATATCTGTATGGTCCTAAAGATGATCTGAAGCACAGGTTACTGTGGAGGGAAGTTTATTCAGCAGATGAAGAGGGTATGTTGAAGCATGGGGATTTACTTACAGTATATATACTGTATGTGTGTGAGTGTGTGTGTATATATATATATATATATATATACATACAAATCCCATTTCCAGAAAAGTTGTGATATTTTGTAAAATACAGTAAAATCAAGATTCTGTGATTTGTTAACTCTCTTGAACCTTTATTTAAAGTACAAATAAAAGATTTACAATGTTTTCACTGACCAAATTAATTGTATTTTGTAAATATAAACACATTTTGATTTTGATGGCTGCAACACACTCCAATAAAGTTGGGACAAAGGCAAAATAATAGTGAAATGGTTATAGAATAGAAGTTAAATAGTTTTGAAACAGTCCACAATAAGCAGGTGAATTGGTAATAGGTGAGGGTATCATGATTGGGTATAAAAGGAGCATCTCAGTCTTTGCAAGCAAAGATGGGTCATTGCTCACCACTTTGTGCCAAATTTTCTGACACAGTTTAACTCTGAGATCTTGTCATATTTTAATATCATTTTTTTTAAACTATAGTGAATAAACTGTATTAATGAATGAAACGTTCAAGGTGTCTGAATACAATTTGGTTTAACTGTATATATATATATATATATATATATTACACCGATCAGGCATAACATTATGACCACTGACAGGTGAAGTGACGTGAATAACACTGATTATCTCTTCATCACAGCACCTGTTAGTTGGTGGGATACATTAGGCAGCAAGTGAACATTTTGGTCCTCAAAGTTGTTGTGTTAGAAGCAGGAAAAATGGGCAAGCGAAGGATTTGAGCGAGTTTGAAATGGGCCAAATTGTGATGGCTAGATGACTGGGTCAGAGCATCTCCAAAGCTGCTGTTCTTGTGGGGTGTTCCCAGTCTGCAGTGGTCAGTATCTATCAAAAGTGGTCCAAGGAAGGAACAGTGGTGAACCGGCAACAGGTTCATGGGCGGCCAAGGCTCAATGATGCACGTGGGGAGCGAAGCCTGGCCCGTGTGGTCCGATCCAACCGACAAGCTACTGTAGCTCAGATTGCTCAAGAAGTTAATGCTGGTTCTTGCTAGAAAGGTGTCAGAATACACAGTGCATTGCAGTTTGTTGCATATGTGGCTGCATAGCCGCAGACCAGTCAGGGTGCCCATGCTGACCCCTGTCCACCGCTGAAAGTGCCAACAGTGGGCATGTGAGCATCAGAACCGGACCACGGAGCAATGGAAGAAGGTGGCCTGGTCTGATGAATCACGTTTTCTTTTACATCACGTTGATGGCCGGGTGCTTGTCCATCGCTTACCTGGGGAACACATGGCACCAGGATGCACTATGGGAAGAAGGCAAGCCGGCGGAGGCAGTGTGATGCTTTAGGCAATGTTCTGCTGGGAAACCTTGGGTCCTGCCATCCATGTAGATGTTACTTTAACACGTACCATCTACCTAAGCATTGTTGCAGACCATGTACACCCTTTCATGGAAACGGTATTCCCTGGTGGCTGTGGCCTCTTTCAGCAGGATAATGCTCCTGCCACAAAGCAAGAATGGCTCAGGAATGGTTTGAGGAGCACAACAATGAGTTTGAGATGTTGACTTGGCCTCCAAATTCCCCAGATCTCAATCCAATTGAGCATCTGTGGGATGTGCTGAACAAACAAGTCCGATCCATGGAGGCTCCACCTCGCAACTTACAGGACTTAAAGGATCTGCTGTTAACATCTTTGTTCCAGATACCACAGCACACCTTCAGGGGTCTAGTGGAGTCCATGCCTCGATGGGTCAGGGCTGTTTTGGCAGTATTGTGTTGGTCCCCCTTTTGCTGTCAAAACAGACTCGACCCAACCCTGACCTGAGAAAGAGGACACAGCCACCAGGGAATACCATTTCCATGAAAGGGTGTACATGGTAACAATGCTTAAGTAACATCATGTGGATGGCAGGACCCAAGTTTTCCCAGCAGAACACTGCCTGTTGGATTGGACCACACGGGCCAGCCTTCACTCCCCACGCAAATCAATGAGCCTTGGCCGCCCATGACCCTGTTGCCGGTTCACCACTGTTCCTTCCTTGGACCACTTTTGATAGATACTGACCACTGCAGACCGGGAACACCCCACAAGAGCAGATGCTCTGACCCAGTCGTCTAGCCATCACAATTTGTCCCTTGTCAATCTCGCTCAAATCCTTACGCTTGCCCATTTTTTTTGCTTCTAACACATCAACTTTGAGGACAAAATGTTCACTTGCTGCCTATTATAACAGTGGGTTAAGAGTTTATTTCATTTTTATTTTATTTCAGTTTCATTTAATGATGTATTTAAAGCAATATATTGATTACATTATTTTCCTGATACCCCCAGAAATATCCAAATATAGAGAACATAATGTGAGCAATCAGTATATAAAGGCTTTACTCTTCTTTGTAGAGATTGTCAAGGTGAATTTCTGAGAATATATTTTCCAAATGGCACCTAATCGTATTATTATATAACCATAATTGTATTAAATTATAGTTTGCCATTATCTGGCATGGACTATTGGTGTGAGCTGCTGCTGTCGGTAGGCTTTCATATCATAACCTGTACTGCCTCTTTTAGATGATTAAATATAATAAAATGTGATATATTTTTGCCGGTGTTTATTGTAATGAATAATGAATCATTAGTATTGCAATAATATAGTGCGATTCCAGTATCATAAAGGTGCTGTATTTGCCATGCTAGCTTCTATGACACAGACAGTTTTTTTTAGGGCCATTTCACACATGGAAACCTTTTACTTTCTCATTCTCTCTCCATCTTACTCTCACTGTTTCCAGCTCAGTTGAAAGCTCTGGTGTGTGAGGCAGAGTCGAGGGGTCTGACGTTTGTATACGCTCTTTCTCCGGGTCAGGACATCGTCTTCTCCAGTTCTTGTGACCTCACACTGCTCAAACGCAAACTCAGACAGGTAAGTAAACTAACCTATTTTCTGCCTCTGTATCTTTTTCTATTTATTCCACTTGCTTGAGACACATTTTTATAGCTTATTTCATGTTAATATTTTTCCAACTTTAGCATCTGCACAACTGTTGTAAAGTTCATGAATGCATTGTTCTCTTTAAATTCACCACTAGGTGTCAGACCTGGGCTGTCAGGCTTTTGCCCTCCTATTTGATGACATTGATCACTCCATGTGCCAGTCTGATACAGAGGCCTTTTCCTCATTCGCTCACGCCCAGGTCACCGTGGCCAATGAGATCTTTCGTTTTCTGGGGGAACCACCTGTCTTCCTTTTCTGTCCCACTGGTAGGCTAATACATAAATACTGTATATCAAGCTAGTTCAGTAGAACAAAAGTCATTTTAATGGAGTGACAAATGTCTTTTAAGTATTATGTCTTATAAATGTCTTATAAGACAAATACCTTAAAAGAAAATAAATACTGCTCTTCCCATCTTAAAACCCCATCCACATTCTCTGTGTCTTTCCTCACATTTTTCTCTCCTTCTTTCCCCCCAAAACAGTACTGTGCTGTTATTTCTTTTCTCTCTAGAGTACTGTAGTTCCCTGTGCACTCCTTGCGTGTCAAAGTCTCCCTACATGCTGACGATTGGGGAGGATCTTCTCCCTGGCATCTCTGTCATCTGGACTGGTGAGAGACATTTGCAGTGTGTCCTTTAAAAATTCACAGATGATAGCTATGTTTTCATCCAAAATTTAACTTGTATGCAAAACTAGAATATTGCATAAAAGATTTGCGAATATAGCACCGTTTCCATCCCACAAAATATCTGTAATAAAAGTTGCTGCAATCGGGAAAGCCACTGTGGCTTTTTTTTCTACATTATAAATTACTTGTTCCTCAGAGCAGGCAGAAAAAAAGCAATAAACAGTGTAATGTTATCTTGCGCTCAAATGCTTGGTGTTTGTGAGTGCAATCATGCAAGACGCTTCTGGGAGGTATTTATACCCAGTCATTTGACGACTTTGGCTCAGGCACTTCAGAATGACCAAACCTACATTTGAGATGATGTGCAATGAGATTGGTCCACTGGTTCAGTTATCCAATCGCATCCTCTGTTGATGCAAATGTGAGTTTTTTTGTTGCGCATCTTAATCGTGCTCATGTCTTCTTATTGGATAAAACAATTTTCCACCTTAACTGAAGGTGTACGTTTTATATGCACATTTTTAGAATTGACCCACATCTTGGCATTTCCATCCATTTTCTTATGTGACATCCCAAAATTCACATAAAAATAGGTGGATGGAAACATAGCTAATGTCAGTTGGTAACATAAATGTAACCACATTTCTAACATTCACATATCTGGCCTTCACTCTCCTGTAGGAAATAAGGTGATATCACGGGAACTGAGTGCCGAATCACTAGCAGAGGTCCAGGCGGTGCTTCAACGGCCACCACTCATTTGGGACAACCTCCATGCTAATGATTATGACTCCCGACGTGTCTTCCTGGGGCCTTTTAAGGGCCGGCCCCCCGGACTCAGGGCCCACCTGAGGGGTCTGCTGCTAAATCCAAACTGCGAGTTTGAAGCCAACTTCATCCCTCTGCATACCTTGGGAAGCTGGTATAAAGAAGTGAAGGAAGAGGGGAAAGGTGAGAGCAGAATGGGCCATACAGAGTAGAGGAGGATAGAAAGGAATGATAACAGAGAGAAGCTCAAATATTATAGTATGGGTATCGCAAGAGATTGATTACCAGGGAATGCATAATTGATAAAATGTATATCTAATGTAATGCAAAATGTAATGCAATGTAAGTTGTTTTGGATAAAAGCATCTGCCAAATGGATAAATGTAAGGAACATCTTCTGACACAGTGTGACCTCTGTAGGTGATGAAGAGGCCTATAGTGTGGAAAGAGCGCTGTCAGCCGCCCTGCAAGACTGGATGAAGGAACTCAGCCTTCCTCTACAGCCTGGTACAACATCCACCCTGCCACAGTTTCCTCTTTGAGGAAATTAATCTAGGAATGGCTGATAGTTGTCACTGCACATTGCACATTGAAAAAAGACACTTTATCTTTAAAATTGTCAATCACATCTGAAATTAATACACATGTATTCACAAGTAGTAATATTTTATTGTTAATTTTAGTTGTTCAATTGATGTTTAAAGATTTAGTTAATGTAACAATAATATACTAAATTAAAAAATCACTTTACCATTAATAATAATAATTTATAATAATTAATCACTGTAATATTAATTGTTACACTTAAATAATTGTTAAACATGAATTAAACAGTTTTAAAATGTACATTTATGTACATTTAATTTTAGTTTTCATTTATTATTTAATAAAATGTAGTAATAAAATATATTATTATATTATATTGATTTTTGACAGTGTTATTTTAGTTTTATTTATATACTATTATTGTATTTTTTAATATTTTGAATTAGCTTTCATTTTTAAATTTTCACAATTTTAGTCAAAGTTTTAGTAATTTTGTGCTTTTGTCATTTTTTAAAAAATATATTTTTTTAAATTTATATTTATTTAAGTTTTAGTAATTTTAATACTATATCGTATTTCAGCTCTTTTCCAAAGCAACATTTATAATTCTCATTTAAGCTTATCAAGTACAAGTTTTTCATCAAATATTTATATTTTATTTTATTTCAGTTTTATTTCAATTAACGAAAATAATTTTTCAGGTGACACATAATCTCTTGTAAGTGCTGACACGAATCTGATCTTTTAGTCCAATTATTGCTCATCGGTTTCTGAAATCTTCCTTTTAGGAAGGCAGGTGAGGCCAACAGACCTCAAGCCCTCAACGCTCTCTGTTAAATCAAAGTCCTCTGATAGCGCAGACAATCAACATGGAGCCCAGCCCAAATGTCCAATAACCTCTTCCCAGAGCACAGGGGCTCTTGCTAGCGATGAAATCCCAGCAGACCTGGTTACGAGTCAGGATCTGAAAGCTGGGGAGAACCAGGTCTCCAAGAGCTCCAGCCATGAAAAGAGCTCTAGAAGGGGATTGTGTTCTGGGAGGGCTCCTCTCAGTGAGGCCCAGGTCCGGCTGCTGATTGGTCTGTACTACCTGCCGCATGAACATGGACCACCCGCTCAGAATCTGTTGCAGGATCTCACGTGGCTCAAAGCCAACTGTCACTGCGTCAGTGTCAATGGGAGTGGCAAGAAGGCCTCGCCACAGAAGGTGAAGACATCGTTTTTATTAAATATTTTCTATTCACTAATGATTCACTTCATTCGATCTGTTTGCCGATGCTATTGAATAGTAATGGTTCAACATGGATGTAGTTCATAATATGTGGATGTAGTTCATAATAATGTGCTCTGTTTCTCTTGCCCTCTCAGGTAGAGGACTGGCGGGCCCGTGCGGGCCGTTTCCTGGCCGTGTGTGATGATGTGGCATTACTGCACAGTGCTGTTGTGAACAGCATCAATAGGGCCGTTCTCTACGACCTTTACCCTTACATCTGGGACCTGAGAAACACCCTGCTGGTGGCCAAGGCCTTCATCTGCTGGCTAGGTGAGAGAGATACTGTGTATGGATGATTAAGAAGAGAGGATCTTGTCTTGTCATGTAGGTCTTTTTCCACCATGTGATTAATAAAAAGTAAATGAACTCTTTGACCTTTGAGTGTGAATCACCATCAAAGTTTTGTCCCTGTAGATCGCCCTTCCCTCCAATTTCCCACCCCATCTCCCATCTTTTTACTAGCATATTTCCTTTCACAGAGGGTCGTATACTGAGTGAAGGTTCTGCACTTGGCTCTTGGAAGAACTGCTTCCAATGTGAGTGTCAAACATGCACCTATATACTGTAGCATATTAATTTTTGACTTTTCTGAAGCCATATACTAGCTTTGTGTGAGGGAATATACAGAAATTTAAGTTATCATTAACTGGTTATGTTCTCTTGTGCTGCAACTCTCAAATCTGATTCGCACTACTACTGTACAAACGGTTGGGTCAGCAAGATATTTTTTTAAAATAATCTTTTGCTCAAAGATATTTTTATTCAGCAAGGAGTCATTAAATTGATAAAAAGAGTGAGTAAAGAGATTTATAATGTTACAAAGTATTTCTATTTCAAATAAATGCTGTTCTTTTCTATTTATCAAAGAATCCTGAAAAAAATGTATCACGGTTTCCACAAAAATATTCAGCAACACAACTGTTTTCAGCATTATAAATAAAATAGAAATGTTTTTTGAGCTCTAAATCAGAATGATTATGTGACACCAAAGACTGGAGTAATGACTCCTGAAAATTCAACTTTTCCATCACAAGAATACTTTACATTTTCAAATACACTACCAGTCAAAGGTTTGGACACGGTAAGATTTTTTGGACACGGTAAGAAGGCTGCATTTATTTAATTAAAAATACAGTAAAAACAGTAATATTGTGAAATAGTATTACAATTTAAAATAACTGTTTTTTGTTTGAATATATTTTATAAAGTAATTTATTCCTGTGATCAAAGCTGAATTTTCAGCATCATTACTCCAGTCTTCAGTGTCACATGATCCTTCAGAAATCATTCTAATATGCTGATCTGCTGCTCAAGAAACATTTATTGTGTACAATTGTACAAAATATTTGTGTACAATATTTTTTTTTCAGGATTCTTTGATGAATAGAAAGTTCAAAAGAACAGCATTTATTTGAAATATAATCTTTTGTAACATTATAAATGTCTTTACTGTCACTTTTGATCGATTTAATGCATCCTTGCTGAATAAAAGTATTAATTTCTTTTCAAAAAATAAAAATTCTTACTGACCCCAAACTTTTGAACGGTAGTGTATAATGTTACAAAAGCTTTGTATTTCAGATAAATGCTGTTCTTTTGAACTTTCTATTCATCAAGGAATCCTGAAAAAAAGTACACAACTGTTTTCAACATTGATAATAATCATAAATGTTTCTTGAGCAGCAGATCAGCATATTAGAATGATTTCTGAAGGATCATGTGACACTGAAGACTGGAGTAATGATGCTGAAAATTCAGCTTTGATCACAGGAATAAATTACTTTATAAAATATATTCAAACAGAAAACAGTTATTTTAAATTGTAATAATATTTCACAATATTACTGTTTTTACTGTATTTTTAATTAAATAAATGCAGCCTTGGTGAGCAGACGAAACTTCTTTTAAAAACATTAAAAATCTTACCGTGTCCAAACTTTTGACTGGTAGTGTATATTAAGTTATATATATTAAATATTGTTAAGTTATTTTAATTGTAATAATATTTCACAATGTTAATGTTTTTACTGTTTTTGATCAAAGAAATGCAGAGACTTCATGCAGAGAATGAAGAGTCATTATTTAAAAATGTTAACAAAATCTGCCTAACCTCAAACTTTTGAACAGTAGGATGATGCATAAAAATTGGTTCTTGCAGTGGATTGACGTTCTGGAATTGTTCACAGGGTGCGGAGCTTCCTCAGGGGTGGAGCTACATGGTGTGGAGGCGGAGCCATGGGTGTTTAAAGGGGGGCTGTCTGGAGAGGTTCAGGTGGGAATGATATAATTAATGATTCGGTTTCAGAACCAGTTATGAATTTCCTTAAATTAGGATAAATTGCTAGATTAATTTGGTGTTGTTTCTTCTACAGTCTCCTTGATCTTTTCTTGTCTCATTCTTGTTTTGTTTTTTTCTTTCTCTGGTGTTGGTGTAAATCAGATGCTTCTGCCTGTGGGGACCAGCAGTGAGTTATTCAGTCACCCTCCCCCTCTGTTCCCCACCTCTCGACTTTACAACATACGACCATTCCAGCAAAAAGACAAGGTGACTCAAGCGTACTTGTTAACCAACTGACTCACACCTCATTATACTTGTATAACTCTTATATTTGTTGTTTTTCCCCAAAACTTTAGGTGGAGCTGTACCGAATGGTGCGTCAATTGCATCAGAGGGGTAAAGGGAGCCAGGATGCTGCCATCTCCCATCCAGACTTCATTGGGGACAGGCAAGAATTGCTCTCAAGCATATCATAGACCCCATATAAAATGTTTCTTTATTGCTCAATTACATCCCTCCATCTGAGTAAGAAACTGTATCATCTAATTGCGGTCACTGATTCCTGAGATATTTTTTCAACACATTTCCACTTTGAAATTAATTAGGGATCACAATACACAAATAAGTCGTTTAATTTGATTTATATTAATTTGATCAAAATTAAAACTCATTACATTGATTAAAATACAATATATAATTATTTTAACTTAAGATTTTTTTTTCTCATTTAAACATACTCATTTAAACTTTTATTTAGCAAGGATGCATTAAATTGATCAAAAGTGACATTAAAAGGGTCATGAACTGCATTGATTTATTGTTTTATAATGTTTCCTGGGGTGCAGTTATAACATTAGTATGATTTTTACATCAAAAATTGTCATAATTTAGAAATAAAGGGCATTTTTCCTACCCTGATTTTAGCCCTCTGATTTGAACGCTTTGTTTTAAGAGGCATGTGTGCTGTGAGACTTCAGTGTAAACGCCCACTGCTGTGCATATATGTGGAACTCTTTCGAAAACATATAGCACGTTTTTACTATTACAGCTCTCAACGTAAACCAATTGTGAAAAGTTTTGATTATAGCATTACATTTAGATCTATGGCATTATATTTAGATTGCGGCATGAAAGGTTGCAGTGATGAACATTGTAGCCGATCACAGACATATTGTTGACCGCATGAATGCAGTGATCTCGTCATTGCAACTAAATTTCTGCACACTAACGAATGCTTTCATCATAACTAACAGTGCAAACTTGATGTAAATAAGAGAGTCGTTGAATATAAGGGAGTTTTGGCGAGAGTCCAGAACTCAGTCACTGATAAACTCGTGCTGTTTGATTGACAGCTCCAGCTATTGTAAAGGGAGCGTTCTTTGATCGCTTTCTATATATAATTTAATCACAGTTTAAATAACAGATTATTTTCATCCTACTAAGAGAAACAATGTGAAGTTGACCGTTTAGTCACTGCTTTGATTTACTGACACATAGACAAACAACAACTGACTGTACATGAATCATTACATAACATAAATCACTCATCACAGATCAGGCATTAGAATTAACACAATTACTTGCATGTTGTTGCATCACTGTCGAGTCTATATCGTAAAAGTCTGTTTGCAAAGTCTGCGCCGAAATGCGTTTGATTTATCAAAGAATCCACAGTGAAATATACTGAATACAAATAATGCTCAACTGAGACATTCACATTGTTGAAAATAAATAATCATATTTCTCGCATTAGGATCCTTTGAAAGGTAATGTTATTTTAGTCCTGTATCGCTCTTCTCTCCTCGTCATCTCACTAACACACCTGTGGGCGGGGCTAATATTGCAATGATGAATTAGACGTTAATTTCTTCTGCAGAGATGTTCTTTCACTATAGACAGGCACATTGCACAATGAATCATTATCTGGGCTTGGTTACAATAAAAGCTGTTTTTTGGACTAACAAGGAAGTTTTCAGTTCTGAAACTTACAGGATATTCTTATAGTATGATGACCTCTTACATGTCAAAAGCTCAAGGAAAAGTTCATGACCCCTTTAAAGACATTTATAATGTTACATCATATTTTAAGTGACAGTGAAGAATGGAGTAATGCCTGCTGAAAATGCAGCATTGCCATCACAGGTATAAATTACATTCACTAGAAAACAGTTATTTTAAATTGTAATAATGTTTCACAATATTACTGTTTTTATTGTATGTTTGAACAAATAAATGCAGCCTTGGTGAGCATAAGAGACTTCTTTAAAAAAAAGTTTTTTTAAAAATCGCACCGACCTGAAACTTTTAAACAGTTGTGTATATATAGGCAAGACTCATTCCGTGAGAAGATAGATGAAAAAGGAGGTTGCACCAAAACGTTATATATTTCATCTCAGCCTGTTTGTGTTTCAGGTGTCTAGGTGCATCTCTGGCCTTGTGCCCAGAGTACAGCTTGGTTCTGGAGGATGAACTGGGTGTATGTGGGTGCGCTGTGGGCATTCTGGAGGTCCGCTCCTTTGCCAAACGATGTCAGGCCACCTGGCTACCTGCTATGAGGGATAAATATCCTTCACGCCTCCATGGAGCCAGTGGACATGCAACAAAGGTCAGAGTTACAGCTAAACACAAAACTAGACACAGTTATACCGCAGTACTTTTAAAATGGTGCGGTAGTAACCGTCTAATCCTGACATGGTTTGAATTACACTTTCTCCTCCTAACCCTTAGGAGGCGCTGCTGTTTTTCCATGAAGAACAGGACTACCCAGACTCCCTGCTATATCATTTCCCATCTCAGCTCAGGCTTGAGGCTCTTCCTGAACTGGTGGACTGTAGCATCAGTCGTAGCCTCCTCACAGCCTTGCTAACAGCTCTCAAAGCTAATGGTGCGCCAAAACTGATTGTAATTTGAAGAATTTTAGCTTTTTATACAAGATATTAGCCCTGATAACCGAGTATTTCTTCCTCAGGTTCACAGGGTGTATTCTGTGAGGTCCAGCCTACAGATGGATTACGGATGGAATTTCTTACAAAGTTGGGATTTCTGGAGATCCTCCGTGGAGAAGCACGGCCTAGAGAGGGTGTAGTTTTAGGGAGGCTGTTATAAGCGAATAGCCAAAACACACCTGATCCAGAGGAAAATCAAATATGTTTCTAAGCTCAACATGTTGCCATGTTTGAGACCAGAGCTGGGGTTATAGTTGTGCTTAGAAAGTGCTTTGGTGAAGTGTTAAGGTCTGTTCACAATTCTGAAAAGTCTAAAAATAAAATCTACGATCAGATCAAAACATATATTACTGTGATGATCTGAAAATTTCAAATGCTTTTCTAAAATTGTTTGGATACATTTTCTTTTCAGAGACTAACAAAAATTTGGCATCGGACTAACTGTGATTTGTTTTAGTGCAAAAATATTTTGTTTGTGAATCTTTTATTTATAATAGTACAAGCCACAGTAAAAATGTATGAAAACATTTAACAAATCAAACCATAACATTGATTGATATGACTGGGATTGAGTGAAATGTTGGTATAGGTATGTGGTTTTGGAAAAAAAAAATGTTGACAGTTGTTGTGGGATTATCAGATACTGTCTGTAGGCACTTTTTGTGATTATTTTATCATTTTCTGGCATTTAGTCACATTGGACTTGGTGTGAACAGGCCTTTAGGCTTCATGGTCAAAGCTGGGGCTGTGAGAAAACATTAGGGACAACATGAGAACTTAATAGTGATGACTTGTTTACAGCTTCATCTTTACTAATTAGCATTCTGTTTGCTTTCTCACTGCACCGTGCATCTGGAGCTCTGCTATTGGTACACATAAATTGGCTCTGCTTTTGGGGGTAATAAAACTAGCTGTTTTTTATTGAAAGTGTCTGTGTTGTAGCTGTGGATGGCTGTAGGAGCAAAAAGCACAATATTTCTCTTCTGTATTCAGCGCGCACACACACACACACATGCAATCTTCCCTCCAGGCTCACAAAGCAGACTCTTGAAGACACGTAATAGCTCCTCGAGAGTGCTGAAGGGGCCCTGACCTCCACTGCTACAAGATTGATGAATCATGGTGCATCTCACAGGGCTTTTTATAGTTCTTCATTTGAATGAACTCTGTCTTTTTCTCTCTTTCTTTCCTTCACACAAATCTTCTGACAGGCAAAATTATTGTTAGCTCTAACCATCTCGCTTTGTCCTTTCACACACACACACAAACGCACACACACTGTATGCACGTCTGTCCACAATTTCAATAATATGCCTTCTGATCTTTAACTAATAGCCTTTTTTTTAATCACCATGGCAATCAGAAAAAAACAAAAGCAAATTAAAATGGCTTTCTTGCTCCATTGATTTGATATTGTTTGATATAATCTCATTGATTTGAGATTTTTTTGCTGTAGTTTCTGGTCTTTTTGTACATTTATGGTAAAAGACACTTGATTTTGCATGTTAATTTTAAGGCATACAGTTTTCCATTTTTAGAGCACTTTCACTATTTCTGCAGGTTTTAATGTTGGAATTGTGATATATACAATGAAAAGTCTAAGCTTAGGTAGTAATATTTAATGTTGAGTTGTTTGCATTTAATGTTTTTAAGGATTATGGTACAGTACAACTGCAGGTTTTGTAATAATAGAATAAAACGTGTTTACAGCATCATTAAAATCTTTCCTTTCTGGCAAAATGTCTCGTTTTTGTACATATGTATATACACACACACACACACTAACGTTCAAAAGTTAATAGTGTCAGATTTTGAATGCATATAAAATGCAAGTACATAAAAATAATAATAATTACAATTTTTTTTTTTTTTTCGATTTTAATATTTTTTAAAGTTTCATTTTTTTGTGATGGCAAAGCTGAATTTTCAGCATCATTACTCCAGTCCTCAGTGTCACATGATCCTTCAGAAATCATTCTAATATGCTGATTTGTTGCTCAAGAAACATTATTATTATCATAATCGATGTTGAAAATAGATTTTTTTCAATATTTTTGATGAATATACATTTATATAAAATAAAAATATTTTGTAACATTATAAAAGTCTATACTGTCACTTTTGATAAATTGAATGCATCCATGCTGTATAAATTTGTAGTTTTTTTTTTTTTTTTAATTGCTGTCACAGTGGTATTTTTTACTTATAAGGGTATATGAATTTAAGTAAACACTATACATCAGTTGTATTCGTATTGGCCACAGACCATTGCTTGTGTGAGCGAAAGTTATGTTCTGGTGAAGTTACTTTTCCAGTAGGGATTCTGTATTCTTTAAAGTTTTCCCCTGTCAGCAACAGCACAAGAGTGCCTGTCAAAGTTGCAGCCCAACTGCTTGCTGGGAGACCCACCTGCACAGGTTAAAGGATACAAACAAACACTGGTTGAATATAAAACCCAGAGGATTTTCTCAACAGAGTGTGCATGTGTGTGTGTGTGTGTGTATGTGTGTGTGTGTCTACTCACAACTCCTAGCAGGTTGCTCAAGGCAATGTCTGTGTAAGCTGAAAGTAAGGCTGCAGAGTAGAGGGAATATATAATTCAGTTGCAGAAAAATTAAACAACACTACAAAGAATATATCTGTGCATTACTCACCATTTGCAATAGATAACAGATGGGTTCTCCAACTAAATATGAAAAATGCCCCCACGACCATGCAACCCAGAGCACCATTAAACCCTGAGAGGCCAGAGTACAGAAATCTGTACTGCACTGACATAGACATACCTGCAGAGGGCATAAGAGAGAGAGAGAGACCTTCAGTCCAGTTATTGACCATCGGTGCGTTTCAACCAGCTCCCTAGCTTCCTAGGATATGAATCAGTATAACACAAATTCGGGCATTGAGGACCCTGTTTTTTTTTTTTAATTGTTTTTATTAATGCTCAATAACATAAGAACATTGTCAAGGAATTACATACAATTACATATAATAAAACAAAGAGAAAAAAAAACAAGGATTATAAAACAATGAAAAACAAAAGATGACATGACAAAGAGACATAACAAGAATGCATACACTATTAAGGACCATGGTTCACTATTGCGACACTGATGACTCAATTTCAGGCTACATGACAACGCCTTTATACAACAACACTAGGCCTACTGGTATTTATGAACAACAGCGAACTGATATCTTTCTGACTGATATCTTTTCTATTATTTTTAATGTTATTTAAAGTATATTATGATAAGTAGGCCTACTTTGCTTGTTACATACTCGTGCAACTATTTCAGCCGTAAATTATTTATAAATATTAGCTAGATTATGTTCATTGCCTGTCTGGCAATGTATGTTTATGCTAAAATAGAATCAAATAATGGTTTGTATTTTAAAAAATATCTATTGCATGTCATTATTTGTGTGGTGAGAGTTGCCCACACATGAAAGTTGCGGTTTCTGGTCAGTTTGTGTGTAAATGTATGATTTTGACCAATGTTTTTTACTTGTGTACTATTACTGTTGTATTGTATTAATTAAATATTTGTTTAGTTCTCACCAAAGCTCACTCTATTTTGCTGTAGATCATAAAACGGTTATACCTCAGAAGTCTGTCCTGTCGCAAACGCTGCCTGCAGAGTCAATGCCTATAAGGCAGCGAGGCAACAAGTCAGCTGCCTAAGTTTTCGGATGCAGCCTGAGCATTGACGCTCCCTGGTTTTCATGGTGCATTGTGGGACTTTTTAGGGAGGGAATGTTTCAGAGCACAGGAAAGATTTGAGACAACTTGTGATTGAGACAACCATTAAAATGGCTGATGATTAAGTCCTCTGAAGGCAAGTTGACAAACCCATGTGCAGTTTATTGTAATCCAAAAGTGAGCAAACAAACAAAGCAACCACTTGACTTGAACAGACTTGAACATGACACTCACCAACAGCAGGGTTACATTATCAATACACGACAAAGTAACATGGAAGACAATGGCTTTAAATAGAACTTATTGAACACATGACTAAGACAAACAATGGGCAAGTGATACAAGGAACAAGGGAACCAATGAACAAACAGAACTCAGAAACACATTACCATAAACAACCAATAAGCACATGACACACAGACTAAGGGAGCACATGAGGAGAAAGGGAAGCATGACACAAACAAGCAACATGAATCAAACTAAAAGACATGAAACAAGAACATGAAACAAAACTATACATTAGGGGAGAGCGGGGTAAGTTGTCACACTTTTCACACTGTCTAACATTTACTGAGCACCATATATCACTATGGTATAAATGTCATACCAAATCAAAGAAGGAAGTCTTGGGCACATATGTTGTATTCATTACATTTTCATATCTTATCTCATTACGGAGTTGTAGACTGTTGAATAGAGAATGTGCACTTGTGAAAATTTGCCCCGTCGGCGGGTAAGTTGTCACACTAGATTATCTAAAAATAAGAACACAACTACTTAATTGTTATTATTGATTTTAATTTTTAAATTCAAACCAGAACTGGAAATATAAACAATCATGCCTAGAGAATTTGGAAAAACAATTATTTCAATCCAAACAATACATACAAAAAATACAATATTTACTTTGAACTTTAAACTCAAACTTTCTCTGGCTTGCACATAGATCCATGATAACTGAATGGAATACTGCAAATAACTCGCTTAACTTAACATGTTTAATCTCTGAACATAACTGACTTAACATGTTGAAGCTCTTTTTTGAGCATGTTCTATGTGTTTATTTGTACTGGGGCATGTTGTCACATGTGACGACTTGCCCCAAAATCATTGAGACAACTTGCCCCAAAATGTGTGCTAATGTTGGCTAAATCTCAAGGTGAGCTCAACATAGCACGTCAGCTAAAGTATCAAATATGTTGTGCAAAATAATAATTTTTAACATTCATATCTAACAAAGTTGAATTGCATAAAATTTAAAGTGCAAATTTTTTACTTTTTAAGCCAAAAATTAAGAAAATTGTGCTAACCTCAGATTAGAGCGATCTTGACCACATGTGAACAGGAAGTTGACTATAGAAGAAGAAGTCACACAAAGTGGCTATTTGATTTTTGAGATAGAGCCTTTAGTTTTGGAGTTATGAAGAGTGTGACAACTTACCCATGTGACAACTTACCCCGCTCCCCCCTACAGCTGACTCCATTTTCAGTGCCCTGACTACTGAACTAGGGAGCTGACTGAGACGCACCCTATTACTCCACTTCACTTGCTCTTACGGTCTTGTGGACTTACAATGGGCACAACGTGCTTGTGAAATCCAGGAGACCGTAGGGTGTCGCATTTGTCATTTTCAGAACGGTAAGTGATATGCGGCCTCAATATGCACTTTTGCTCAGCCCAAACTGAGCTCTGCAGACTTATTCCCGACAGTCAAAGCGACATTACGTCACAAAAGTGCGGAATCATAAGAAGGCCGCGAGTGTTAAGGGTGCCATTTGAGAGGCCTAGGTTATTATATGGCCAAGAACCACTCGCTTTGATAGGTTCATTTTGTTCTATGTGCCTATGTTTAATACCTCCTTATGACTTTTATTAAAGCTTTTACTTGTCTTAAAAAAGGGGTTGCTGACGAGTGGCTGTAATTAAGAGGTAAACTCATCTACTCACTAGTGCGTACTGCTTTCACGGCCTCATTTTGTTTATAATCACACTCTTTCAAACTATTTGAGCTCAAACTATGTTTCTGAAGATTATCATGATGAAGAAAATGTGTATGAATCAAACTTTTGTTGGTCACAGAGCTTATTTTCTGCAATAATCCAAAAGCCAATGGAAAAATCTGCTAACTTCTGGTTTGGCCTACAAAAATGTGTCACCACTGCAGCACTATATTAGCTCAGACCTGCCCTACTGCTACCAGATAGCCTCTCAAAGCATTTTAGACTAGAATGAATTACTAGCATACTGCTCGCTGCATAGTGCATACTGCACAGTATAAACTCTATATTGTCCAGTTCTAACTAAGTATGTGAACCTGTATGCAATGTTCAACAACAAATGTTTCAAACTGTATTTTTCTATATTGTTGTCACATTACCTCATAACATTGCAATTATACATCTGGCTCCTCAAATATTGGCACCCTTAGTAAATATGAGCGAATCACAAACATTTAACCTTTAATTAAAGTCAAACAGTTGAATGAAAAAGATTCTTATCATATTTTTTTTTTTTTTTACATATATATGTATTCCACAATTATTGACATCCCTTCATTTAATACTTTGTGCAACCTCCCTTAGCCAAGATAACAGCTCTTGATCTTCTCCTATAATGCGTAATAAGGTTGATGGACATATGGCAAGAGATCAGAATCAGAAAGAGCTTTATTGCCAAGTGTGCTTGCACACGCAAGGAATTTTTCTTGGTACTGAAGCTTGCACTTGTACTTGGTGATGTTCCTCAGACCTGTCTAGACTGATGCCGGATTGTTGGATGACAACTGGTTTTTCAGCTTTTCAGAGTAGCTTCTTTTAGCCTCTTTTTGATGGAGTTTATAATATTGTGTATCCTAACTAATTGCCCAGGGTCTTTGGAAGAAAATTTGCCCCACAGCCTTAAAATCCAACACCATATTCACAGTGGGGATAAGGTACTTTTCTACATGGCTATGTTTCTGTCTATGCCAGACCCACCTCTGGTGTATTTTGGTCTCATCTGACCATAACCTTAGTCCCAAATGGAAGTTCTAGTAATGCCTGGCAAACTGTAGGTGCGTGATATTGATGTTTTTTTTATTGCAACCTTCCCAAACAAGTTGTGGTTATATAGGTGAGGTCTGATTTTTTTTTTTGGAGAAAGTTTTGGAGACTTTCTGACCCCAAGGCCCAACTAGCATCTGCAATTCTCCAACTTTGATCCCTACAGTTTGTTTGGCGACTCAAACCATCCTCCTCAGTGCGTGTGGGTCCAATATAGACACACATCCTCTTCCAGTATACTGTTACCATCTCCAGTTGATTTAAACTTCTTAATTATTGCCCAGACAGTGGAAATAAGTATATATATAATCTCACAGCCATTTCTTGATTTGTGCAGCTCAACAAACTTTTGTCACACATTATTACTGTATTTTCAGGTCTTTACCCTAGTCATGAATGACTATAAGAATTTGGCCTGTGTCACTTCACATTTAGAGCCAAGTGAACAGAAAGTTATGACTTATCACTTATGTGTTCCTGATCACTAAGGTGAACTTAAAAACTACCATATAAATGGAAATATGCTTCAGTAATATTTTTACTCATTAGAATTTGTAGGGGTGCCAGTAATTTTGGCACACATATTTTGGAGAAAACCATATGTATTTAATTTATTCCAAATTTGTATTTTGTGTAAATTAACTTCAATTAAAGATTAGATTTTTGTGAATATTTTGAATAAAAGACTAAGACAAATTTTCACAGACAGTTTTGCTCATATTTACCAAGAGTGCTAACTTGTGGAGCCCCCTGTAAATACACAAGTCCAGTTATTATTTCAGAAATTAATATGGTTATTTTGCATGCTTTATCCAAGTTTGTATAAAACAAAAGTCTTTTGGCAGTATCAAATACATGAGTCAAGAAACTGTCAAATACTGAGGTCAACGGGTATTCTGTGCGTACATACACAACATATGCACATAACATACGTTTTGATTTTTATTTATTTTATTTTTTATTTTTTAAATAATAGGCTATTTGATATCTGGTGTGCAGTACACTAAGGCATATAAGTGGACTTGGGTTTGTGGTTGTAGTTCTGTTCGTGATCTGAAGGTGGCAGTGTATTTTTAGTCTATAGTTGCTGCCCCTATGTTCCTGTCCAAGCTTTCAGACTTCACTAACGCCCACCATTCCCTAGAGTTTTCTTTTACTGTAGCACATCTTTCTTTCTCTCTCTAATGCTATCTCTCTCTCTCTTTCTGCATTTTTCTGCAGAAAGGGCTTATTTACAGTAGGCCTATCTGATATTTTAAATATTTGCATGACCACATGCTCACATTTGATAACCTTTTTGGCTATGTAAACAGACAAGGCTTTGGAATATATATTTATATTACTCAGCAACGATCCACATACTGAACAAGAAAGCTCTGACCCTGATTCTGTCTGATAGAAGATTAATAAAACAGTTCTGTCATTCAACAGTTAACCTTCAGAGAAAACCGTGTTCACCTTCGCCTCAATTTACCCTGTTTTATTTGTCCAGCTGCCTTCATGGAATGGCTCTCAGAAGCTCTTGCTCTCTCAGAAACCAAGATATGTTTATTTGATCATTCTGTCTGTCTGTCTAACTTGGATGTTTAATTGCTGTAAAATTGGAGTTTTGAATTTAGACATGTCCAACAGTTACAAAATATACATTGCCATTCAACACCAAACTTGAACACCAAATCAGAATATTATAAGGATTTCTGAAAGATTGTAAGACACAGAAATCTACACAGGAATAAATGACATTACAGTTATTTTAAATTGTAATAATATTTCACAGTATTACTGTTTTTACTGTATTTTTGATCAAATAAATGCAAGCAGCCTGAATGAGCATAAGAGTCAAAAACCTTAAAAAATGTTACAGACCCAAAACATAGTGTGTATAAAATTAATAAAAAATAATTTTTTGTGTGTTTTTGTTTCACTGAGGTTAATGTCATTCCCTGTGTTTAGTGTTCTTGGACTTTTATTTTGATATTCTTTTGTCTTGCTGTGCCTGCGTTCAGTACCTGTGGTTTAGTTCCTGTTAACCTTTGTTTGTTATTCACTTTCACCTGGGGAGTATTCCAGAATGCAAGGTTATCTTACTGTCAAACATACAATCTTGGTTGATTAACCAAAACCTTGCTTATTTGAGGTATGCTGGTTCCAAAAACGCATCTGGGAGTTAGTTCAGCCAACCCTGTGCTCTCTCCTTCCTAAACACATTCAAAGAGATTGACAGTGCAGAGTTGTTTGGAACTATTGAGAGCTCCATGAAACACGTGACCACAAGATCAAAGCATGTCACAACTCTATTTTTCAACAGCTCTGATTAGATCCATGTTGTACAATGTGGTTTGTAATGATCTTATAACATTGCCAAAATCGCACAGTCTGTAGCAGGGATTAGTAATTTCTAAAGACATTGATTAGCTTGTTCAGAGGGATATTCTAGAAAGCAAGGTTCCCTTTTGATGCAGTTGCACAGACAAATGGCGTTTCAGCCCGGCAAAAAAGGGCGGGGTTGACTGCCTATTTAGGAAATACAGAAATGCCATCAGTCATAATCTTTCTCCTTAACCGCAAAGATCATCTCGCTGCTCCAAAGAAGACTGAAGCCACTCTTCTCGTCTCTTTTCACTGTAGTAACAAGCCTCGCAACGGAAACACGACGCTTCAGCAAGCAAGCTGATTCAGTGATCTCCGGGTGCTGGAGACGATGTGTTTGTTGCTTGACATTTCAAGCTTTCTATAGATATATTTCTCATCTGCGAGGCAAACATACACTGAATTTTGGTTCATGTTTGTTATGTGCTCAAGTTCACTGACACTGAGATGGCAGAAAGTGCATCCTGATTGTTTTCATTATTTTACAAAAGCAAAATGTTTTGCTGTTAATATGACTTTACAGAAATAAAAGTGGACCCTTTACAGTTTGCATTACTCTTATCTATACGACTAAAATGACGGAGTATTTTAAGTTAAATGCAAGTGATTTATCTAGGACTAGGCTAACATTAGGCCAAGCGGACTTGTAGAGTTGCTACTACTTACATGTTTCAAGTGATAAGCCTGAGATCTGAGGTCGATGAATGATAGGCAAATGTTTGGATTTCCTGCCGTTAAAGATCTCTCCCTCACGGACTGACTTCACCACTTCCTGTGGAGTTTTTTTTTCAGCGACTAACCTACTAATAAAATCTTGGTCGACCAAACCTCTTCTAGTCGACTATTAGGGGGCACCCCTACCCACATCACAGACCTTTCTTGAGATTCACATTCGAGGGAGTGGCATACCAGTATACAGTCCTACCGTTTGGACTCTCTCTAGCTCCACATACTTTTACAAAGTGGGTAGACGCAGCTCTTTCCCCTCTGAGGCAGATGGGAATCTGCGTACTTAACTACCTTGAGGGTTGGCTGCATTTATCCCAGTCAAGACAGGAGCTATGCGCTCACAGATCCCTGCTCCTCAGTCATCTGGAGAACCTGGGATTCAGAGTCAACTTTGGCAAGAGCTCGCTGCTTCCCAGCCAACAAATTTCGTTTCTAGGGGTGGTTTTCAATACAGCTCTAATGCAGGCTTGGCTCTCACAAGATTTCCTGAAAATCAGGAGCATGGCAGCCTCGTTCAAGGTGGGGGCTCTTCTCCCCTCAAGAGGTTTCAAAAGCTGCTAGGCCTGATGGTTCCAGCTCCCTCAGTAGTTCCGCTGAGCCTGTTCCATATGCGACTACTCCAGCTTTGGCTAAAAGGCTGTGTCCCATGCATGGCGAATGCATGACGCACGGGCCAACACTCTCTCAGGATGATCCACGGCTGTGTCAAGGCCTTGGGCCCTTGGAAGTCTTCCTGCTTCTATCAGAATGGGTTAATGCTGGGCTCTATTTCCAGGAGGAAAGTGGTCATGACGAATGCCTCCAAGAAGGGCTGGGGCGCCCTGTGTGACAGCAGAATTACCTTCGGCTCATGGGCGACTCCCTTGATGAAGTGGCACCAACTAGAAACCATCTAGAAATGATGGTGGTCATTCTGGGCTTTAAGGAGTTCCTGACGGAACTCAGGGGTCATCACGTCCTGGTCCGCTTGGACAACAGGATGGTGGTTGCCATTATAAACCACCAAGGAGGTATCAGGTCTCACCCTTTACACAGACTGTCTTCTCCTATGGGCATAGAAGAACCTCCTCTCATTGAGGGCGGTTCACGTGCCGGGTTCATTGAATGTAGTAGCGGACATGCTATCATGCAGCGGACTGCCACCGGGGGGGTGGAGACTCCACCCCTAGACTGTGAATGCAATATGGCACACTTTCGATCAAGCAGATGTGGATCTTTTTTTATGACAGAAATTAACTCCCACTGCCATATATACTTTTCAAAGGAAACGGATGTGCTGGCCCAGAAATGGCCTCGCCTGTGGCTTTATGCCTTCCCTCCTGTAGCCCTGCTCCTGCAGCTCGTCAGTTGGATCAGGGAGGAGAAATTATCATTCCTTCTGGTGGCACCACTCTACCAGAACCAGCCTTGGTTCCCAGAATTGATTCAGCTGCTGCATAGCCCATACCACTGAGGAGGGACCTCCTCTCTCAAGCGGGGGGAACAGTTTGGCAACCTCGGCCTGAGTTATGGGACCTGCATGTATGGCTTCCCCCAAGGGTCATGAGAACAATCTCAGAGTTGAGGGCCCCCTCCACCAGGTGCTTTTACGCCCATAAATGGTCTAAATGGTCGACTCATGCTCCAATCTCTGGCCAATCATTTGGGAAACACAGCCTGGTCGTTAAGTTTCTCAGAGGGGCTAGAAGGTTGAATCCTCCCGCCCTTGCTTGACTCCGTCGTGGGACCTCTCCACAGTACTTAGGGCTCTTGGAGGCCCTCCTTTTGTGTCCCTCCTTTTGAGCCTCAAGTCAGCTGACCTTCGGTCCCTCTCGCTTAAAGGCCCTTTCACACTGAACGCGATGCGAAAAAGCGAGGCGAATTGCAGAAGAACGGACCTTTCACACCAAACGTGAAACAACATCTTCTGCTAATTCACGCCTGCACGCTAGGTGGCACCGATAACAATGCCTTTGTCATAATGTATGCGTCTCATATATGGCTTTAACGTCGTCTGCTGCATAATAGTCTATACAGCGTTAAATTAAGATGAATAAAGTTTGGTACTACATTATAAACACAAACTATCTATAATGCTTACAAGAATACATCATAAAATATAATCAGAGGTATAATTAGCATCAAGCTACTTTTAAAAATTTTATATGATTATTAATGTCTTTGCTCAAAACACACTTTAAACCATCATTGAGTTATTGTAATAACTTCTGATATGATCTAAAGTGGGTTTTGGTTCGATAACGGGCAGACATGCATTCATTGTATGTTTTATAATGGATTGAACGCTAAATCTGCTTATCATTTGTCATAAACATCCTTTATTGTTATAAAAATACCATGAGCTGCATAAAAAACACACAGAAAACATCGTCATAATCATATGTCTATTTGCCTTCATATTTTATCTGTAGAAAAATGTTTCTCTCAATTTTTACATACGGAAGAGCAGGAGATATGATTACATAATTTGACAGATCTAAAATGCGCTCCCATAATCATAACACTCGCGCACATGGAAGAAAACTGACAGTGATCACATAATTCAGTGGAAAATAAATAGAAATGATATTCTGTATAAAAAACATGTGAGAATAAATCTGTTCTCAGATACCAATGATAATCTCCTCCTGGATTACTCTTCTTTGGTGTTTGTTTGCACTAGTATTCGAAACAGCGCCACCACTCTCGCCCTTCTGTGCAACAGCAGCTGCTCCGGGCACTTGATCTAAAGCTCAAAACTAATTGGACGGCACGTTTCATCATGGAGTGATGGGAAAAATTTTTCGCAGAATTTTCGCGTTCAGTGTGAAAGGGCCTTAAGACTGCCCTCCCTCTGGCTTTAGCGTCAGTCAAGCGAGTTAGAGATCTGCAGGCTCTATCTGTGGAAACTTCCTGCATTGAGTTCAGTCCTAACGACAGTAAAGTGGTCCAGTAAAGTGGTTTCTACCCCGTTCAGAACATGATAGAGAAGGTGATAGCACTGCTAGTCCTTCCGCTCGCAGAAGACGAACAGGCACTTGTTAGTCAGCTATAGAGGCCGCACTAAAGAGCTGCCGGTTTCGAAGCAAAGACTCTCCAGATGGATCATGGATGCGATAGCGCTGGCTTACAAGTTTATGGACTTGTTGTGCCCCTGAGTAGTGAGGGCCCACTCCACTAGAGGTACAGCCTCCTCTTGGGCGTGGTCCAGTGGAGTGTTTATCGCAGATATATGTGCGGTGGCCAGCTGGTCCTCACCATCCACTTTCATCAGATCTTACAACTCTTCAAGCAGGGATATTGTCAATCTAAAATACTCAAGTATTATGTAGCAGGCTCTGACTGTGGTCTGAGACTCTCTTTATACAGCTGATCAAGGGGCCCTCGAATCGTGCGCCTCCAAGCTGTCAGCTTGCAGAGTGACTTCTGTTCTGCGCATGTAGCACGGCACTATTGGATTAAGTTCCCCATAAGCGTCAGCGAAACTGATGCAATGTGAGCGGACCGTATCGAAAGGGAATATTATGGTTACTCACGTATCCTTGGTTCCCTGCGATAACAGGAACAAGCATTGCGTAGCTACTGTCTACTACGCTGCCTGTCATGGCCCCTCAGTCGAAAGATTCTGACTGACGACATTGTATGACTTAAATAGGCAGTCAACCTCGCCCTTTTTGGCGGGCTGAAATGCCATTTGTCTGTGCTGTTGCACAGACATGAACCAATCAGGCTTCAGAATTCAGAGAAAAAGGACTTTTCCCTATAGACCCCTTAATCGCCTACGTCACTGTGACGTCACCGCTCTAGCTGGAGGCAAAACATAAGGATGAACTCATAGCAGGCGTGCTAAAAGTTTGAGGTTTTGACTTTAAAATGTCGTCTTGTTGTGTTTTTGGCTGCCAGAATAGAAGGAACAGCACTTTTGGTTCAAAACTAAAGTTTTACCGGATCCCAGCAGACATTCCTTCACAGAAATCAAGAAGACAATTGTGGTTGAATGCAATACGGCGTACAGACTGGACGGAGACGATCATAAATAATGCTCGTGTTTGCAGTGCACACTTCATATCAGGTAAAATAATCTATGCATATGTACTGGTGTGTTGGTTTTATCTAGTACTACACCAGGCTTAGCTAAAAAAAAAAAGTAGGCTACTGTAATGTTATGGCCGTATGGCATACGGGTCAGGCAGCCTGCTTCCATCTGCGAGAGTTAATTTACAAAAATAGCTGTCACGGTCCTGCAGAGTCAGTGACTGTACATATTCGGACAGTTCCGAACCTTCTTCTCCATCCATGTTTAATAAATCCCTCCTAAAACGTGCTAGCTTACGCTTGTCAACATTACGTCCAGCGCCTCTTTTTGCCTCCAGCTAAGCCCCGCCCACCAGGAATCGTTGCAATGTTTACAAACTTTTAAGGGGTCTATAAGCACCAGCAAAACTGATGCAATGCTCGTTCCCGTAATCTCAGGGAACCAGGGTTACGTGAGTAACCATAACGTTATCTTATTGTCAAACATACACTGAACTCTTGATTGATTAGCCCAAACCTTGCTTACTTGAGGTAACCTTGCTTAATTTGGTTCCAAAAACGCATCCGGGAGTAAGTTCAACCAACCCAGAGTACGTTCACAGTTAACACACAAGAAGACATTCTCAACAGAGCAAAGAATCGGTGAGTAACCATGGATACGGACACTAAGAAAAAACGCACCATACTACTTTCTTCTTCTTTTGTTTAATGCCGATTTACATATTTAGTAAATATTGCCACCAATTTAGTGGTTCTGTGCAATTATTTTCCAATCTTTTCGTTTAATAATCTTTATTCAGTGTGAATAAGAACTATGTTGTTTGATACTAATTATATAATGAAAATAAAGACTGATTAAATTAAATAACAGTCTGTGCTCGCAAACATAACATGGCTGTAAAAGTTTACTTTTTTTTTTATTTTTAGTTTAGGAGGTTATCCGCTTACTCACTGTCACGGACAATAACACAAGATCCAGTAGCGAGTGCAAAAACAGTTTATTTGTTCCACAACAAATATAAATATCCAGGCAAGATGGTCAGAACGTGCAACACGTGGCAGGCTTTGGTGGCAAGGAGTCTGCAGCGGGCTGGGATCCAACAGGCAGACGGTAATCCAGAGCAAACGGCCGGGTAAGAAATCCACACTCGAACAGAAACTCAAACTCACAGGAAACAGTAGACAAAAGGAGAACTGCTGGGAACAACGAGACCAACGTGAGCACAAGAACGATCTGACAAGGAACACAGCAAACACACGACTACATATAAGACAGATAACGAGCCGCACCTGTGACTGATCAGCGCAGTTAGTCACCATAGCAACGCTAATGACTGAACTGACACTGACAGCACCCAAAACACAAACACACACTCACACGCAGACAGAGCGAGAATGAGTCCGTGAACACATGAACCATGTCACTCGCCCTTACACATACCTGGGTACGTCACATAACCTGCTCTCTGGAATACCCCCAGGTGTGTTTGAATAGGGTTGGAGCTAAACTCTGCAGGACAGCGGCACTCAAGCCCGATGTTGCCTATTCCTACATTATAGCATAGAATATGTCTTGTTGCAAAAATAAAAAAAAAAGTCTGAATGCAGATCAAAGATGTGTGAGATGAGAATGTATATATATTGGAATAAAGTAAACATTACCTTGTTTTAGTAGTGCTTTATATATCCATATAAGTATTTATATGTATATATTATATATATAAAATATTATGCTCAATCTGTCATGCCAACTGGAGTCTCATTAATAGGGCATGTATGTACTGAACACCTCTGAAGTAAACTAATGTCTCTATAGCCTAACCTCGGTTCACTGAGATGAGGGAACGAGACATTGCGTCAGAATCTGATGCTTTGGGGAAACACCTTTCATTGAGAAATCAAGCGTTAGCATCAGTTCTGGCAGGTCACGTCAGTCAAGCTTGCATCAGTTGACTCCCAGGTGACTCACGTCTACCTATAGGAATACGACTCAGATCACAGCATCCATATATAAGCTCCTCAGTATCATCAGCTATCGCATTTCTCAGGAGCTAATTACCCTCCTCCATCCCCAGCTCCTCCTCTCTTCAGTCAGGATTGGCCTTATGATTCCCCTGAATCAGACTAATTCTTGAAATATGTCTACATGTTAAATTATTGACCTTAATGATATCTGCATATGTTCTGTTCTGTTCTGTTCTGTTTACCCTAAGGGGGTTATTGCTGCTCTCCCTGCTCTTATCCATGCTGGATGCGCAGGGAGTTCTTGCCCAGAACAGAACCATACCGCCAATACAAACTCTATGCAATTATCAATCATATTTGACGATAGAGGTCCTGACAGAAATACTGAAACCTCATTGAATAACGCCATTGTTCTGTTTGTTCAAGTTGCACAAGCAGGACATATCTTTAAACTTCCCATGAACTGGAAGTTGCAACCGACTTTACTTCAGTGTTGTGACGTATTTCCAAGTGAAAAGGAATATTGCATAGAGGGTGGGGTTTTATTTTAGTGCACCTCCTCTCCATCACTCACAGACTGATGGATGGAGAGGAGTGGTTAAGGATATTCAACCCAAGCCGTCAAACTGACGTCATCAGAGAAGGAACGCCATTCCAGAGCGAAAGCAAATTTTCAGATTTTCATTAAAGATCATCACGACAAACACATTTTTTCTGTGTTTTAACTTGCATGGATTAATTGTTCACCACAAAACTAAAAATGTGCACTAACAAAGTAAATAGGGTCAATTTTGATTTCATGATAACTTTAACGATAGTTACGTCCCACTAATACAAAAGACCCATACTGATGGGCCCTACTGGAACTAGTTGTACCTAGTTGCCTTGTATTTAAGGAAAAATCACGTTTAGCTGAAGTAAGTTGTACTGCAGACCATTATTACATGCGTCTCCTGTGTTTTCTATGTCTTCATGTTTGGATAATATTTGTGTGTCTATTGAATAAAGACTGCTTGCTAACAGATCCTCAGCTCTCCTCATTCCTGCGTCACCATGAGAGATAATAATGTTAAAACATTCATAAAGCTAAGCACTCCCTTTCACTGACCATTTATTGAAAAAAAAAAAAAAGAAAAAAAAAAGCTTAACAAAAATGACTTTGTATGCAGGGGCTCTGAAAGGAAAATGAGCTCTTACTGCAATAAATTTGACTGCATCTTCCTGACTGCACTTTTGGGACTCTTTATGTTCCGCTGTTTTGTAGTGAAGGACTCCTCAATATAGGATGCCAATAAAAGAGCTCTGAGATGAAAACCTAGCAGCAGCAGCAGGAAGGACACACCCAGAATTCTCTTTCCAGAAATCTCTTTCCCATCTGAACAGCACAGCAATGTGACCCAGGAGGGTAATACCGTCTGTTCACTCTTTCTTTCTCTCTCTCTCTCATATTTGTTTCCTTTCTATAAACGAATGTTTTTATGCGTCATATGAATCAGTTTGCATGGTTGTACGTTCTCACACAAGGAGCCCTTTTAACAGATTTCCAGATTTCAAGCTCTTGCAAATTGGTAAACATCCGTAGACGACTTGCTAATTGTAAAACAGATTGTGTTATGTGGAAAATTCCTATTTTGATCAGCGTCATTAAAATAGATTGCGATCTGGTGTTTTCATAACTCATTTTCTGTCTCTGATGCAGTTATAACGCTTACAACACATTGATAAATGCCATCTATGCAATTATATTACCTAAATTCAACATCTGTGACCCAGAATGGATTCATTTTATTCCTGCTTTCTATATTACCATGGTTACGAGTTCCTGTTTGTGCATTAGTGTGGGATCATCAGTAGTAAACCCATGCTAACTTCACTGGGTTTATACTTGAGTCATGTAGAGAGGACAGCATGAACAGCCTGTCTGCTAAACACCAGATCTCATTATCAGTGGACCACAGTTTATGCAGCGTAACAAGGTTAGGGGTCCCTCTATGCTTTGATTTAGTGAAATCTTTAGACAAACAAATATATAAACTACCTTTAGTACTACTGCACTTTCTTATGACTTATGACAAAAATTTGTTTGGTGTAGAAGGTCTTAACAACTAATTTAATTTGTTGTACCCTTTAGACTCGGTTGTGTAAGGCAGGAAGGAAGTGATATCACATACTGCATGATAAATCACATCACATCATTTCCTCTAATAGCGGAAAGTTTGATCAAGTCTGCTGCTAAAAGCATCATTCTATTCTGTGAAGCTAAAGTAACTTCTTAATGTTCTTGGTCTAATTATGATTGATTCGTCAGGGCTCGTATATATAAAAAAAAATGCACAGTTGAAAGCTGGGCATGATGTGAGCCTTAATAAAAGAACAAGAAGAAAAATAAATCTGACCAACAACAAACTGAATGAGGACAACTCCAAAATAAATAAAATGTTTCAAAATGTAAACCACAAAATATATTAATATCACAATTAAATCTGTTTACGTGATAATAATTACAAGGGGAATATTTATAAATGAGTTTAAAAGAAATTAGTCAGTCGTATGGTACCATGAATGCATTTAAAAAGATGCAACCTGCATTGCTATAATGTTATTATATTATAGTTACAATGACTTTTTAGTAATTCAGATTTATTTCTGTCAAATAAGTGAATTAATATTGTTATTAATAGCCGTGTTTTGTTCTTATCAATACTTATTGTGAGTAATAATAGTTACTACTCTCTATAAATGCATCACTGTTGGCTTTAAGTAAAGTAAAAACACAGGATGCAATTTTCCTAAAGAAAATGTTAAGAAATCATGAAGATGTGCTCAATATGCATTTTAAGTTGCTTACTTGTAAATGTAACTAATGAACAATAATTCCTGTAATAATACTAATAATAGAAATCATTAATACAAACAGTTGGACATTTTTAAAAAAAAATCTTTTTTAATGTTACATACTTGCAAAACACTGCAACAGTATTTTTAAAGTATAATTCCAAACTGTTTTTTGCAATACCATGCATATGGCTGAGGAGATAAAATTCATGACCTCTAATGCAAACATTAGCCATTAAAGACATAATTAATAACTAATTGGTACAGCAAACAAGGGTCTATGGAACTATTTTATATATGATCATTTATAAATCACTGTATAATGGATTATGAGCATGCACATTGAAAAAGCAAATGCATGCCTTATAAGTAATTATAAAAAATAATATAAATGTATCTATAACTGTTCTTATAATGCAGTATAGGTCTTAATGAGTCTTTAAAACATATATTTATAGAATAGTAATACTTACTTATAAATGGGCCTATAAATCATTATAAGCATGGTCTTCATAGAAAGTGTTAGAAATTTCTTTGATTTTATATGTGATTAAATCATTTATGAGGAAGATTTCAGATTTTACTCCACAACAGAACTCAACTGAAAATGGAGGCCTGAATATCTTAGATTTTACCACCTTTAAACCTTTTCTAATTGAAAGAAACATGCCAAATTCTGTTCACCCTTTTCGAACCATCTCTCTCTAGATCTAATGAAGGCCCCCTCTAACTTCCTTTTATAAATATCTTCTAAGTGTAAATAACTCAAGACATTCACTATCTGAAGAATTAGGAGGAGATATGTGAGTGAAATCCATAATTTTAGAAATGATTGTCTCCTCTTCAAGTCTTTTAGCTTTAGATAATAAACTTTGAAATTTTCAATGAAATTTACTAACTTCAAATTTAAATAATTACTAATTAATAGTTCCCTATCAGTCAGTCACATTCAACGTTACATCAGAACTGAACTGACAAATTGGTCATCCATTTCTCTGTGGTTAAAAAAAAAGAAGCAAGTGCTCGGCCGCGGCCAGCTCAGCCGCAGGAAGACAACGACTCTGAACTGCTTTAATTCATTCAAAGGAAGGACAGCGGTTCCACTGAAACTACTTCAGAGGCTCCTGGGGCACATGGCATCCACAGCCGCGGTCAAACCGCTCAGATTACTTCATATAAGACTGCTTCAGCACTGCTTACACGGCAGAGTCCCGAGATGGGCATGGCACCGTGGCTCACACCGGGTGCCGATCATGCCGGCCTCTCACCAGACTTTCAGCCCATGGTCAGACCTTGCTTTTCTACAGGCAGGAGTTCCCCTAGAACAAGTGTCCAGGCATATTGTTGTCTCAACAGATGCCTAAACCACTGGCTGGGGTGCCATGTGCAATGGGCATGCTGTCTTGGGCTCCTGGACAGCACCTCGACTGCAGTGGCACGTCAATAGCCTCGAGTTGCTAGCAGTATGGCTTGCCCTGCGCCGCTTCAGATTGCTGCTACAGGGCAAGCATGTGCTGGTCCAGACGGATGACACTGTGGCCATTGCGTACATCAACCAACAGGGTGGTCTACACTCCCTTCGTATTTCGCAACTCGTCCACCATCTCCTCAGAAGCATCTGAGGTCACTTCGTGCCATCTACATTCCAGGCGAGCTCGATCGTGCAGCCGACGAGCTCTCACGACAGCCTATGCTCCCAGGAGAATGGAGACTCCATCCCCAGCTGGTCCAGCTGATTTGGAGATGCTTCGAAGCCACACAGGTAGACCTGTTTGCCTCTCTGGACATGTCTCACTGCCAGTTGTTTTACTCCCTGACCGAAGGGATGCTTGGCACTGATGCGCTGTCACACAGCTGGTCCCAGGACCTGTGCGAGTATGTATTTCCCCCATTGAGCCTGCTCGCAAGACACTGTGCAAAGTCAGGGAGGACGAGGAGCAGGTCTTGGTAGTTGCGCCGTAGTGGCCCAACTGGACCTGTTTCCCAGAACTGATGCTCCTCGCGATAGCCTCTCCCTGGTGGATTCCTCTGAAATGAGACCTGCTTTCCCAGAGACTAGCCACCTTATGCAGGGTTCCTACACATTTTCCATTTCAAAATTCTATAATTTTTCAGACTCAAATTTCCAAACCTCTCTGTAGATTTTCAGACCATATTTAACATAAATGGTTCATACAGCATTATTTTCAGCTTTATATTTGGTATATAGTACAGTCATCTGTAAATATTTTTATTTACTCCAGGGTTTTTTCCATTGATTTTCTCAAAGGGAAAACATACAGAGCCCCCAAAATAAAAAAATGTTTCAATCACTAAAGAATCACTTAACAGCTGCCATGAAAACACATTTCTTGTATGATACATTTATTTTCATTAAATACTTAATTTTCTATTATAGAAAATGAATTCTGTCAATCGATTAAAAAAATTAACTAATTAATCGCACATTTTTTCTGTAATTAACTGCAATTAAAAACATTGTTTTTAATCAGTTTTTAACAATTTAATAATTGCAATAATTTCACAGTTACTCTCCAAATTAACATAGAAACAACTTAAAGACAGTATATTTTAAATATCTGTTTAATTTGTTTAATCTTTTTATGAATAAAGGCGAGTATCACTGATACTAATACTGACAGTGATGTCTCTATGAAATAGACTTTTTTAAACATTAATTCTAGACATTCAACATTACAGTATAACTAAAAGCTAACAATTTCAACATATATTAGGCTTTAAAAAATAGCTTTTAATTTAAGTGAACTTAAAACAATCTTCACATAAATCCATTATAATAAATGTCATATTTACCTAGGATTTATGTAGGAAATATACAGAGATTGAATAAAGTTACCAAACACTTTACAGTCTTCACTGCATAAATTATAAATTAAATATAGATTAATCCTTATTAAAGCTACAATTTTCTCGGTTACTTTTGTTCTTTGATTAACATTAATGACAGCCATCACAGCACCTGGTTTATTAGGCTGCTGTGACTTTAAGATCTGCAGCTGCCGAACATGAAGTAGATCTGACACGCATCTCATTCGACAAAACGGCATTTTGGCATAATTCTGTGTGTTATTAACCATCTGGAAAATAGGGATTCTTATGTTAGACTTCACTTTCTTGATTTTAGCTCTGCTTTTTAACACAATTATACTACAAACACTGGTGCACAAGTTAGAGGTACTCGGACTGAGTCCATCACTATGCAACTGCATATTGGAGTAAATAGGAGGTAGAGTGTTAGAATCCACAGTATCACTTCCTCTCCCATCATTCTCAACACTGGCTCTTTTCAGGTATGTGTACTGAGTCCTCTGCTTTACTCCCTGCTGTCCTATGTTTGTTCAACTACATTCTCAAGCAACCATATTGTCAAATTTGTGGATGATATAGCAGTGGTGGGGCTTGGTGCAGAGATAACAGCCTCTGCATCAATGTTAAGAAAACAAAGGAAATGATCGTGGATTTTAGGAGAGTCATCAAGAGCCTTCCTGCTCCTCTTTGCATCACAGGAACACCTGTTGAGGTTGTCCCTAGTTTCAAATATCTGGGGATATACCATGGCCATGACCTGACTTGGCATACTAACATCATGAGCACAATAAAGAAGGCCAATCAACGATTGTACTTCTTGAGGAGGCTCAAGCGGGCTGGTTTGGGCACTTCAGTCCTTACATCCTTCTATAGGGGTGCGGTGGAGAGTATCCTCACATCATGTGTCACTGTGTGGTTTAGAAACTGCTCTGCCGCAGACAGGAAGGCTCTGCAGCGGGTGGTGAAGTCTGCACATAGGATTACTGGCAGCAGTTTTCCAACAGTTGAGGACATTTACAGTAGTAGATGCAGGGACAGGGCTGCCAGTATTATCAAGGACTCTTCCCACCCTGCTAATGGACTGTTTACCCCTCTTCCCTCAGGAAGAAGGTTGTGTGTTATTCGGGCCAGAACAACTAGGATCAGGAATGGCTTCTTTCCTGAGGCTGTTCGATTTGCAAATTCATCTTCCCCTACTTTGCGCACAACAACATAGAGACTTAGAATGGCATAATAGTATTATTATATACTTTTCACGTGCAATAATGTCTATATTACAGATGTTTTATATGCATTTGATCATTTATGCTCTTATTTATTAATATGTATTATTTGCATTGTTAAATTTTATTTACTTCTATTCTTGTATTGCTCTATTCTAGTTTTTTATGCTATTTATTGTTGCTGCTGACTAGCTATACACTTGAGATTTTAATGTGTTATTGGTTAATGTTTATCTTGTTTTTAATCAGAACCTCAGTACTTAGTTTCGTTCCTGTACTCATACATGGACTGACAATAAAACTCTTTAAAACCTTGAAGTTCCTGTCTCTCAGCGCTTCTGACTGCACTCGCTTCTGTCAAGAGTGTAGGGGACCTGCAGGCATTTTCGGTTGACAAATCATGCCTGGAATTTGGGCCAGCCAACTCTCACGTAATCCTGAGACCCCGGCCTGGACATGTGTGCCCATGGTTCCCACCACCCCTTTAGGGATCAGATAGCGAACCTGCAAGCACTGCCCCTGGAGAAGGCAGCTCTGCTCTGTCCCATTCACGCTTTGCACTTGTATGTGGACCGCACGCAGAGCTTCAGGACCTCAGACCAGCTCTTTGTCTGTTATGGAGGCCAGAAGAAGGGAAAAGCTGTCTCCAAGCAGAGGTTGGCCCACTTGATAGTGTATGCCATAGTCTTGGCGTATCAGGCTCAAGACCAGCCATGCCCCCTTGGGGTGAGAGCTCACTCCACCCAGAGTGTTGCCTCCTCCTGGGCATTGGTGCACGGTGCCTCGCTGGCAGACATTTGTAGAGCTGCGGGCTCGGCGACACCTAACATGTTTGCGAGATTTTACTATATCCGTGTAGAGCCTGTGTCCTCCCATGTACTTACCACAAGTAGCTAGTGCATGAGCGGACTCGCTTGGTGTCTCGCTTGCAGCGCCATTCCCCTCCAAGGATGGGATACGAGTGCCTATCTTGCTCCCCAGGTGAGTTCCCCGCCTGGTGACCCCTGGATGGAGTTCTTCTAGCACCCTCAGCATTCAGACGTGGTGGAGGCGTCCGACGTGTATGCCAAGAAGGTCAGCCCCTGTACTAAACTAGGTGTCCATGTGTTGTGATTTCCTTTCGAGTGATCCCACATGTGCATTCTTCCATGGTACCACTTCCCTGTCGGCGAGCCCGTGTCTTTCCCTTGGCAGAGCCCGCTCTGTTGTCTTTGCTGACATTTACTCCACCCTAGCAAGGTTGGATCAGCCACAGAGACCTTCCATGCGTAGCACTGCCCTAATGGTCAGTCCATATGTGTAAACTCCACTTGTTACCTCCTTGTGGGCAGGATGTGGCCTCTGTAGCATTCCTTTCCACTTGGAATAGGCATGCATTCCCAGTGTTATCCAATAGTCTCATTGTGTGGGGTAAGAAAGAACAGCAGTGTGACTGACTGATAGGGAATGTCTAGGTTACTAATGTAACCCCTGTTCCCTCCTTCAGGATTTTGTCCTGTCGCCACAATCGCTGTACCACAGCTGAATGGCCGGGACATTAAAGTGAGTGCTTAAAGTGAACTTAAAAACTTAAAGTGAGTGCTGCACGCTTCCTAATGTACCTGCTTTGCGGGAAGTGGTTCGCAATGCAAATCTCACTCGCCAATGTCCATTGGCTTGTTTTGTTTACACTCTAAGGTGATTGGGCTCTCAGGCGAGATCCGTTCGTCAGTTCAGTTCTGACTTAAAGTCTTCAGGGAACGGGGTTTACATTAGTAACCTAGACGTTATTACTGATGTTGTCGGTGCTGAAATTTTAAAAATGCAATTCGTAAACACCTCTGATTGACCATTGTGTTCACATGCTAATCAGATATGTCTGTGATTGGCTACAATGATCAACGCTTCAAAAACATGTTGTAAATAGACATCAATGATGTTCTTCACCGAGTGCTTAAACATACACAGCGTTTTGAAAGCAGGAGTGGGAGCGTTTTGAAAGCAGGAGTGGGAGCGTTTGAAAGCAGGCATCTATCAGTGGACCGAAGTCAGTACTTTTGACAACGCTATAATTACTAATCTAAGCTACATTCCAATATCGCACAATTAAACAATTACAAAGTCATGGTCCAATAATGACTTATTGAGCTTCCAATAGGAGTTATGGTAGTTGGAGGAAAAAGAGGAATGTAAAGAAATTTTGATAGACGCTGCCTTATGGACTGTTAATGGCGTGGGAAGAATATTAAAGGAAATATCTTCTTTCTGTAGACCGCATGGAGTTAACCAGTATAAGACATAATGATACATGCCTTATTATTCCATGTGAAAGAACTAATAACAGGGAATTTCTCTCTCAAAATGTCTATTACTCCTAATTTCTGCATAAAGGCCCTCATCATCAAGTTATAAGAATTTACATTGGGAGGTGGCCACTGGTCAAGGGAGTTGTCTAAAGTAATATTAAAATCTCTTCCTATTAGAATAAGTGAATTTGGGAATTTAGGTAAACAATATGTAATTTGAGTCTCTAAACTTTTAAAATAAAGCATCATTTTCAGTTTTAGAGTTGTACCCAGTCTAGTTTAATCACTAAGGGGATCCCCCTCAGAAAATAAAATGTGCCCAGAAAATTTATTTTATTAAAACTGCAGCTGGTGTTTCATTAAAACTGGTGTTTTATTAAAACACCAGCCGTATACTCAGACCCATGAGCAAACCAACCATCATTACCCCATTGTGCTTTCCAGTAATTTACATCATGGGGAGTTTAATTAACTTCTTAAAAGAAATAAAAGTCAGATTTCTGCTATTTTGCAAATAAAAACAAAGCCTTATGTTTAACATTTAACCTTAAATCCCTGACATTAAATGTAACACATGAGGAACGAAAGGAACAAGAACAATATGAGAAAAACTTTCATCTTCTTCGAAATGAAATAGAATGTGTATGAACCCGCCCAGGTGAAAAAAAAGTACATTTCTATAATGTACTTAAAGTGCTCTATTTTCATGCACTAATTTTGTACTTAATATACTAAAATTTCTTCTTTAATACTTCTAAAGATAATCTTAAGAACATCTAAGTGTACTCAACTGTGCTATTTTGAGACACCATGAAATATGAACTAAAATGTGCTTTTATTATACTATCTCTGTATTTAAAAATGTATTTAGATGCCACTAGAACCCATAGTGTACTACAAGTGGTAACTAAATATATTTTTTAAATACAGAGATAGTATATTAAAAGCACATTTTAGTTCATATTTCATGGTGTCTCAAAATAGCACAGTTGAGTACACTTAGATGTTCCTAAGATTATCTTAAGAAGTACTGAAGAAGAATTTTTAGTATATTAAGTACAAAATTAGCGCGTGAAAATAGAGCATTTTAAGTAGATTATAGAAGTGTACTTTTTTTTCACCTGGGCGGTTATTAAACTATAAATGTTATAATCAACATTGTCCAAAAATTAACTTGCATTAGACTAAGATCAGAAGGAAAATTATTCACACATCACAAGGTGAGAAACACTTGTTCTTGGCCTGCCGCCAGATCAGGTCCCTCGTAGATCTTCTCATGAAGCGAATGATCACTGGTCTTGGTCCACTGACCTGCTCTTTTAGCTTTTCCAGTCGATGCACAACACCTATGTCATCTTTGAAAGAAACGCTTGAATCAGGAACAACTGATACACAGATGCCGATGACTTTTTGCTTGATGTTTTCCACAGAATGTTCAGGAATTCCATGCGGACGAATTCCATTCCATTCCTTCTCCACTGATAGCGTTCAGCTTCGTTAAGTCTTTGCTCAAGTTTGTGGATTTTGGTGATGTTTAGGTTTGTTTAGGTTCTGTAGTTTTACAGCTTTTCATGTCTGTTTTCAAGGAGTTTACTTCTTCAAACACAAAGTCAGTTGATTTCTTTAGGCCCTCAATGCTTTCAGTGTTGCTGGTAATCATTTTTCCAAGGTTATTTGCACTTTGCTTAATTCTAATGCCACAATGACATTATCTTGCAATTCTGCCAAGGAAATTTCACCTCGAGATTTCTTTTGTTAAGGTTTCACAGGCATAAGATGTACAATCTCAGTCAGACCAGGTGACTTCAGGATGTTTTTGACCATATTGATGGTCTACCTCAATATGTGAAGCAGATTCATTACCAACAGCAACAGAAGCATCAAATTCCATCTCTTCCATAAGCAACTTGGACGTAGAGTTCTTATTTTTCCCTTTGCGTTTCATCATGCTATCCTTAGTTTCCATGTGCACCAGAGGGTTCAGTTAATGATTGCCAATTTAAGAAGAAATTAAACTAACTTAAATAACAAGTTACTGCGCTGAAACAAAACAAAAAGATGATTTAATGCATATTCAATTGTTATTATGCATCCAGGTTTAAATTTAGTTAAAATATAGGGGATGGAAAGTAAAATCAACTGCATGAACCTGCAACTGCACTGGCTGCCATCTTGGATCACCTTGCTAACTTCCCTCGATCTCGTTCACTCGGATGTACATCGTTGCTTACATTGCACGAGTGCCTATTACTGGGGGAACCTTGATCACTTGGAATCTGATATGGAGTTATTAGATAGTTTTTTCTCCTTATAAATGTGTTTATGCAGCATTCTATAGGCCTGTATGTATGCTTGGGCTGTTAAAAAATTATATAAAAAAAAATAAAAAAAAATACACAAACGAAAATGATAAGTAAGGAATAATTGATGACAGGCCATTGAATTATTACAAAATTAAAGAACACCCGAGGTGGTAATGTGGCCACGACATGAAGCGGAGTGTCTGTTACACCTTTAAATAATTTTTAAATAATTCAATGGCCTGGAGTCAATTATTCTTACCACACCTCAAAACATTGTTCAGATTATGTATTTCAAGACATTTGTCAGGTTTTTAAAACGCTTGTGCGTATGACTAATTTCTTACACATCTAATCCCAAGCCTCCGTTACTAATTACAAAACATCATTTCAGAGATAGAAACTAAGGCTTCAGCCATTGATAACAGAATAATGCAGTTAGACAGAGAGAGAGAGATTAAGCATATGTGAGCATCTGTGCATCTCTCAACAGTGTTCGGCAGCAGCGTCTCTACTAATAGCCAAACTGTAAGTTTATCTGCTCCATGAACAGCGCTGTTATTATCTCGCTAGTGAGAAATGTCATGTAGCATTTAAGATGTTAAACTTTTGTACTGATAAAATCAGAGCATGTTTCTGTGTGTGTGTGTGTGTGTTTAGACCTAAATTCTGCTAAAACCAATAATAAACGGCTTATAAATGAATAGAAAATAAAACAGCTCATATAATATTTATTTTCAGCTCATGAGGTTGATGATCAACATGTTCAATATTGGATTGATCTTGATGGTGAAAAACTCTGAAAAAGCAATCTTGTAAAGGGAGTCTTTCACTGTAGGCTTTTGTCTTGTATAATACAGATGTAATTTCACACTGTAGTAAGAGAGAAATTCTACACCAGGGAGAAAAGAGTGGACCATTAATCAATGAAAAAAAGAGGAGGATGGGATGGTAAGATGAGTGGAGGGATGAGAGAGGTATTGATTACAGGGTGAGGGTGTTTACTCCTGCTGCCCATATAATCCTACTCTAAGTGACAGGGATGATTTATAAAATTAGAAGACATGTTTTGTGTGCATTAAAGGCACAGTATGTAAGATTTTTGCATTAAAATATCCAAAATCCACTAGCACAGTGTTATATATTTTGTTCATTTGACATTATCCCAAATGTTTCCAACAATGTTTAAAGCCAGAGAATTTTGCAATTTAAATGATATATATATATTATATATATAAAATATATAAATATATATATATATTTATTTATTTTTTAGCCTTGTCCCAGACTAAAATGCATGTTTGAGCTGTTTTAACTGAAAGCAGTCTTAAAATATGTCAGTTCCACTGTTTTGTCTCAAAATGCACACCAGTAATATTTTTTTCTAAGGCACGTTTATAAAAGCTACTTAAATGCCCTAATTGAACTAAGGCATAATCCTGGCTTAATCTAAGACTTGTCTGTGAAATCGGGCCTAAATGTAACGTTTCAAATGAATTGAAATTCAAAGAAATTCAACTGTACTTTTTATTGAGAAAAGCAAAGTTTGCAAACACAAGATCTGAATGTGAAATTTGCAAACATTTTTTAAAGAACATGTTTTTGAAAGAAGTCTCATATGCATTTATTTGATCAAAAATACAGTAAAACTGTAAGATAAATATTATTACAAGTAAATATTATTACAATTTAAAATAACTTCTTATATATTTTTAAAATATATTTTTTAATATTTATATTTTAAAAAGCAGTTTTCAGAAGCCATCACTCTAGTCTTCAGTGTCACATGATCATGCATTATTTAAACGCAGCCTGAGACTTTAGAGGCCCCTGACAGTCTGAGGCACTGGCCCCATCCATAAACCAGCATTGCTTTCTCTCCTTCTTTCCATCTGTTTTTAAACCCTGCAGCATTCTGAACCATTTCCGAATTAAATGTCAATGTTCTGCTGACACACAGACAAGACAAGCGACAAGGAAAAAGCCAGAAATTGGGTTTTTCCTTTCTAAAACCAACCCCCTTACTACTATGGAGATGAACAGACAGATGTCTTACACCCTCACACGTGGATATACTGCAGATTCCCCAGTAAGACCAAAGACTCTTGCTGCTCCTTTATGGAATATTACATGAGAGCTTTGAAGTTTGTGAGTGTGAATCACGCAGAAGATTAAATGAAACAGTGAGTGGGTGCTGTGCTGGAAACGCGGTATCTTACATCAGTCTCTTCTACCTACACCTCACACACACACACACAGTCTACCCCCCACGGTAGTGTCTTTGTGTCTGCGATGACTCATATGTCTCTGTACAGCTGTGTATATGAAATATAAAAGAGAAAGAGAGACTGTGTGTAAGAAAAAGAGAATGACTGACAGGGTAAAAACACCTTCATGGTCTTGAGGTGGCAAACTCAGCAGTAAAACTGGCTAATTATTAAGCAGCAGGTGCAAATGATCATCTTATCCATAGTGGGCGTTTGAGGAAATCTGTTTGCAGCCTGCTTCAGCTGAGTAAATCACGGCTACACAGCCAGAATATTCAGCACAAAACCCTAGACAAGATTTATCCATTTGTTCCGTTCATGCACATACTGTATCTCTATCCTTTCAAACATCATACAGACAGAGAATTTATATTGCTCAGAGGTGTCTAGCTCAAAAGCGTTCTCAATTAGGTATAAGCATCAGTTCTGAAATGAAAATGGAAACAAATGAGGCAATTGTTTGCATACAGAAACAGCTATAAAATGAATGTGGATAGCATTTTCCAGATAATGTGATCTTACTGGAATATTGGAGTTCATATTTGGATTGCAGACTTTGGTATCTTGAAAAATCAGATCTCGATTTGGTCTCCATTCAGTCTCATTGCTGTCTAGCAGAAACTTTTGAGATATTATTTGTGACCTTCCAAATAATAACCCTGCAAAAACAGTTTTCTTATTTCTTTCTGACTTACCTGCCACAGTGCTAATGACAGATCCCAGGAGGGCATGGACGGCCAGAACAGGTGAAAAGAGGAAAACAGCACCCAGGATAAGCAGAGATGGGCCTAGAGTCCCACATGCAAAGATCTGCCCTACGCCCAGCACCACCCCCTGCAGGAGCTGATGGGAACAGCAAAACATACCTTCAGATGAGGCCTGTTCTACATTACTTTACTGATGTCTGCTCTGAGAGTACAAAGACCATTTATATTCACAAAACCTATTATTTTAGACATTTTACACTACTGTTTAAAAGTTTGGGTTGGCACCACCATCTCACAGGACCTGAAGTGGGAGTTCCATTGTCAAAAAAGCCTGTACTTCCTTCAGCAGCTGAGGAAGTTCAACCTGCCACAGGAGCTGCTGATACAGTTCTGCTCTGCATTCACTGAATCCATCCTCTGCACTTCTATAACTGTCTGGTTCAACTCAGGTATACCAAATCAGACCTTAAGATTACAGCGGATAGTCCGGACTGCTGAGTGAATCACTTGTACAACCCTCCCCACTCTCCAAGAACTGTACTCATCCAGAGTGAGTAGAAGGGCTGGCAAAATCATTCTGGACCCCTCACACTTCCTCTTTGAACTTTTGCTGTCTGGTCGGTGCTACAAAGCACTGAACACCAGAACAGCCAGGCATAGGAACAGTTTCTTCCATCTCATGAACAGTTAATGCCCCCACTTGGCAATAAACATGTGCAATACACAACACTATTTATAAATATATTTATTTAACACACCATATTTCTTATTTACATTTCCTTGCATTTGTACATAACATACCTGTACATACATATACCATCTATTGTTTTATTTTATTTTTTGTATATTTTTATTTCCTATTTACTTATTCTATTTTTATTCTTTTTATTATCTGTCTTGTCATTCTGTGTGAGGATTTGAAACAAATTCCTCATATGCCTAAACATACCTGGCAATAAAGCTCTTTCTGATTCTGATATGCTCACCAAGGCTTCATTTATTTATTCAAAAATACAGTAAAAACTATAATATTGTGAAATATTATTACAAATTTTAAAATGTCAATTATGCCTGTGATGGCAGCCATTACTCCAGTCTTCAGTGTCACATGATCTTTTAGAAATCATTCTAATTTGCTGAATTGGTGCTCAAGAAACATTTCTTATTATTATCAGTGTTTAAAACTTAATGTTTTTGTGGAAACCATGATATATTTTTTTCAAGATTCTTTGATGAATAGAAAATTAGAAGAGCATTTATTTGAAATATAATTTTTTGTAACATTATAAATGTTACTTTTGATCAATTTAATGCCTCCTTGATTAATAAAAGTATTAATTTCTTTTAAAAAAAAATCTTACTGACCCCAAGCTTTTGAATGGTAGTGTATATTTTATACAATATAACATTCTTTATCTTAAAGACCCTATAAAATATTTTTCTTTCAATATTGTATTTCCTATTTAAACAGGAAACTGAGGACATCTATTTTTATAGCCATTATCTTAATTATCTTAAATGTGTCTCCCTGTCAAAGGACTGTTTTGTCAACTTTTGTAAGTTAAAAAAGAATCTGAATATTTATACCGATATCTCCCATATTATTCCTGTCATAATATTGTGCATGAGTCATTTGCCGACTCTGGCTGGAAATAATATGAGCTAATTTTAAAAACCTATTTTAATGGGCTTTTAACTCTTTTTCACACCGAATATTCATGAAAGTCAGAGATAAAAAGAGATACAAAATAAATATAAAAGTTCTTCTCCATTATTTCTTTCAGCCCCATGCACCCATCATTAGTGAATCAAGCTGTCTCCATGGAGATGTGATAAAAGCATATAAAAGTTATAAACAGCCCATAATAGTCAGTTGCTATAGTGTGCCAGAGAGAGCGGATTAGTCCATTGCAACCTAATGCCATGCAACAGACCAGAGTAATGCAATAAATACAATCATCATCATCATGACATAAAAGATCTAAACACGCACACATATATATAGGAGAGATACAAAATGGTAGTGTGATGAAGATAGATGGAGGTTTAAAAGGTTAGTTCACCCAAAAATTACTCACCCTCATGTCATTCCAAATTCGTAAGACTTTCGTTCATCTTTGGAACACAAATTAAGATCTTTTTGATAAAATCTGTGAGGTTTCTGTCCTTCCATAGACAGCTACACAACTACCACTTTGATGCTTCAAAAAGTTGATAAAGAGATTGTAAAACTAATTCATATGAATTGAGTGGTTTAGTGCAAATTTTCTGAAGAGACTTGATCGCTTTACATGAACAGATTTAATTTAGGCTTTTATTCACATATAAACATTGATCAGTGAACATAAACAGAAACTCAACCAAACCTGACGCGTGAGAACAAACCTCTTGTATGCGTAAAGCAAACATGCTCGAGCTTCCGTTTACCACAACTGATGTGTGAGTTGATGAATGTTTATATGTGATTAATTAAGTTAAATCTGTAAAGCGATCAAGTCTTCAGAAAATTCGGGCTAAACTGCTCAATTCATATGGATTAGTTTTACAATCTCTTTATGAACTTCTTGTAGCGTCAAAGTGGTAGTTGCATAGCTGTTTATGGAAGGACAGAAAGCTCTCAGATTTCATCAAAAAGATCTTCATTTGTGTTCCAAAGATGAACGAAAGTTTGGAACGACATGAGGGTGAGTAATTAATGACAGAATTTTCATTTTTGGGTGAACTATCCCTTTGAGAGGCAAAACAGGAAAATGTCAAATAAAAAAGACAGAGCTACAGGGAATGATAAGCAGAATACAATAAAACCTAATCAATAAGATGACAGGATATTTTAAAAGCATGAATGGCAAATAATTTTCTTTTGCCTTTTCATATCACTCTGTCCTTTGTTCTCTGTCATCCTCATCACTTTCTGTTTCATTCTCTCACCTGTGGAACATGGAGTTGGGTGTGGTTGGTGCTCTCTGGTGCCCCTGGTGGCTGGGCAGGATAGTTTGGGAAATGGGGGTTAGAAGTGCCAGTACAGGCCAAATACAGCACGATGACTGTGTTAAAAGGGAAGACGCTAACTGGTAAATCCCAGCGTTCCAGAACTGGAGCCAAACTACTGGAAATAAAAGTTCTAAGACAGGAGAGAAAAAGGGTTGTTTGCGTTTGATCAGCTATTTTTTGTGAATGTGAATATGTGACAGAAAAAGACAGAACAATCTATTTGGTATCAATTAATTTGCTCTTACGTTGTAGCTCCACCAAGACACACAGGCAGCAGAAGCCACCAGTACCAATCTCCAGCAGAGCTGAACACGCCCATCAGCAGAGCCACTAGCATTCCATTAAAACCATGAAGGCCACTGGAAACCTCCTCCCTACAGACACACACAGGTTAGGATCACATGTGAGACTGAAATCAGCACATGCTTCTCTTTTTAGCCACGGCAGTCATGTGCTTAGATAAAATGTGCTTTTTAACACGCTAGGAGCATTTTTAGATGCAGCATGGTGGTTTTGACGTCCGATTCCTGCACAAATGACTCTTATGTATGGTGTACATATTAGGACATCCTCACACCTCAGTCATACAACGAAAAGGTGTCATGCCCCAGACTAAAAGGCTTCAGTCACTGGACAAACCGGCATCGCGCCTCAGACTGAAAGGCTTCAGGTCTCAGGAAAAATGACTATAGGCTACCTTATGATATTTTATTCTTACAGCTTTAATTAAATATTAGACTGGTTAGGATCTACACAGAAAAGAACATGGCGATTTTCACATTGGTCTGCAGAAAAACAGCAATTATCTGAATTAAAATGTAATCGACTTTTTGATAGTAGGAACAGCAGAAATAAAGCCGTTTCCTTGGTAACCTCTGTACACAAAGTAGCTGTGCTTATAACAAAGCAGTCTAATAGCTTGAAAGATTTTTTACTTCCCTTATGAAAATTAACCATGGTTTTACTACAAATAAAACAAAAAACATGGTTATTGTAGTTAACCATGGTAACCACAAATTAACCATGGTTTTGCTACACTATAGTTTATGGTATTTGTAGTAAAACTATTGTTTTACAAATCAATCTGACAAAAAAATCATAGTTACCAAACTTTTACTATAATAAAACCATAGTTAATTTTCGTAAACTGCTAGTTGCAATGTGTTACTTCGTTAACTTTTTATACATGCAAATAAAACTAGCGAATAATACAAATTTACAAAACAATTCAATATGTTTTATACAACTTAGTGTAACATTTAACAGTTAGAAAACTGCGTGCATGTGATGTCACATTGAGGCGGGGCAATTCGCTTCCTTCTAAGTCCTTTCATCTGATGCCTTTATGTCTGATGCCTTTTTGTCCAAGTCCGTTTCGTCTGATGCCTTTTTATCTGAGTCTGTTTTGTCCAATGCCTAATTGTACGAGACCTGACACCTGACTTTGTTTTTCCTGAGACCCGAAGCCTTTCAATCTGAGGCGCAATGCTGTTTTGTCCAGTGACTGAATCCTTTGAGTCTGAGGCAAGACGCCTTTTCGTTGTATGACTGAGGTGTGAGGATGTCTTAAAATGTACACCATACTTGTGAGCCGGCTCTTATTAGTGAATCAACAACAAACAACGAGTCCAATGAAGTCCGATTCCTGCACAATTTACTCTTGAGAGATTTTTTTTTAGTTTATCAGTAACAAACAGCGTGGCCAATTAAAGCCCGATTTAAGAATGAATGACTCTTATTATGGGTCTGTTCTATTTAGTGAATCATGTGACGTACAGTATACAGAGCTGGAGAGCATTCTGATTCCTGTGCGAATATCTCTTATGGCTGATTCTTTTTACTTAATCACTAACAAACAATGCGACCAAGTAATATACTACGTAACGCGTTACAGTAATTAAATTACTTATCCACTGAAAAAGTAAAGTAAGGGATTACTATTCATTTTTAGGTAATTTAATTACAGTTACTTATAATGTACTTGCGTTACATACTGTAAATTAGTTCAACAGTTCTGTTTAAATCAATATTGAATTTAAAATCTAAATTTGTCGTCTAAAGGTAAAAGTGAACGCTGCCTCTTTAAAATCGTTAGCTGTAGTGCAGTTGCACGTGAGTTCGCAACTTCGCACCAGTTGTCTGAAGATGTGGGCGGAAGCGAGTGGCTGTTTTGCAGAATGGAAATATTCGAATTACTTCACTTTTTTTTGACACAGGTAGGCAAGAACATTACGGTAAAATGTAAACTATGTCCTAGGGAGAAAAAACTACTCGCGCGCTCTCTGAGAGACAGTCTTCAGTCAGTGAGCTCATAGCCGCCTCTCGCGTGTCAATTTTTCGAAGTTTATTACACGTAAACGTTCAAATACACACACAGTTATGTCAAAATGCCCATTTTGGCGTATATTCGCGTTGGTTATGTGAATGTGAACAGCATGTGTAACAGTATTGTCTCCGTCCATTAGGTCTTAGTGACAGCAGCCTTTAAAACATGCTACTGTCTACTATTGGCTGTCTGTATTATAAATGATAATCAAACAATAAAGAAAAGCTTTAATAAGGATTAATCTATATTTAATTTATACAGTTATGACTATGCAGAGTTATTTTATATTTGATTACTCAATTTCTGTGGTATTTTTACTTACTACTATTAGATTTACCTGGAAAAAAAAATAGCATTGTTTTATTTGTATTTTTATATATTTTTACCGTGGTATCGAGTATTGTGACCGACTACTAGATTTTTGGTATAGTGACATCCCTATTTTTTACTAAGAAATTTTTTTATAAAGTAATTAAAAATATTATAGTATATGTTTTAATGAAGTTAAAATGTTTTAAAAAGCTATAAAAGGCTAAACTATTCCATGTTTGACTAAATTATTAAAAGAGTTTCCTTTCTATTGTCTATCCGGTCAAGGTTTATAGGGATTTTAAGAAGTAATTAGTAAGTTACTTATTGAGTAATTAAATTACTTTTCAGACAGAGTAATTAGAAAAGTATTTTAAATACAATATTGATGATGTAATTAGTAATTAATTACTTTTTTGAAGTAACTTACCCAACACTGATCGCGACAAGTTAAATCCGTTTCCCGCACGAATATGAGCCGGTTCTTTTTAGCGAATTAATAACATACAGCACGGCAGTGTAGGCTACCAATTGTAAAGACTCATTTGAGCTGGTTCTTTTTAGTGAATCAACAACATCAAAAATCATAGTGTGTGTGAAGACAGACTTCAAGAATTGTAATTCTTTTGTTATACCTGTTTGTTAAAGTAAATTGACAACAGAATGTTGTCAAAACATCACTCATCTAGACTGCAGCTGTAAAAGCAGTTTGTTCCTCTGAGGTTTGTTTTTGTAGGTGTGGATCTGTTTTTTCTTGTAATTGCTTGTGCTTTTGTGCTTTCTGTTGTGCATAATATATATAACAAAATATGTTTTTTATTTATTTTTTGCTATAAGCATGTCCTTTGTGTTTTTTTTCATGCTTGGCTGCCCGAGTATGTATTTATTTGTGCATGTTTTGGTCTATGCGTATGCTTTTGTGTATGTGTGGGTGTATAATTCCTCACCAGTCCTGTCCCAGGATTATAGCTGTGAGGGTGGAGGCCAAAAGGCCGAGCATCCCCAGCAGAGCTTGCCAGGGGCTCTCCAGCAGTAATGCAGCTAGAATCAGAGCTCCACTCAGGGGGTTGTTTAGCAGAATCACCCGTGAGATCCCACGTAAACACCACTCAGAGAACTGCAGCAGGAAGGATTTATCTGGGAGAGAGAATGTAGGAAAAGAGGGAAGGAGAAGGAGAGAGATACAGTACATAGAGAGTTAAAGGGATGGTTCACCAAAAATAAAAATTCTGTCATCATATATTGATACTCATGTTGTTTCATACCTATGTAATTTTCTTTTTTCTGTGGAATACAAAAGATGTTTAGCAGAATATCTGTCAATTTCAATATGTAGAAGATACTGCTGCTCTCTTCACAAAGAATGTGGATGCGCCACAAAAAAGCACCACAAAAGCATCTTTAAAGCCTCATAAAAGTAGACAATTCATGCACTATATTCCACATGCTATATGATAGCTTCATGTGAAATGTTTGTCTGAAATTTTGTTATTCACTGAAAATTGGCCTTGAAAATCTTACTTGACAGCCGTGGTCACCATTCACTTTCATACTTTCATTGGTTAGATCCTTTTTTTATTCCACAGAAGAATGAAAGTCATAACCATTTCAAAAGACATGAGGGTATGTAAATGACTTGAATGAATGAATGAATTTTCTTTTTTGAGTGAGCTATTATTTAAAGCTGCAGTCCGGCATTTTTCCTCTTTGTCGCCATCTCTGTTTGAAACCTGCAAGTGCATGTCATATGCGGAATTGTTATCGTTACGTGCGTTGTGCATCGGCACGATTCCTCAGCGGATGAATCTAATGTTTGCTGTCAATCACTACACTGGTGTGGATACTGTACTTCAGAAGCACAGATTGTGATCTTGAAAATATGACCAATATAAGAATTTTCACTGGAAAATATCAGCTGAACAAGTAACATTTCTGCCACTTTTGTTCTGACCAACTGAGGAAAAAAGCATTAGGCCTACAATAAATCGTGCTGCCAATTATGATTAAATCTAACAATCGCTTAGCTCGGATCACACCAAACCGTGCAAATTATTATTACTGTTATACTTTGTTCTCAAATGGTTAATGTTAACAACATCAGCGTTGCGTGACTATGTGTATTTAGTGTGTATTAACATATTAGTGTATCTGTAGATTTCAATTTCTGTAGTCACTCCGCAGTCCAAGTTTTTTGCTTTTGACTACGGGTGAATCTCCAGTTGTCACTGATGACTGTCATTTGGACCTTTCTGGATTACATTCCGCCATCAAAATGATACGTTTAGCTATTTCAGCTGCCGTGAGAAAAGGCTATAAATGATCCGCTACAAGCAGCATCCTCACATGATATAGCTACTAGCTGGAACTCCTTCCTTTCTGTTTACAGATGTGACGTAATGACGCAAAGACGAACTGCTGCATGCTCGAATTTCCCGCGGAAATCCACCAGGTCGCTCTTATTATAAAACATTATTACAAGCTTACCGTTGTGAATCGGGCTAAGATAAGGAGATAGTTTTGAACACTGGCTGGTTATGCACTTGCTCAAAAATTGATTTTGGATCATTTTTAACCAAAAAAAGTTTGCAGCTTTAATATAGCTACGCATGAAAAACCCTCTGATTCATGAAAACTTTCTTGAGGGAGAAGAAGGTATAATATATGTTTTCTTGAAAAATTAATAGTCGTTTTACATAATACAAACATAAACTTAAACATGCACCTTTTATCAACAAAAATTACATGTGCATCGAAGAAAATTTGATAGTACAGCACAATTTTCTTACTTTTAGTAATTTTATCATGCATTTTATTTTCAGAGAAAACAATATTTTGAATAGGCTGTGTCGTTCTAATACAAACTCCTCATTTTACATTTAAAAGTACTGGTAATTATATTAGTATGAGCTGAATGTTGCGTACTGTAGGATGGCGGTCTCTTACCCTTCATGTGAGTATGTAATTGTTTCATTTCTCCAGTGCAGTACAGCAGGGCACCGATGACACGCTGTTTTAGGCCTCCGGGCTGCTGTGGTGTGTTTTTTTCCAAAATCCACATGTTGCCAGTTGAAGCCATGCAGCCACTGGGGAATTTCAGACTGAACTCTCTGACTTATCGCACTACCTTACTTCCACTGTCCTCGCCCCTTTTTCTCACCCTCTCCCCAATCTTTTTCTTCTAGACATTGTGATTTCTGTCCTCTCTCTTACTTCTCCTGGTCTCACTTGACATGTAAAGGTTAATATTATATATTTTTTAACTCATATAGTGTAACACATTTGCTCTGGCTGGGCAGAGCCGGACAAAGTTCATCTGTAGCATCTTTTGTCTTCCTCAATCATTCACATTTCTGTTACCCTTGTGTTTTCCTTTTATTTATCAGCATTTGTTCTTAGATTTGTTCTGTAAAGCAGTGAATTTGTGAGCAGTTACCATGTGAAAGAACATATCTGTGTACAGCATTTATTATTTTTTGTCATCACTTTAATTCAAATAAAATCAAATCAATTTATCCTTTTTTTATTTTTATCTGTTAAAACCTTATGCTCATTTATAGGCATCCTTTTAAAATAGATAATGAAAAACTAAAGATGTAATATACCATATAGCCCCTCTTTAAAAATGAATAGACATTAAAAAGTAAAAGAACCGAATTATAGTTGCATTATGTAATCAGCAGTCATTGCTGTAAGAGGGACCCACAGTTCAGTGTTTGGGCATGTCTGTTACATAATAAAAGAGTGTTGCCTGAACAAAAAGAGATTTACTCTCAATGTAAAAGGGGTCAGTAAGAAAGCAATTTGTAGTCTAAGTGAGTCTGTCCAATTATGTAAATCTGTTTCTGTTTGGAGATCCAGAGGGAGGCGGAGTTTGACAGCCAGAGAGACAGACAGACAGACAGATAGACAGATAGATAGATGGCTTATTTACGTCCCTCACTTAGTCAGTGGTCCCCACATGCTTTAAAAAATCTGTCATTGTTCCTGTGCCAAAAAACAACAAGCCCTCTTGCCTAAATGACTATCGACCTATGTGGAACTCACATTGCTAATTATGAATAATAATAATAAAGTTTTATTTATATGGCACCTTTCCAGAGCTCAAGGTTGCTTTACATTACAGTTACAGTTGCACTAGGAAGGAATAACAATAAAGCAATAAACAGAAATGACAATCATCAGCAAAGTGACAAATTAGAATAAAGCACAATGAAAAACAGGACACAAAACATACAAAAAACAACAGATAAGTAAGAAATAACTTACAACTGATAACATTCAGAGAACAGATGGGTTTTGAGTAGTGATTTAAATTCAGAGATATTACTGACACAGTGGAGTGATTTGGTGGAGAGAATTACATAATTTTGGTGCAGCAACACTGAATGATCTACCCCCATTGAAGAGAGGCGATACCGAGGAATACTGAGAAGGCCAGAATCGGAATGAGCGAGTTGGCATGTAAGGGAGGAGCAGTTCGCAGAGTTACCGGGGAGCCAGGTTGTGCAGAGATTTAAGAGTGAGTAGGAGGATTTTGTATTTAATACGATATACAAACGGAAGCCAATGGAGCTTGAACAAAAATTGGGGTGATGTGGGCAGAATGCTTAGTGTGGGTAAGTATTTTGGCAGCAGAGTTTTGAATATACTGTAGTCTGAAGATGGAGCTGACTGGTAAACCAATGAAATGGGTGTTGCAGAAATCAAGGTGGGATGAGACAAAAGCGTGGATAATGGTTTCGGCATCTTTGATACTAATGAAACGACGGAGCTAGGCAATGCGGCGTAAATGAAATGCTGATTTGGTAACGGAGTTGATATGGGACTGAAAGGAAAAAGATGGATCGAAAAATAACACCTACGTTTTTTACAGTATTGGATGATTTAATGAGAGTACCAGCTGTCTCACAGGAAAAGTAATTAGGAATGCTGCTAGTGAGTGACGGGGTTCCAACAATAATGATTTCACTTTTGTCAGGGTTTAATTTTAAAAAAAATTAGAGGTTAACCATTCTTTTATTTCATGTACACAGGCAGAGATTCTGGTGATTTAGTAGTGGGCCAAGAACAGATCCCTGGGGGACACCTTGCTTCAAATGGGCAGTAGGTGATCGAAAGTCCTGCACCGAAATGTAGAACTAGAACTGTCCGTCAGAGAGATAGGAAGAAAACCAAGAAAGAGCAGAACCAGTAATACCCACATTTTAAAGACGAGAATGAGTAGATCATGGGAAACAGTATCAAAGGTGGATCTAAGGTCAAGTAACAAAAGTATCCGCTGAGTATCATTCAGTACCTTTACAAGTGCAGTTTCAGTACTATGCAATGGTCAAAAACGAGATTGAAAAGGATCAAAGAGATTGTGTTCAACTAGAATAGACTGAAGCTGAGAGGCAACAGTGCTTTCCAGTAATTTGGCAATGTACAGTAAATTTGAAAGCGGACGATAATTAGATAAAACTGAGGGATCAAGGTTGGGTTTTTTGAGAACTGGGGTTACTGCAGCAGTTTTAAGTGGCATAGGGAATGATGCAGAGGTAAGGGATGCATTGATGAAATGAGAAATAGGTGCAGAAGTAACAAAGTAGCACAATTTTAGGAGAGGAGTAGGAGCGGGGTCAAGATGAATTAGCTTTCAAAATTCAAAGAATAGCCAAAGAAAAGCAAGAGAGAAACTGAGCAGAGATATTGGGCACAAAATTGTGCTTTGTAGCCTCATTAGGAAAACACTGGTGGATGGCAGATAAAAAGGTCTTTGAGAGGCTTATCAAGAACACCATGTGCTCCTTCATCCCCAACAACACTGACCCATTCCAGTTTGCCTATCGCCCCAGTAGGTCTACTGTAGTCTCGTGTAGCCAGACCTTCAGACTAACGGCAGAAGTTCTGGACTCCATAGCAGCTTTTATTGGCTTTTTAAGTAAAGTAAAATGTAAAGCAACCAATCACAGTTCGCTTTGTTCCTTGTCATGTTTAGGGGCGTGAAAATGTAACGACGTCCCTACAGTAACAGACCGGTGTGTAAAACTCTTGGATGTATTTTAAAGAGTTTATGCTGTGAACTTTACATACTTTTGAAAATCCAGCTTTCAGTTGATCCTGATAAGTGCTCATTGTCACAGTTGTAAACACAATGGTTTTCTTCTTCCATGAGGGGGTTAGGCGTCATGGCATCTTTGTATCCAGGTGGATACAATTAAAGATGGTCTCCAAGACATTTAAAGACAGTCTTCCAGACATTCTGTATAATTCAACCAATCAGATGACGACTTCAAAAATCCTGAAGTGTTTCTAGTTAAGTGTGCCATATGCATCAGATGTTCAGCCAGCAGTATGTGGGCTTGATGTCTGAGGCTGAGACTAGGTCTACTGAGACTGTCTCCCATATCCTGTATGCCACTCTTACCACACCGACAGCAATAAAGGGAATTATGTGAGGCTGCTGTTTATAGACTATAGCTCAGCCTTCAACGCTATTGTAATGACTGCTCCGAGACACAAATGGCTGAGGATCCAAGTGCAGTATATTTAATTAAAGGTTAATCCACAATCGTCATCAAAAAGCCAGGCAAGGTCCAAAACACAGGTGAGCAATCCAAACATAAAACAATGATAAATTCCAGGACACAGGCAAAACAGGGAAAACCAGAGATGACGCAAAAACCAAAATCCAAGACACGGGAAAACAAGATGCAATGACAGAGGTGCAGTACAAAATAGTAAAGCAAGACCTAACGATGAGTGACTGAATGAACCAGGTTTAAATAGACAGAAACACAAGGATAAAGAGGTGTTGAGACACAGGTGTAAGCAATCATGGTTGATCAGTCCGGGCAGTGGGTTGTGGGAAATGGAGTCCATAATGAGCAGTAGTCCTGGGTGGAGTGCCCTCTGATGGCAATGACGGGCACTCTCATTGGTGATTGTGACAGCTATGGTCCCCCACAGATTGGTCTCCAAGCTCAGGGACCTTGGACTGAACCCAGGTGAAAAAAAAAGTATATTTGAATGCACTAAAAAAATACTTAAATAGAAGCAAGTACATTTGTAGTACATTATTATTTTTTGTGCTAAATAAAATTGTAAAAGTTATACACTATAAATACACAAATTAAAAGTATATTTGTACTTCAGTAGTACTTCAGTGCACTTAAAAAAGTATACTAAATACCACTAATACTTGATTTTTAGTGTTAATAAAGTATACTACAGCAAAACATACAGAGGAGTTTTATTAGTGTATTTCTTAGAAGTGTGCTTTAAATGCTTTAATAACCGCTGATTTGACATGCTGATTCATTATGCTCCGAAGCTTCCTGAAGCAGTGTTTTGAAATCGGCCATCACTATATAAGTCGTTATTTTGGGTTTTTTTTGGCGCACCAAAAATATTCTCGTCGCTTTATAATATTAATATTGAACCACTGTACTCACATGAAATGATTTAAAGATATTTTTAGTACTTTTATGGATCTTGAGAGAGGAAATGTCATTGCTTCCAATGCAGGCCTCACGGAGCCATCGGATTTCAACAAAAATATCTCAATTTGCATTCCGAAGATTAACGAAGGTCTTACGGGTGTGGAACGACATGAGGGTGAGTAATAAATGACAGAATTTTCATTTTTGGGTGAACTAACCCTTTAACATATTTACAGTACATTTGAAATGAATTAATTAAAAATATGTGGGCAATACATTATAAATACATTTTGTATATATTTATCATATATTATTCTTATATTTTAAATAATTCATAAGTGTATTTTCTATGTCTGATGAGCATATTTAAAAGATGGGTTCAAGTGTACTACAAGTGGTAAATAAATACATTTTTAAATACAGAGATAGTATGTTAAAAGCACATTTTTGTTCATATTCATGGTGTCTCAAAATAGCACAGTTGAGTACACTTAGATGTTCTTAGAAGTACTAAAAAATAATTTTTTAGTATTTAAAGTACAAAATTAGTGCAAGAAAAATATTAGTATGGAAGTGCACTAAATGTACTGAAATAAAGTGTATTTTAGTGCACTTTTTTCACCTGGGAATGCCCCCCTCTGTGATTGGGTTCTGGACTTTCTCTCATGCAGACCACAGGTAGTGAGAGTGGGCCAGACCACCTCCAACATCATCACCCTGAGTACAGGAACCCCACAAGGATGTGTTTTGACTTTGAGTCCCCTGCTCTACTCCCTCTATTCACATGACTGTGTCCTCTCACAGCTCCACTTCTATCATCAAATTTGCAGATGATACGGTAGTGATGGGCCTCATCTCCAACAACAGTGAAGCCACCTACCTTGATGAGGTGGAGAAACTGGCATATGGTGTCAGTCAAACTATCATTCTCTGAATGTCAGCAAAACCAAGGAGCTAGTTGTTGACTTCAGGAGGAGGCAGCAGAGGAACTACTGGACTCATCACATTCAAGCCCAAGTAAAAAATGCCAGACAATGGCTGTACCATCTGAGACTACTGAAGAAAATTCAGGGTTTCCCCTGAAATCCTGAAAACTTTCTATAGAAAGTATATTAACTCAATGCATCTCATTGTGGTACGGGAACTGCTCAGCCCAGGACTGTAAAGCCCTACAGAGAGTGGTATCCTGAACTGCTCTGCCTTCTCTGTGACAGTTGAAGCGGGAGGATGCAGAGCCAGGGCTGTTAAGATCCTCAAGGCTCCACCCAGCCTGGAAATTCACTGTTCAACCTGCTGCAATCAGGCTGATGCTTTCACAGCCTGATGGATAAAACAGAGAGGCTCAGGAAGTACAGAGTATGCCAGATCTGCATTTCACTGGATGAATGGATGGATGGATGGATGGATGGATGAATGGATAGATAGATAGATAGATTTTATTTCCTTACTTCTCCTGTTTCTTGCTATTTCTTTCCTCTCCAGGTTCTCCATTGTTCAATCAGAGGTTGAATTATTGACTGGGGCCATGTTGAATTACTGAGTGCAGAAACCAGACAGAAATATAAAGACACCCACACAAGCACAGAGAGGGAAAGCAAAGGTAATTGTCTAACCCTTCCCTTCTGATGATGGTTATAGGATGTTTGTGAATAGCATAAAAATACCCACTGTGGCCTTGACAATCACAATCTGTTTGTACAGCCAAAGAAAACCAACTACTCACAGTCAGGCCTGCATGAAAATAAAGGTGTATATTGACCTTAGGCATGTGAATAATATGTTTCCCCCAAACAGCTTTTATTCTATCAAAGAAGCAGGCCAGACAGTCTGTATGCTGGTGTGAGAGTTGTTTTCCACTCTCACTCGCCTTCCTGTTTTTAAACACTTTTTTTTTCTTCAGTCATCAATTTTTCAGTGCATCTGTAAATGTGTGTGGGCTGAGGCAACCCAGAAGCAAACACGCCCTACCATTGATTGATAGTCACCCTGACTCAAAGTCTCTGAGGTCTGACTGATGCCGAGATGGATGGAGTTAGATGAGGAGAAGAGAAATCAGAGTATGTAATATCAGGCAGAAAGTGCTAGAGAAAACAAGGCGATAGATGTGAATGTGATATTTTGAGGCTAGTATACATTTTGCACATAGCTTACAGGTTCTGTGTATATGCTTGGGTGTGTGAGGCCTTTTTGAATGACACAGAGGACATTGCGATCTTGCAGTTTGAGTGACATTCTCCTTGCATGTAGAAAACTGGTCGATGCTTGCTCATTTACATTGTCTCACGCACACACACAGGCTCTAATTAAGGATGCACAGACTGTCTGGCCAGTTGTAGATCGTTAGTCCCACATGTGCTGGAGTCAAGATCCAATTATCTGGCAGTGTAGTGCAGTGGCCTCATGATCTGTGCTCCAATTCACCCCACCCACAGGGTTCTGATCTGGATAGAGCTGCCATGGGAGGCCTCTATTGAAGCTGGATGTGTTATTTTCTTAAAGGGACAGTTCACCCAAAAATGTAAATTCTGTCATTTTACTCACCCTCTTTTCATTACAACCCTGTATGGCTTTCTTTCTTCTGTGGAACACAAAATAAGTTATTTTGAAAATGTTTTTTTTTTTTTTTTTTAATCCATACAATGAAAGTCAATGGGCTCCGATGTTGCTTTGGACATTGCATATCGCTAATTATGATCGCATAATACTTTAATGTTTAACGGGTACTTTTTTTCTAGTGTTAAAGTATGTTTAATTCATACAATTTATTTAAAATCAAATATGAATTAAAACTAAATTAATTAAATAAAACTAAATCCATACAATGATCCCATGATGGGAACCCCTAAAATATTCTATATGAAGCATCTGAAAGAACCCTTTAAAGTTCTACATAGAACCTTTTCTTTTAAGAGTATATAGACTTTATGTGCCAGAGAAAAAAGCGTGCAGCCATCTTTAGAATTTTGTGTTTGAACTTCAGTTTTTGTGGTAGCTCTATGGCTTCGCTGTTGAAGAGTAATTAGCTGGTGAAGTGGTTTCACTCACTGCAGAGTTAACGAAAGTTATCATGAGCATTGTTATGTTTTAAGCAGATGTCATAAATGTCAGTAGACCAGGAAGATTTTAAAACAAGTGGTTCATTCATACAGTAAATCCTTAAGATCTTACCTTCATGCTGTGGAAATACAAACCGGGAGACAGAACACAATGAGTGTTTTGGGCAGGGCTACATAAGGTCTATAAATTCTAATTTATTCAGAGTACTTTGCTGTTGTGTAGTGGAGGCTTTGGATTTAATAAGAATGAGAAGCACAGATTCATTAAACATTCCTCTATATGAGACATATTCTTCATCCCTCTATATGGAAGTGTGTATGTTTGTATTGAGGATTGTAGGTGATGTTGGTATAACCATTTCGTAGGACACGTACACATGTACACACACACACACACACTATATTCCTCAATGTCACTGACTGAATAAGCAACACGCACCTTAAAGGTTACACTGACAAACCCAGACAAATGACATTGAGAGCTGTAAGAGTCTAGTTCCATTTTATGGAAATGGCTAAGCAAATGTTCTTCTGCATTGTGTGCATTCTCTCTTGGAGACTCTTTTAATATTCTTTTCTTTCCTTTCTACGAATCGATGTGCCTGTTACATTTACATGTACTTAACTTATATAACCTCATATTGTAATGTTATAAATTCCTATGTGATGTACTTGCAGTTTGTTTTTGCAGGTTAAAAAATTCCCTCACCCAACTACATGAGGTTGAATAAATTATGACAGAATTACCTTTTTGTTGTTGTTGTGTAATTTTCATTGTACTAACTCTAATGTTTTAAGATGGGAGTCAGATACTAGACAAGTTTTGTGGGTTATTCGACTTTGCCATTTAGCGCCACTACCAGTCTTTGTGTCCTTTTAAAGGTCGATCTTGCTAGAAGCAGAAGCACAAATTAGGTTCCACAAAGTTCAAGGAGGAGATAAAGCAGGAAAGCTGGGCTGGCCGATTAGATCTGAGGCTGATCGATAGAGGATATATGATCCGGTTCAGTTTTCGGCAGCAGAGAGAGACTAATGTTTGCGGAGAGAAAGAGAGATAGAGAGAGCAATAATGAGTGTGTTGTGTGTGTTTTGTGTGTTGTGTGTGTGTGAGAGAGAAAGAGAGTGAGAGAGAGAGAGAGAGAGAGAGTGTGTGTGTGTGTGTAGTTTAAAGAATGTATGCCACAGCAGCTGAGCTGACTAATGGCTGTTCATATGAGTCTTCAGATGACCACAGGGAATAGATGAGTTTAGCGGGAGAGAGCAGAAGTGAGATATGGATATGGATAGAATGAGAGGGAGATAGTGTGAGAGGAGATAAATTGTTCAAGAGAGTCTTTTAGCACAAGAGGAAACTGAGAAAACTGTTTAAACCCTGCTGAACTTCTCTGCCTTCCCCAATCTCTCTGTATCTTCCTCCCTATCTATTTTTCTCCTCGGAAGACACATTCATGGACTGACTGCAGCAGATTCACTGGTCATGTGATGCATATTGCACACAAAAATGACAAGTTTCAATATGATTTGCTGACAGCTGTGCAGCTTCATCGAGTCAGAGTGCACAGTTTGAAAAATGTATAACTCTATACTTTGTGTTTTATTGGCATTAAATTACAGAAAACTGGTTAATGATTCTGTGTGAGTGTTTCTAATACAATGCGTCTAAGTAGGTGGATCTTGGCCAGAATAAGTTGCAAAATGTACCAAGCTATTAGACTATTATTGCTAATACTTACAGTTTTTCTCAGATCAGAACTGAAATTCTCAAAACTACTTGTTCAACCTCCACATCATCTAGTCACTTGTGCACATCATAAAAGCAGTTTCTCATTCTTTTGAACAAATTGCAAATGCTTTAGTACATTCAGGCAATTGATTATGTACAATTGTCTGCTATTTCCTACATTATTAATTGCTAATGTCATGTTACTCAAAATGTATTATATGGATTTCACTAATGTATTCAGGGGAATGTAAAGCATTAGATCAACCAATGACCCAACCAGTTCTATAAAACAGCTCAAAGATGCATGTCATGAATCTTCAACTGGAAAGCATATATAGACAGAGCACAACACAAGAGTTACAATTTCTAACAGTAAATACAAAACTGCAAATCCTGTCCAGTCTTTTGCAATCAATCTCCCATATACAGTAATGTGTCTATTCGTACTGTTAAAATTGATATATGCCATACAGACAAAGTGCAGTCTTGTGCAGTTTCAATCACTGTCATAAAAACCATAGCCATAGTTTACATCTGAAATATTCATCACTGTTATATTGACAACATGGCTAAGCATTTTGACTATCTTGTTCGAGAACAATGACACAAGGACTTGTCATTCTGATGGCACTGATATGTTCATTGACATAAATACTTGCTTTTGAGAGATGAACTAAGGATTATGAGCAAGTTACAGGCTTTTGCAGGTAATCCAATATGTTGTGCTGTTTGTACAAATTGTTTCGAGAAATGAACATACTATTTTGCAAATTTTAAGGATGATTCGAGAAATGTGCCAAAGCAACTGAGAAAAACTGTAAAACGCTTTCACTGCTCTTGGTGTCTCCCACCAGGGGTGTAGCACTGATTCCTGGGCCCTACGCAAAGACAGTGTGTGGGGCCCCCTTAATATATATATATATAGTATGATTTATTTTTATTTTGTCACACTTTTTTAAATAATAGTGCACAATTACACACAGGGCACTCACTGATAGAAAAACAGTTGTACTATATGTCATGTAACACTCTTGTGTTTGAATTGTATAATAAATAGAGCACCCCAGTAATATTTGACATAAAAATGATAGTTTTGTGTTTTATTAACAGACATTGTGCCTTGTATTCCAAAACATTACAATCTTTCTAAACTATTTAACATTGTAGGTACCTCTACAAGCATGATGAACATAGAATTGATATTATCCTGAGCCATATATTAGGCTACATGTCTGATATTTATGCTAATCCTAATACCGAACATTTAGCATTATGAGTCATATTTTTCCCTTACGAAAATTAACTATAATTTTATTATAGTAAAAGTATAGTACCCATGTTTTTGGTGGATTGATTACCATTTGTATAACAACAGTTTTACTACAAATTCCACTGATAAACTATTGTAGCAAAACTATGGTTCATTTACATGGTTTAACAATAGTAACCAAGGTTTTTGGTTTTATAAAACCATTGTTAATTTGCGCAAGGGTTGTGTTGGTTGTGTTGTTGTCTGCTCTAGCTCCCTCTAAACCTATTATAAAACCATGTGAATATTTGTCTGCTTAATTACTATAACTTTACAATAGATAATAATGATGTCCTTTAGCATAGTATTTTGAGTGATGATAGTAATGGGTTGCTACTGCTAACAGTCGCTAGAAGTTTAATGCTTAACTAAGTAATCAAAGACAAAACTACAATGGCCTATTTACAGATGAAACTGAGTGGGGTGCGTTTCCCAAAGCGAACTATGGTCGCAAGTTCCGTCGTTACCAATAGAGTTCAATGGGACTTACGACCATAGTTGGCTAACGATGCTTTCGGGAAACGCACACCAGGTCAGTAGTTTTGCCTCTCTGCTCCACCCAGGCGCTTCCACATTCTCGAGTCTCTCGCATTGATTACTCTGAACAAAACATTTGGCGGAGGTGCGGAGCGCGCGCGAACCGAATCGTAGCGTTTGCCAGTCAAGACTAACCGTGATTAACCACTAATTCATGATTTATTAGAGACGCCACCAAATACAGATTAAAACAAAAGTAACGAGCCTAGTTTGAAAATGTAAGAAGTAGAAAGTACAGATATTTGTGTAAAAATGTAAGGAGTGAAAGTAAAAAGTTGTCAGAAAAATAAATAGTGAAAAGTACTGATACCAGAAAAATCTACTTAAGTACAGTAACGAAGTATTTGTACTTACTATTGTAAGTATTGTACGAAGTATTGGTTACTTCCCATTAGGGTGACCACCATCAAACAAACCAAATGTGGGACGATTACTAAGTTTGTGTGGGACAGTGTGGGACAGTGTGGGACAATGTGGGACATGTTACCAACACTAAAACACAACCTGAAGCTGTTATATAATGTCTATCTAACTTAATAAAAACATTTGTATTCTGCCTTTCAGCTGATAAAAATTCCTTTTGCTCTGGTTTTAATACAATTCACCAAAAAAACTTTTACACGATTAATAACCACTGTAAAAGCAGCTCAAAACAATATGCCTATTATAACATTAGTATGACTTTACAAAAGCACAATACATTACAAAAATAAAACAGCATAAATATAAGAAGATAAATATAAAACGGCATTTAACAAATATATTTTTAACATTATTGAACTTAATATTTTAATTTTCACAAGTTGTTTTTAGCTACTGTATGCAGAAATTACAACTGTTTTAACTTTTAACTATTTTTAACTATTATTTTGCATTTAGACTCATTTTAAGCACAAAGTACGTGTATTATTTTATTTTTTATTTATTCTGAGTGTACCTTCACCACGTAGTTAAGACGTGTGTGTGGAAATTGCTGCGTTGTGACTGCGGAACATTTGTGGACGTTTAAAATTGTGCAAAACTAGGCCTATCTCGCACCCTGTTGATGCTCTGTTATAAAACATACAAACAGTATTACCTTAATTTAACATGAATAGTTAGTATGTTACTACCCTGAAACCGATAACGATGTTTATTTTGATATTTGACGATAATGGCGCTTTGCTCTGGTCCAGATCCAGATCACGTTCCTAATGAAGTAGCGGCGCGCGCGCGCGACCAAGTGTAGCTGCACAGTCCCCTCTGTTGGAGAACAACAACAACAACAACAAAACATGATCACTACACAATTAATCACTACACAATTTCTCCAGCAGGCTGCTGTATGCTCGTCAGTCTTTTTGCATATGCGGTATATGCGGGTTGTTTTGAACGAGCTATAAAACGGGGACATTTCCGGGGACAGCTCCAGTCGGGGACAGAACACCAAAAACCGGGACTGTCCCCGGAAAACGGGGATGTCTGGTCACCCTATTTTTGAAACTGTTCTGACCAAGTCCAACTCCACTCCACATTTTGATTGACAGCCGTCACAACCTACTAGTGACCATGTTTACTCCTTTCTTTTCAACCATTGGATAGGATTTAAAACGGCTGTTGTATTTGTGTAAGGCGGGATGTTACTTTTGTTGAAGCACTGATAAATATAGGTGAAAAACTAAGCAGCAAAAATAATTAATAAAATGCTTTCTTAAAAAGGCAAAAGAACGCATGCACGTTTTCCTAATATGACAATTAAAAACCAACAGACTGATGAAAATGCGGGACATTTTCTCAATCTGCGAAGTGCGGGACACGGGGTGAAAATGCTGTGCGGTACAATGCAAAGCAGGACGGGTGGTCACCCTACTTCCCATTTCTGAAATAATGACACTTGAGATACTTTAATCTTTCATGACTGTTACTGAGATGGCCAATTTTAATATATTTTAAATAATTTTTGTAAAATGATAAAAGTGTGTTGGATTTGTACACTCTTAAAACAGATGTGTTAAAAACAACACATCCTGTGTTAGATCTTAACACACCCGTGTGTCTAGTTAAGGACAACACATTTTGTGTTGCTTTTAACTCAAACGTGTTATTCCTGCTCATTTTCTACACACTAATGTGTTATATTTACACAATTTGTGTCAATTATGTACACAAAATGTGTCACAAAAAATAACACAAAAAATGTGTTATTAATTAACACATCTTTTTTGAGAGTGTAATCAATAGCTGCCTCGATCTTGTGATGAATTTTGTGAGTGTTTTAGTTTTTTTTGTTTGTTTGTTTGTTTGTTTGTTTTTAGTTTATCATCACACTATCTTAAAATGATATGACCAAGTTTGCTCATATTAATATAATGCAAGATCCAAACATCGTTTACACATTGTTTTACAATTTCTCTAAAGATTTGACACACTCTTTTCGTGTTACTTCGGCGTTTAGAGTACGACAAGAGCGTTTATTACCGGTGCTAGAAACAAGTTGTTTCTCATTATGTAGGAAAATGCAGACTCCCATTCAGCAAGCATCTATTTACACAACGTAAACAGCGGCATATAAGTCGGACAATATAGGTTCTCACTTGGTCTCTTTGGAAAGAAATTTATGAGGAATTGTTTTCCCTTACTATTTTCTTTTTGCCTGATCTTAGCTTGAACAGGGGTGGCGGCGCGATTCGAAGATCACCACACTCCGGAGTCCGGCGCGTCCGGTTTCCCTCACAGCCATTTAGCGCTTTGCAACGTTCCTAGACAACCAATCAAATCATGCGAATTGCGAGCATGCTGTGCTTGTAGGAGGCGCCTACACAGACATGTGCCAAAGCTTGCGAACAGAGAAATAGCGCAGACACAGTGTTTATGCGCACAATTGTATAATAATAATTATAATAATTATAATAATTTCAGGATCATTGAGGGCCCCTCACATGCCAGGGCCCTATGCACTCTGTCACCCTTTCCCCCCCACTTACGACACCCCTGTCCCCCACTATAGGCAAACAAATACTTAAGCAAGAATTCTTGGGTAATCCCAATAATCCACTATAAAATCTTTCATCCATTAAAAGCTCTGAGAGAATCTGGGTGTGTGTGGGTGTATTATGTCCCTTCAGTCATGCAGAAAAGGGGCATCTGCCATGACTCACACTGCTAGCGCTTCTGGGCAACAGGACAGCTTCTCACAGATGTGTTGGTATATCTTTATAATTTTATTTCTTAAATACTTAAAGAATAATTAATGGAACTGATAAGGAACCAGATCTGGGGATGCAATCCTTCTTTATGATCCCAACTCACAGATCAGTAACAGAACACATGGCAGATCAGCCTAAGAGGGCAGCCTGGGGTCCAGAGTGTTTATGAAAATTGAGAAAAAGCAAAAAATGCCTGAGTCTTGTTCATTTGCTCTCTTTCTCTCTCTCTCTCTTCTTTCAACATCACATTTTTCTGGTGGCTGATAATGTGTTTCCCTTGGAAGCATTGCTGCCTGTGATTCAAATCACACACTATCATTATCACAAGACTTATTTAACGCTTATATGTGTGTGCTTAGCTGTTTGTGTACTGTTAAGCCATCCATCATGTCTCCCAGCGTTTTGTGGGCGCAGCAACAATTTGTCATGTCACACGCCTGCTAGTTTGATGGCCCGCCAGGCATACTTTCTCCCTGTCACGACTGCTCCCTCCTTTCCTCACTCCCTCCATCCATCCTCCCTCCCTCGTTCATTCACCCTCTCCGTCTCCATAACAACCAAAGGAGTTTAGCCTTGACAGTTTGGTGGAGTGGTGTCTTTTCGGAGCCGTGTTCATTAATTCATACTCACACGCTCTCTCAGGTGCAACTGGGATTATCAAGCAAAATGCCCTTACAATTCCTTACCACATCTCTGTTACCTATAGGCCTCCTTCATGATACCACATCTGACACAAATACTGTATACACACACACACACACACACACACACACAATTTAAGGTGGAGTATTTTAGATTATATTTGTGCTGATATCTGCTGAAGTGGGATGGGTTCATCGCTGAAAACTGGGTCAACATAATTCAAATTTCTCTCACTGAGTGTGCGTGTGTGTGTGTGTGTGTGTGTGTGTGTGTGTGTTTGGTCAGGTTTTGCCAACATCATGAGGATTAATGTCCCCACAAGGATAGTAAAACCTGAAATCACCTACACTATGTGGAGCAACCAACAGTTATGGAAGATGTCTTAATAAAGATGTCTTAATAAAGATGATGAATAATGAATATGTAAAAAGCTGGAAAGTTTTGTGTGTGATAGTTTTAGGTGATGTATAATAGTCATTCCTACATCTGCAGCTATGAATTCGCTTATGCTTACTAATGCTGTATTATTTGATTAAAAATACAGTAAAAACAGTAATACTGTCAAAAATAACTATAGTGTCACGGTTAGTGGGTGTTAGAAGCGCACGACGAAAGAGTCTTTAATAAATCCAACAGGTAAACACATTAAACTACTACAATACCAGGCAATGAAACACTGGAAACTGAAGGCTATATACAGGTTATGACTGACTAAAACAGAACAGGTGTAAAGCTAATTAATAACCAAGGAAACTAACTAGGAACTCAGGCAGGTAAAACAGGAACGGAACACAGAGAAAACAAAATCAAAACTGACTACACATTACATGTTGTCTTCTTTAATATACTTTAAAATATAATTAATTCTTGTGAAGGCAAAGCCGAATTTTCAGCAGCCATTACTCCAGTCTTCAGTGTCACATGATCCTTCAGAAATCATTCTGATATGCTGATTTGGTGCTCAAGAAATATTTTCACAAAATTACTGTTTTTACCATATTTTGTCAAATAAATGCAGCCTTGCTGGGAATATAAGACTTCTTTTAAAAACATTAAAACAGTCTTAATTATTCCAAACTTTTGACCTAGTTTATAAGCTATATATAATGTATTTGTCATTTGCCATCTTGGATGTTGAAAAAATTACATTTTAGGCAAAATGAGTTACTTAAAACTGCAGTCCGTAAGTTTTGCCTCTTTGTCGCCATCTCTGTTTGAAACCTGATATTGCAGTTATTTGTGGAATTATCATCTTTGCGTGGCTTGTGCATCGGCACGGCTCCACAGCACGGATGAATCTAATGTTTGCTGTCGGTCACCACAACGGTGTGGAAACTGTACTTTGCAATCACAAATTCTACATCTTGGAAGTATGACCAAAATAAGAATTTTCACTGGAAAATGTCATCTGAACAAGTATGTTAGCATTACAATAAATCCCGCTGCCAATGGTGATTAAATCTAACAATCGCTTAGCTCGGATCACGTCAAACCGTGCAAATTAATATTATTGTTATACTTTGTTTCAAAAATTGTTAATGTTAAGAACATCAGCATTTCGTGACTATGTGTATTTAGTGTGTATTAGTGTATCTGTAGATTTCAATTTCTGTAGCCATTCCAAGTCCGAAGTCTTTTGCTTTTGACTACGGGTGAATCTCCAGTTGTCACTGATGATTGTCAGTTGGACCTTTCTGGATTACAATCCGCCATCAAAGTGACAAGTTTAATTATTGCAGCTGCTGTGAGAAAAGGCTAATGATCTGCCACCTGCAGCATCCTCACATGCCATATAGCCTACTAGCAGACTTCTTTCTGTTTACAGACGTGACGTAATGATGCAAAGACGAACTGCTGCATGCTTGAATTACATGAGGAAACCCACCAGTACTGATTTTATTATAAAACATTATTACAACCTTACCGTTGTGAATCGGGCTAAGGTAGGGAGATTGTTTTGAACACTGGCTGGTTATTGCTCAAAAATTTATTTTGGATCATTTTTAACCAAAAATGTTACGGACTGCAGCTTTAAGAAGACAGCATAATTTTTCTACCAACAATTTGAGACAGTCTTTACATTTAGGATGACTAACTATATTTACCTTACTTCCAACCATTAATCCATTTGCAGAGTTCTATTTTATATAAAATAGTCCTCATCTAGCCAACGGCTAGAAGGACTCATCCAGTCAGTAGCAGACAGAGGACCTTATGCAAATGAATTCATATCCAGACACTGTTGAAAAAGGTCTCCAATTAAAGCTGTTATTTATATATTTCTTTGAGTGTGTGTGTGTGTTGGGAGAGAAGAATGAGAGCCCTTTAAAAGGTTCTCTGGTTATTTAATTGTCATTGCCATTGAAGGTCATGTAGTTTCAGCTGTGTGAGTCAGCATACTGCACCTCCAGTGGCCCATCATGCACCTCGACACATTCACCTGTTATTAAAGACATTCGGGCCAGAAAATGGTCAGTCAATTTAATTCAGTTTTTATTCATGACGTTCCATTCATCCACTTTGTCACTTTGACTGTATTACTTTTTTTTAATAGCCAGCCCATTTCAACCATTTCAGTTTCCCAACAGAAAATGACACTCTTATAGAAAATATTTTCTTAGATACCATAAAATCAAAATTGACTATTCTTATTTTTTATGTAATATTGCAGTATTTATTATAAATGATATATCTGTGTACATCATTATTTGTTTTTATATTCATATCTCATAATCTTTAATAAAAATGAGGACGGGACAACCTGTCACTCACATGAGATCACAGCAATAGCAAACCAAAACCAACAACACAATCAATTTCTGATGCACAAAATCAAGTCCCACCCTACACTTTTTTCTTGTTTGAGAAGCCGTTTCACTCGAATATACGTCATATGGAAAAAAAGACAATCACAAATTATGTTTCATGCCGACTTTAACGGTACACAATAGAGTATTTCTTGTTTATTTATTTATTTAAACAAATTAATTTTTTATCCAATACATTTAATATCTGCATTTTTGACGCATCCCGAGTCACTATGGTAAGCATTAATGATTTTTTTTTTTTTTTTTTTTCCAATCTGGACAGGTTTACTTGCTCATATGACATGTTTTGATATGCACATCTTGTAGGACATACAGAAGAGAATAAAAATTATGTAAAATGTTCCTCTGCAAGTTATGTGCAATGTTATGTATCAACCACAGATGGTGATAGAGAGACCGAATTTTACCTTTAAATATAGTGAATACAAATACACCTCTGTATCTCTCTCTTTCTTTCACACATAAACTAATGTATCTCACTTACATCTCGCTTTGCCCTCACACTCAAGCATCAGTGAACACAATAGTTCCATTTCTGCTGATCTCAGACAGTTTTCCTTTTTCATTTTAGGTAAAAATCAATCTAATCTGAATAGATGATGCAGTGCCTTATTTACCATTTTAGGTTGTATTGAAATTAATCTCCTGAGCTTGTGATGACAGTCTGTAGGGAGATTCACCTGTGAATGAGAGTGTGTCTGGTGTGTGTGGAGGCGTTTGGGTGTCAAGCCTGACGAACCAAAAATAGAACATGGAAAAGTACTTGTAGATTTTGTGCACAGATGCAGCATGACCAGCACATATTGTCGTCAGTGAGTTTTACTCAAAACAGCTGATGAAACTTGAGCAGGGGCGTCAAACTCAGTTCCTGGAGGGCTACAGTCCTGCAGAGTTTAGCTTGAACCCTAATTAAACACAGCTGATCCAGCTAATCACGTCCTTCAGGCTTATTTGAAAAATGCAGATATGTGTGTTGGAGCAGGGTTGGAACTAAACTCTGCAGGGCTATGGCCCTTCAGGAACTGAGTTTGACACCTGTGCTCTAGAGCAGTGGTTCCCAATCCTGGTCCTGGAGGCCCCCCAATACTGCACATTTTGCATGTCTCCTTTCTCTGATACACCCTTTTCAGGTCTTTGAGTCTCTACTAATGAGCTGATGACCTGGATCGGGTGTGTTTGATTAAGGAGACATGCAAAATGTGCAGTGTTGGGGTGCCTCCGAGTCCAGGACCAGGATTGGGAACCACTGCTCTAGAGGGTGCATGCTGATTGGTCAATCATTACTTACTGCATGGCAAAAGTTGATTGGCCTCTGCTGATCCTGCAACAAATGAGATTGCTTGCTCAACATTTAAATTCAGTGTTTGCTGTAAGCTAGTCCTGCAGCGTGTCAGTGATCCTCTGAAACCCTCCACCTCCCCCAGCTCCACCTGCCTAGATCTGCTATGGGATTTATGTATGTGTATTTATGCAGCAGAAGCATATCTTACATGCTCAAAGCAGCATGTCTGTGTATCTATTAGCAGTAGTAAGTCCATACTTGCTCTGCAGCTGCAGCAGCGTAGCAGATAGTCTGCCAAGACCAAGTACATTAACATTGCCATATTCAATAACATGCTAAAAACTATTCAGAAAGTTGTCATGATTGAAATCATATCAGAACTTCTGCACCTTTAATGTAAAAATTGCAACACATGCAATGCTGAAAACCAGTGGCACATTTCAGAGAAAAAAATATTAATAAAAAACTTGAAATACCTAACTGCATAAGTGTGCACACCCCTGCCTGAACTAAAATTTAGTTGAAAGCAGCTTTTGATTTTATTACTTTTGATATATCTTGACTTGGGAATATTTTCCCACTCTTCTTTGCAAAAACGTTCGAGGTCTGTTAAATTATCCTGCATCTCCTGTGCACAGCCATTTTCAAGTGCCCCCACAGATTTTCTGTAGCAAAAATAGAATATCAGAAAGTACTAGTAGATTTTGTGCACATATGCAACACGACCAACACGTACATGTAGTGTGTCGTCAGTGAGTTTTACTAATAACTTAAGGCACTGCTATGTGTGTGTGTTCTTATCGTATCATCATATTCAGTCTGTATCATAGTGGTCCTTTTCTTTTCTGTGGTTTAATCTTATTTTCATCTATTTAATAATTTATTGCTTGACGAGACAGACATCGGCTGCTCTGAATACCAAAAAGTCAGAGACCCAACCTCACGTGCCTCACATCACCCTAATATTTCATCTGCTTCCTCCATCAAACACTGCTTGGCAGACTCAATGTTCTCTCCTTTTTTATCTCTTTCTAATTCTTTCCCTTTGCTTTTATCTCCCCCCTTTGCCTTTCATTTCCACCTTGTTTCTGTCTATCAGTTTACAACTGTTTCAATTCCAACTGTTCTCCAGCCAGAAAACCACCTTCTTCCAGCTGTACTTTGTATCACTTCATCTATTTCTTTCATGTTCTCTCACGCTTTTAAGTTCCTCACTCCCCAGTTTCATTTTATGCTTTATTGGTAATAAAATATTAAAGCACTTTTGTATTGTCAAAGATGTAACGGTTTAGACAATAACCTCCTTGCCTCATTCACTCACCCTCTCTCTCAGCCAGGAGACAGCAATCCTTCATTTGTCGTTTCATGAAACACTGCCTCATTTAAAATGCATTTCCATCACATCTGAGCACTATAAAAAATTCCCAGTGCGCACACAGAGACACACACACACACACACACACACACACACACATAAACGTCTGAGCTGAGTCACAGCTTGATGTTGCAGCTCCCGCAGAGCTGAACTGGACAGGGTGGGGATTTGTGTCTGACTGCAGGAGGTGATCTCTAATGTGGACATGGCTGGTCTTTTCAGATATTTGCTTTGTTCCAAAACCTAGTCTTTGACATCTTATATTACCAACATTGCAGTTTTTTGCTCTGGCCACATCTGCAGACCTCATGTTTTCCTGCAGCAGGACTATGACATGTTCAGACAGGTGATCAGGGACCCTGAGCATCTTTCTTCTGGTGTTTTTTAAAGTCATTATAAAGTCTCTTTAATGTTTTTTAAATGTGACCTTAATTGTTTGCCTATCTATCTGTCTGTCTGTCTGTCTGTCATAACAGCTTTCAGTGTAGGCAGCATACATCACAGCAGTTCCAGTGACTGAGAGGATCAGTTTCTCAGGTGTGCAGAAACTGATGATAGAGTCTGAGCTCTCTTTTGACATTATTCTCTCCATTTTTTTGGCCAGACAGGTGTGGAGGCAGATCTGTCTGATGGTTCAGTAGGTGTGTGTGTGGTTTGACCATGGCCCAGTGCTCTTTATGCTGACCTATTCTCTGATGTATCATTGCAATGCCTAGCACGTCAGAACTTCAGTCATCTCATTCTTTTACTTGCCTCCACAAGACACACACACACACACACACACCTTTTTCACTATTCCTGTCACTTTAAAATTGTCCTCTCTCTACACTGTAAACCTGAATAATTTTGCAAAACAAAGATATTGAGGCAATCGGTTACATCAAAAATTTTAAGTTAAGTAATTCCAAGTTTAAGTAAGCAGATTTAGCAGATTTTTATTTTGTACTCGTACATTTTAATTGTTCTTAAATTGAAATATTTGAGTAAACTAATTCATACATTTAACTTAAAATTATCCTGCATGCTGGGAAATAGAAATCCCAGTCCAGTTCCAGTTAAACTTAAGTTTGTCTAAATTAAAAGAAATTAGTTCATAAAACTCAAAACAATGAAACAGTTCAGGTTACTTAAAATATGTCAGTTCTGTGAACAAAATATTCTGCTAAATACTGATGAAAGTTAATTTGACTGTACTTATTAGTTTAATTTAAGTTTGTCCTTCCAATTAATTATTATGAGCATTGGGGTTTACAGTGAAATTTCCCTCTTTTCTCACCTGTCATGCACACAAGCTGTATATGTGATTTCCCTTTTATCACACTATTTTCCTTTATCAATCTTCAGTATATGCAATGTCATGTAAATAAATTTGACTGAAATCAATAAACATGACAGCCTGTGTGTGTGCTCATTTGAGTGCATGTGTGTCATTTTGAGTAACTGTCTCTCAGCTTCTCTAGAATCTCACAAGTTTGTGTGAACGTCTTATGAGGTAATTCGCTATTTATGGTAAGTGTGGGTGCTCACGCGTTTGCTAACACATGTTTTTAGAAACCTGGAGCACTGACACATCAGTACTGTACTCAATGGACTGACGTCGATGGCTAGTAATAGTGCTTTAGCTCATTTTGCCACAGATCCAAGAAGAAAGAACATTCAGGCCCTTCTTGATATTCTAAGCCTTGGCAACCCTCCGACAGGTTTCGTGAGGATAGAGCTCTTCCTGATGTCATATATCAGAGGACTATAACTCCTGCTGACTGCTTTCAAATAAGAAAGGAGAAGGGAGGAAACATACACTATCATTCAAAATAATTCTCTTATAATATTATTACAAATATTATTACAATCTTTAAAGACCTGTTTTCCAATTGAATATATTTTAAAATGTAATTTATTCCTACATGTGAAGGCAAAGCTGAAGCAGCAGTCATTACTCCAGTCTTCAGTGTCACATGATCCTTCAGAAATCATTCTAATATGCTGATTTTGTGCTCAAGAAACAGTTCTTATTATTGTCAATGTGGAAAACAGTTGTGTTGCTTAATATTTTTGTGGAAACACAAAATTCAGGATTCTTTGATGAATAGAACGTTCAAAAGAACACAATTGGTTTGAAATAGAAATATTTTGTAACATTATAATTGTCTTTACTGTCACTTTTGATCAATTTAATGCATCCTTGCTGAATGAAAGTATTAATTTATTCACATTACATCATCTCTCTCTTTCTCTCTAATGCTAATCTCTATTATTGATTGGACTGTGACGCAAAACCACTGACTCAGACTTCCTAGTCATCACAGTAAATAACATTAAAATGATCAGATGGAATGAATTTAGATTAACTAAATGACATAGGAGACATATTATATTTCTTTTTCAGAACTTGATGTTTTATAGTAATACACATATACATAACTTCCACCACTGTGCTCACAGTGAAGAGAACAACTCTGTCTCACACTCCACTGGAACTGAACTAACACACACATACACATTTATATACAGTAGACACACAGATACACGCACGCGCTCACATTCACACAAGGACACGCACGCCGCATGCGGTCCTGTTCAGTTCGTGCAGTCGTCCTGCTTTAATACATCAGTCTCTGCTTGATTGTGCCTAATTTAGGCTGCTTCCACACCATGTTAACTTACAAAAACATCAGGCAAAAAATGCTAAAACAAACCAAAGTTGAGAAATCAAGTATAAAAGGGAAGAGATTAAATGAATTTCAACATTTGAATAAACAAAAGATAAAAGCATCTTTTAAAAAATAAACAGATCATTCAGTTAATTTACATCATCATCATCATCACATTACCAGGATTTTCTTTAATTGTATCGCATAATGGAGTATTAATAACAGTGAGTAGAGAAGAACAGCAATAGCAACATGACATTCGGTACTGCACAAGATGGTGATCGATCAGGTTTTGTATGAAGCATGAAGAAAAAGCGGCATTGGGCATATGAGACAGTCTTTGGAATAATTAATTGGCGGGTTCAGCTGGTGCCTTCCCCTTTAGAAGAAGCCCCACCCCAATGATATGACTTGGATGACTGAAATCAGTTGATTGACAGACATTACTCGCGACAAGTCCACAGTTCAAATCCTGCCCACTCAACCATGAATTCCAATGACAGTTCCTGGGCATCTGTCAGCATGGCAACCAGCAGAGCTAGTCTTCGGACAGCGCGTGCCACTTAGCGATCTGTCGGCGCGGGTGGTCACAGATCTCACGCCAGTGCTCGCCGGCGGTGCCGGGGGAGGAGGTGCCGAGGAGGAGCCGGCCGATGACAGGTGTTCGGGACGTTCTGTCGGAGTCCAGCAGGAGGAGCTCCACGCTGGTGTCTCGCAGGCCATCTTCCGAGGGCAGGTCGAAAACGAAGAGCTCGTTGAAGACGGGGTTGGGGGCACACTTTTTCACGTGCGTCTTCTTCTTACACACTCGCTTCTTCCCCTGGAACAAGTTCACCTTCACGTAAGGGTCTAAAAAAGATGGGAGTAAGAGAAATAAACAGTGAGACAGAAATCAATACTTCAGTCGATGCGCAGGAAATATACTTTGTGCACTGGGAGATCACATCCCTGCTGTACAAAGTGTTTCATAAGTGGCCGACACAATGATGCACTAATCAGGGTTATTTTAACTAAAATTAAAACCATAATAAATAAATAAATATTTTCATTGCTTGAAAGTTTAACTTGATGTACTAAAATAACTAAGACTAAAACTGAAATAAAAAATAATAAAAACTATATAGACATTTAAAAAAAAACAAATGAATGAAAAATTAATAAAAATGAAAAAAAATTGCTAAGACTTTAAAATGAAAATGAAAAATATAAAATAAAAACTAATCCAAAATATTAAGAAAAACTATATTATAGTATCTCAAAGCTAATAAAATAACACTGGTACTAATAGAGGCGATCCATCATAAAATTCACATTTTATTTGTATAGCGCTTTTCACAATACATATCGTTTTAAAGCAGAAATGTACATAAAATGTTCTATCAATGGTTCTCATCTATCTATCTATCTAAAATGCACCATATTAAGCCTGATGCTTCTGCTAATGTCCACTACTATATGTCCCACACACTCTGAACTCACCTGATGGTCCGTTGGTGTCAGCCTTGGGCAGGTGACGGGCTTTCAGTACCACCACAGTCAGAGTACTGGTGGTAGACTGATAACACAGGGACAGAAGTAGCTCTCCTCGACCAGCACTCCTCTACAGAGAAGAAGAAAGACATTTATTTACATGTTTTTGTCTGGTTTAGACACAATCAGCATCACAAACCTCAAAATGGTTTCTTTTATAATTTCACATTTGAGCAACCAACCTTTAGGCAGGTTAGAGAGGACAACTTCTAAACAGTGCCTTAATGTTACGAGAAACTGACTGTGAATCATTCCCTTGGCACAACACCAATGTATGCCTCCAATTATGTGTGAACATGGCAGCATGTTGCCTTGGCAACAGCACATCAGCAGGGTTCTGCTGCTGCCACGGCGATGACTTAGAATGTCTCTCATAATTATCTGTGTTTAACTATATGCAGTCAAAGTCACCAATGAAACATAACAGCCTTCCTTTCAGCTCAAATGGAGTGAATTCTTATGTGCATAACAGTAAAACTGTTGCCAAAACAAGATTTTGTCAAAGATGATGACTTCTGCCCTGTTCACTATTCTTTAAATTAGGTGCGTGGCCTTCCAATCCCCAACAAAGACTTTTATGCATGAAGGAAAATTGGTGTAGACAATTTGTGAACATGTTAGTACATTTATTATAAGCCTAAATACTAAGTCAGTCTGTAAAGGCAGAAATGAGTCATGTGTGGTCCATTAGTGGGTCAATTAAAAATGTACAACCTGTGGGTCTTAAGATGGATGGCAATGACTATTTATTAACCCAACTGGAAAAACAGACACCATTAATTGTTTTCTCTTTCCGGGCTTGGGTGTGTCATTGACTGTTCACATTAAACAAGACCAAATCACTGACTGTCTCGATTATCACATGAGCTGGGACTGGTATGTTGACCTTAAACTAATCAAATTCTCTCTCCTCTTCCAAAGATACATGTATGTGCTTTCATATTATACTTGGCTGTGCAATCTATGCAAGCATGTCCATATAAAATATATATTAACTTCTAATTTATAGTACAGTTTACAAACACAAACAATAAATAAAGACAAATAAACACAAAATAAAGCTATTCTTACCCTGACATTCCTTTTGATAATGTCCCGGCTCATGAGGACCCGCCCCTCGGACAAGTCAATGTCAGCCAGAGGAACAAGGGTCTCTCCGATCACTTCATCACGTGAAAAGCGGTCGAAACTCAGCACCATGAAGTGCAAAGCCAGCTGGGAAACTCGTGCATATTGGATTCCGTAGAAGCTAAAGGTCTCGTCAAAGGCCGGGTCCAGAGTCTTCCTCAGTACACGTGTCTTCACCTTGTGCTTCTTCTCAGGCAGCAAGGTCAGCTTAATATAGGGGTCAGAAGTCAACGATTGTTCATCCGTGGGGGACAATCCATGTGCCTCCTTGATGTGAACCATGAAAGCCTTCTTCTCAAAGTTGTATTCAACTGAAAAGAAGAGAGTACCCAGGCCACCCTCCTTGTCCTGAGATTTTTCCACGGCTGGTGTTGGTGTCTGACTGGATAGGATGCTTTCTGGAGTACCAGCCTCCTGATTGCCACCCGGCCCAAAGCCTGCTTGAAGAGACGGGATGTCCAGGTCTGGGGAACTACGCACTTTCAGTTGGAGGGTTGGTGGCTTGGAGGTAAAGTTTCCATTAAGATCTCGTTTCTCCAGGTCCAGATGGAGCTCTGGCCGCCCAGCAGTGGGACTGAGGGTCTGTTTTCCATGGGCTTCTGGTGTCTTTTCTCCTCCAAACTTCTTCTTTCCATTCAGGCTCTCAGGATAGATGTCAACCCCCTTCAGCATGTGGACAAACTTATAGGGTGGGGTCTTGTTATTGCTCTTGTTGGCTTTGCGCTGGCAGCAAATCCATGCAAAGATGGAGACGCTGAAGACCAGGCCAAACACACTCACCACTGCCACACTCACAGGAACCTCCGCTATGTATAAAACAGGAAATTGAGAAAAAATACCAATAATCTATTTATCTATTGATTTTATAGATATATGCAGTCTTATTGTTGCCGTGAAATACTAAAACACATTCAACCAGTAAGGGAATACGGAGATTATATAAAATTATTTGCATCAGAAGCAACACAAACACTGACATATGTTGATGTTCACAATTTTAGCAAAACAATACAAAAGAAAAATAATGCCACTTTTTCTCACCGAACTAGGTCTCAGGAGGTCAGTGTTTCTAAAATCATACCATTTATAAAGGACTGTAAATTTCGTGTTGGCTATGAAAGCCTGAGAAGTCACAATCATGTGGTAGTGCCGTAGTCTCTGGGAATATGGAAATGTCCGTTTTCAAGGTGGGTCCAGCACCTTTTCCTTGAATTGACTAAGGTGCTCTGTCAGCCTTTTGTCTTTCTCTCAGAAAACAAATTATGTACTCTTCTGTGACTATTAAGTAATCTTTGAAAGCTGCTGACAAGCATCTCGACGCGTTTCAAACATTTTCATATACCAGTGATGTCATAGGCTACTAATAGAGCACGCGCCTATTTATGTCTGTGCCCGCGCATCAGAGAAATAATTACTGAGCCACGTTTCCAAAAATGTAATAAGAGATATTTAACCATGCACAGATACGATGTATTCACCGACAATGATAAAAAAAAAAAAAAAATTTACTCACCGAAATTTTCTTCTTCTGTTGTCAATGGTGCCATTGTATGTGCGCGCTCTGTCCAAGGTCCTGAAGAGATGCTTCCAGCTCGCGCTGCCTCTCACGATTTTTCACCGCACGTTACACTCGCCCGTCTTTCGCTTCAGGCGAAGAGAGACACAAGACTGAATAATTTAATGGTTGTAGTAAATTAAAAATTTACGCCTGTTTATTGTTGTAACAAAACAGAATAAGCAAGAATTTCCTCCTTTCCCAGAGGTTTCTCACACCCGCCCAGTGCTGATACTCGCTGCGCTATGAGTGTGCCTGAAAAGCGACGCCTCCCTAATCCCCACCCCTCTAGTGAGTTTATCGGTTCTGACGCAGTTCTGACGAACACAGTGCCTGAAATCACTGCCCTGCGCACTGTTCAGGCCTGTTAATCATTGTGTGTGTTTTTAAAAACGTATCTGAAGAGGTACAGGTGAAATGGTCTTCGTTGTGGGTCTATTAACGGGGAGAACTGAGCTGATGACACAATTTCATTTTATGTTTCCTACAGTATTTGATCAAATAACATGGATAACAGAGCAGTAAAGATCATTTATATATCCTAAACATCTCTGGTTGCACACATAAACTGGTAGTGGACTTGTTTTTATTTTGTTCTTTTGCCAGCAATGTATGGTCTGAGGTCTTTTAGGCCCTAATTTAGTCATCTACATGTCTTATAACATCTGTTGAATATTCATGCTTATCAGTGAAAATCTGCTTGATGGTGTCACCTTCACATCTTTTTTAATCAGTTTTTATTTAATATAATCACTATAGAGTCCATAATCAACAAATACTGTAATAATCTAAAAGAGCCCTCACATAACTCTTCTATTTAATCACTTTTTTCAGCATTCAGCATTATTATATTAAATAATTTAACTGAATTGAAATGATTCAAAATGTAAACTGACATCATATTTCTTATTTTATTAAGAAATGCATCTTGTCTCCTCAACGTTTTTACTGAAGAACATATTCTTAATACAAGTCAAAAAAGTCTAAATGGTTGAGAACCAAATGAAGCCATTTAAAATCCATCTTGTAAATACTCTTGACTGTAGATGAACACTGATTTCAGCAACAGCCACACTGGAGTGGAATAACAGGCTTTTCTCTGAGAGCACAACTGTATAAATACACATTCAGTTCCAATAGAACCTCCACCCTTTCCACAGACTGTAATGATGAGTTTCCACAGTTATCAACATTGCAAATCGAGTAAGTTTTTCATATTTTCATTTTTTTTTTTTAAATTAATACACATTTGTAGCAATATGGAGACATTTGGAGACCGAGGAGTGTTGTGGTTAGATGTAACACTGTAAGTTTGACAGGTTAGAAAAGAGCTGTGGTCTTGTCATCAATATCATATATCTAATTTTTGAGCTCACAGGAGAAATTGCAGGTTTGACTATGAGCAAATTTGTGTCCATTTTGTGACAAAAAACAAACAAACTGATTTTCAGGTAAGAAAGTAAATTTTTTTTATCGGGATTATTTTTTGCCCAGCAATCACTGAATTGTAGATACAATTATTTAACTTGAATTTAAATGATCTGCCTCAATCGGTTTTTTTGTGCACATTTAGAATTATATGCGCATCTTGATGTTTCCATCAGCGTTTTTTATGCAATAGGCCTTTCTCAAAATTCACATAAAAATAGGTGGATTGTAGAAACATAGCTAGTGACTGAACCCTTGTGTGACAGGAATACAGTAGGCCTACACATACACGCACTCACACAAACATGCCAGGCAACAATTTTGCGCTTTATTTTAAAGTTCTAAAAAAAATACAATATAATGTTTTTTTGTCAGTTTAAATCGGTCATGTTGTTCAAAACTGTTCTTTCACTGTAAACCCGAATTAGTTGGCAAAACTCAAAAAATTTGAGGCAATCAGTTGCCTCATTTTTTTTAAGTTAAGAAATTTACATTTAAAGTAAGCAGAGCTGGCAGTACTCAAATATTTCAAGTTAAGAACAATTAAAATATATTTTAGTTTACTTAAAATATATCAGTTCTGTGAACTTGAAAGTAAATGAAAGTGCTAAATACTCATAAAAGTTAATTTGACTGCACTCATTTGTTTAATTTAAGTTTGTCCTACTCAAACCAATTAATTATTTTGAGTGCTATGGGTTTACAGTGCAATTATGTTTATGCAAAAATTAGATAGTGGATGTTATTTCAGCAAATTACCTCTCAGTGTTACATCTTTCCCCAGCTAGTGTTACAACTCACCCTAATAATGGGGTAGATTGTAACAACGGAACTCTTTGTATTTGACAATTAAAAACGAATTAACGCGAGGTTGTTTCTAATTCAACGGCTGAGGGAGTGACGACAAATTCTCTTTTTGACCATTGTAATTGTAACAAATCACCACGACACATTTAGGGTTAACCTAACTGCGGGAGTTTATTCAAACATAGAGGGATGCACCAGGTACAGTAAGTAAGTGTTTTCAAAGATCAGGATATCGTTTATCCTCAAAGATATCCAAAAAACGAGGAAAACAGGGAGTATTTCAGGTAATCAACTAGAAACATAATCTATTCTCTTTGCAGGCATGAATTTAAAAAAGCGATCACAACAAGAAGGTGAGTCTATCAAACACAAACAAGGCCAGACAGATGCTGCGTAAACGCCATGTAGTCTCGAGATGACAACACGTGACGTTCTATTGGGAGCTGTTCATGTCCCCTGGCTGGGAATTATGCGTTTCTATGGCAACACTACCAACGCCGGAATGAATCTGCAGCGGTCATGTGGTACAGCGGTCAGTACAAGTAAGAGCTCTCAGAAAATTCCCATCTTACAAGCTGTTATTAAGAGCACTACGAGGTCATGAAGTAAAGCATTTAAATATTTGTGAGCTTTGCAAAGTATTTAATTGATATTTTTACGCTTATTCTGAATTTTATATTATTCCCCAATTTATTTATCTTTTGTAGTCGTTTTTCTCTTTGTATTGTTCTTTTTATGTTTTATTTTATATGCATAATTGTATCATATTCAATATTTTCGTTTGATCGAAAGTGCATGTATAATGTTAATAGTTATTCAATAATTTAAAAAAACACATCTACCGATTTCCTATTCTAGTTCACACACTTGCTCGTGCTCACTCACACACACACACACACACACATGCACACAAGGCCTGTACTGAAGGTGGCAGTAACAAAACACTCGTGTCTGTTGGTCTGTGTCTGTTGTAGAGTATTGTTTTAGTATGCAGAGGACCGACTCAATATCATTTAAAATAAAATTGAAGATAAATGGCCATTGCATTTATTGATATATTCTTTTCACACCAAATGTATAAGATCAAACTTCTGGCTTACCGCCAACTGCATACGTCACAGCCAGCGCCTCGTGCTTTTTCTCGGGGTCGTTAGGGCAACAGTGACATCTGCAGGTTGATTTGTTAAGTGCCGAAGCGTACAAAAACTCGCTCACTGAATTTGAATAAGGTACTGAATTTGAACATAAAAAACACTTCCAAACACGTTTAATGAAAAAAAGACCAGATAATAAAACATAGATGGACCCTTAAAATACACCACCGGCTCACCGTTAAAGGGAGATTCGTTACCTTTATTATGCAGGCAGCGCTCGTGCGTAAGAGCAACGGGCGCGTGCGTCAAGAGGAAGAGCCGAATGTCTCTCCAAAATGGCGACGACCATAGAGAGTGGCAATGCAGGAGCTGCAAATAAGAAAAAACATCTCGGAATCCCCGAAGCAATATTTGTGGTCAGTGAGAATATGACATATAGTTCCTTTTCATGTCCGTACTGTCGATAGTTTCTCGTGAAATCTCTGTGTCATTGTGTTGGTGTTTAAACGGCTTTCTTAAGTAGAAAGCGCCCTGCTCTTTTCCTTATAAGGCTGCAGTCATTGCTTGGTTATGTCTTGAAGGTGCCGTGAGCTTTAAGTGAACATAACACATGACTAACCAGTATTTATATACTTGATAGGATAAATTCATTAAGGAAGCCCATAAGATGTCGTTAATGAGACGTGGACTATAACTGTTTTTGTAGGAAGATGTGGATGCCTTCATGAAGCAGCCGGGCAATGACACAGCAGACGCCGTGCTGAGGAAGCTGGATGAACAATATCAGAAATATAAATATATGGAACTCAATCTGGCTCAGAAAAAACTCAGGTTTGATTATAATTCATTTTACGTAGTACAGTAATAGGCAAGGATTAGTTTCTGTGTCAATTCTAAAGAATGCTTTGCTTATACAGACTATGTCTGTACAATTGGTTTCCTTGCATTGCTGTAGGCTGCTGTTTTCCTTTTGTTATAAGAAACAAATAAACAGTGATTTACTATTGCATTTAATAAATCTGACTTATTACACAGAGTAAAATATTGCATAAAATATTGTTGCTGATTCGACTAGAAGCTGCCTTTTTTTGTCTTTCTCAGGTTGAAAAGCCAGATTCCACAAATCAAACAGACGTTAGAAATTCTACGGCACATGCAGAAAAAGAAGGTAAGCCTATCACTCTTTTATGATCAGTTTTCCCTCCCATATCTCCATACATGTGAATAGATGGAGGGATGCAAATCAAAGGTCAGCGTTCTAATTCCTAAAAACATTGCTTCTTAATGAGTTGCCCCATCCCAATTCACTTGCTTGGACTATACCCTAAAAGCGTGTACTCTTTTTGTTAAGAAAAGAGTGTGTAGCAGAAGAGTAGGCAAGTTTAGGAACATAATACTATTACATCATAATTGCATCGTTAATGGACCGTGCTGTCACATAATGCATCCTGTCACCATAAACTTGCCTGTCAATTTTCTTGTCACCGTTAAAGTCGGCATGAAATGAAAATTCACCCTTTCTTTTTTTTTAATGGATGTTATAGATCTTATTTTGATCTGTCGCTACTTTCATTGTATTGTGATTTTAATATCCTCATACACACATTCCACATTTTAGTTCCTTTGATTTATGGTACTCAGTTCTTCCTGCTGTATTGGAGAGAAAAGAAGTAGCACATTGATCTCCCAGTTGTGGGTTTTACATGCAGATTTCACAATGTTTTTGCAGATGAAATAAATATTTTTCATCAGGTTAGAAATTAACAACTCCAACCCCTTTTATCTAAACCTCTCTACTTAACCGTCAGTCTTGCGCATCTGCCATGTTTTTAGTTTTTTTTTTTTTTTTTTTTTTAACTTTTTTTACTTGTGTCCAAAGCACAATGGGTTGTGGTTAATATTAGCTGTTAGAGTGTGCATGGATCTGAACTTCGAATCTCCAGTCACTATCTATGTACTTTTCAGAGTATCCCATTTCCACATACTGATTAGGGAGTAGGGACACACTAATTCTAATTTCGAATACTATTTAGGATGGATATAATGCGAAATGGGATGCAGCAAGTGTTTTGTTCTTTGTCACTTTCAATCACTCTTGCACTGTCTCTCATCACTTTGTAAGTTTTTCTGTTCTGAATTATGTATGTCCAATCACAGGACACTACTGATCCCATGGAGACACATTTTCTGTTGGCTGATAATGTCTATTGCAAGGCCTCTGTCCCACCCACAGATAAAGTGTGTTTGTGGCTTGGGGTAAGTGTTGACTGCTGTATTTCATTGTATTTATAGTCAACATGAAATCAAAAATTGATATAGTTTACTTTCTTATTAACCATCTGTCATATAGAGATTACTTTTCACGTCCAATCATTTACCGACTGATAAAATCAAGTGCTGCTTAATTAGCCTGTGTCACTGCATCACATAATAGAAGTAAAACGAGTTGTGAACACCATATCATGTTGACCTTAATATTCCTGTTTTCACATTGTTGACGATTTCTGCCTATATTAGAACATTTGAAATGTATACCCAATTGCTTCAATAAAATATTTCTGCTAAATGACAAACACTCAAGAAACTTTAGACATGAAAATCTTTTATGTTGATTATGTCTAGAAACATGTCTTTAATTGTTATTATGAAAACTTGCTCATAGCCATGGTTATTGTTTTTGTGCATTAGGCTAATGTCATGTTGGAGTATGATATTGATGAGGCTCAGGCATTGTTGGAAAAAAACCTGGCTACAGCTTCCCGTAATTTGGACTCTCTGGAAGAGGACCTGGATTTCCTCAGAGACCAGTTCACAACCACTGAAGTCAGTATCCTTAAACTATGGCAAATAAAGAGAATCAGGTTTGAATTTATTGTTTTCCATAGTGCTTATTGTTTTTGATTAGTCCTTTACTTAAAGTCTTTATTTTTGATAAATAGTCTTTGTTATAATGTTTTAAATAAGTCTCTTGTGCTCACCAAGACTGAATTAATTTGATCAAAAAATTTTAAAAATTGTTTTTTCAATTTCATTTTAAAATAATAATTAAAAAATAATTTATCCCGGTTATGGTGAAGCTGAATTTTCAGCAGATTTGCTGCTTAATATTATCACAGTGAAAACAGTTGTACTGCTTAATGTTGTTTTGTGGAAACAGTTTTTCAGGATTCTGTGATGAATAGAAATTTCAGATGAAATAGAAATTAGGTGAAATAGAATTTTTTTTTTTTTTAACATTGTAAATGTCTTTACTTTTACTTTTATCAAATAATGCATCCTTGCTGGTTAAAAATGTCAATTTCTTAAAAAAACACCCCACTTTTGAACTGTAGTGTAGAGCTGCATGTTTCTGGATAAATTAAGAATCACAATTTTTTTTAATTTTTTTAATTTTATTTTTTTTGAAACCGATAACGATTATCCCACGTTCCGACAAAATGTTAATTGCTTCAGTCTATTTAAAATGTTTAATTAATCTGAATAAATTATTTAAATTAACGGTTTGAATGAATGATTCGATGACATACTCTTTTTAACGTTCACTTGTCACCATTTGTTGTCATAACGATGTAATCGATACAGTCATTAGTTGAAGTGCCAAGTTACTTTCAAAAGGTGATTTGCTCTATTTTGATCGGTAGACATCAGTGTTTATATCCAAATGATACATTTTATCCCAGACAGTACTTCTGTGATAATAATAATATTTGTAACTCCTTTACATGATAACTGCTCTCTCTGGGTCAGCTGCAGCGCAAACGCAGATTTGAATGTTCCGGTGTGATTTTGTCAAAGGTTTGATAGACGCAGGCAAATCGTTGTCATTTTTGAATGAGATTGAGTGGGTTTTCTGAATCGAGATCACAATCTTAACGATTAACCGTGCAGCTCTACTGTAGTCTATGCACATATCTGAAAGGTATTCTGTTTTTACATTGTTACCAGTATGTGGAGAGCAATGAGACACTTCCCTTTGTTGCTTGTTATTGACTGTGTAATAGTGAATCTTGTTCAGATTTAGCATTGAGGTTGAAATGAATGAGATGTAGCTGTGTTCTCATAGTCCACATGTGTAACGTTCTTTAGACGATGATGCTAGTTCTGGTTTGTGCTCAACCTGGTCCATTCTATACATTACCACCAAAAGCATGTTATTTACAAATATATGTGTAACATGGAATTTTGTTTTATACATTCAAACTGTTACCTCAAAAGCCAGCTTGTGATTGCATAAAGATGCTGAATTAATGACTTCAGTTGGTAAAGTGTTCTCAAAGCTATGAGTAAGTATGACTTTACAGTCTTGTCAATTACATCATCATTGGGCTCTCAAGTAAGTGGAAATGCAGGCCAGTTGTGAGAGAGATGAGCTATGTTTCCATCCACCTATTTTTTTGCACATTTTGGCATATCGCATAAATACTGGATGGAAACTCTAATGCCAATTCAAAATTTAATCTAATTTCCTCCCAACATCCATTTTCAAATAAAGTCGTTGGGTGACAGTTGTTGTCAGCTCAACCTCCTGTTGCAGATCATTTAGGTAGTGTAAACACCACAACGACTTCAACACTCCACAGAAAGTCACATAGTCTGAACAGCACAGCGATCTGCCAATGTTTAAAGTCCTGTAGTGTAAACTTGGCTTAAGATGCGCATAAATTCTAAATGTGCATAAAAAACATATGCACTCAACTGAGGCGGATACATTTTTTTTTTTGATCTGATAAGACATGCACATAAACTACAATGGAAACACATTTACTGAATAAATCCCTTGATGTGCAACAAAAAAGACTTTGCCTCAACAGTGGATGTGATTGGATATCTGGACTAACCAGTGGATCAGTTTAATTGCATAGCATCTATAATGTTGGTTTGATCATTCTGATCAAATGCCTGAGCCAAAGTCTGTCATCAAAATTATTTGGTTTAATTCCCTCCCAGAAACATCTCGCATGATTGCGATCCCAAGCACCAGGCATCCGAATGCAAAATAACATGACAGCGTTTATTGCATTTCATCGGCGCACTCTAAGATGCAAGTAATTTATGATGTAGGAGAAAAGAGCCACCGTGGCTTCCCTGATTGTAGCGACTTCCATTTTTAATACAGATATTTTGCACCAATTTCCCAGGAAGTGACTATTTTGTTCTCTTGAACACATGGAATGGAAACAGTGGAATGTCGCATAAAACATTAATGAATAATGCAGTTTTGTGCACAAGTTAAATTTGCTTGTTAAACTTTGGATAGCTATGGACAGATGCACTGGCTCCAACACTATTGGTGGAAAAGGGGTAATTGTGTTTGTCATGTTGTAATGTTATTGAAACTGTTAATATTTATCAATGCATTAATTTATGTACATGTAGTGTTTTGGTTATGTGATCATTGAGTGAATGATATGAATTTTGCTTAGGAATATTCCACATCACATTCTCTGCCTCTGCGAACTGTTATGTTTTTGTAATGGAATGACATCAGTAGATATCTTTCAAGAAAGAACTCTTTCAGGCAAATCAGATACTGGCCATAAGTGCCACCTGTTCTCACCACCTGTTAGAATCTGTTTAGTGAAAGATTTGTTGACTCTTGTGTCATCTCAGTCTAACATGTTCCTCCAGGTTGCGGAGCAAGGAAAAATGAAGAGATAACTTTCCAAATTTTTCAGATACACCTTAACCATTATGTACAGATATGGCACGTGTTTACAATTGGGATGTCAAGAGAAGGAGCAAAGATAACCTCCTCAAATCTGCTGAGCGGTCCTAGAAAAGGAGGCCTAGTTTGGTCACACCCCACCCGAATTCCTTCCTCATCAGAAAATTCACCCCCATGTATCTGTTTGCACCAACACCAACTGTTATCTATTGATTTATTACTTTTTAAAGTATTTTTTCAAGTAAAAAGGTGAAAAACATCAAACAAAAGTAATAATGGTAGTTTTCTTGTTTTCTTTTTTATGCTGAATTATTAGCCGTTTCAGATCGGGGTTCTCTCCACAGGGTCTACAGATTTGTCTTCCTCTGTGCCCTTTTTTCTTCTCATTTGTTGTTTGGTAAACATTTGCATTTTCAGTTTTGTTAAAGCTAAACTGTAAAGCTAAACTCCTATTGTCCTATTTCTTTCTGTGGAATTTTTCTTGCCTTATCTTGGTGAGATCATTGTCAAAATGCAGCATACAGAATATCAGGGGGACATTTTGTTTCATTCATCAGCCTCCTTCCTTCTCCACTTGCCTTTACTTTTCCTTCTCTGATGTCTGTTTTTTCATCTCTTGTCCTTCATCTGTGCTCATTTGTCACATTGTAGCCATTAAACACTGAACAAGGAACTAATAATGAAGTGTTTTTGAGAAGGCACAAAATCAATGAGCTGGTCTTTGTTTTTAATCTGCGTAGCTTTTTATAATTCCTCATCTGATTGAGGTTCTGGCAGTGAGCGAGATGAATAAGCTGCAACTAATTAAATATGTGCCTGCAATTCTGTCCCTTTCTTTCAATCTTTGGCAATCATTTGTGCATTACTGAAATTACTAATTTTGTCTTAAACTTCTATTGCCTTTTAATTACATTCTTTTGGAGCAGCACAACTACTGAAGTGATAATATCCTCATTAAACTGTCAAATGACCCCTAAATAGTGGGTGGAATGTAGATTGTATAATATTCAACAAGAACATTTTTAACATGTTACTTTAATCTGTAGTACATTTCAAGTTCCCTTGATAAAGAGGTACAGAGTCAGTAGTGTTTGTACAGCCAGTCCTTGCAAATCCACATCAGCATCAAAAAGCTTACAGAGCAAGCGAGTGGTCAACACAATTCAAAATCTTTTGGTCCTTCCCTGAGACCCTTTTTCAGCCATGTTTAGAAATGGCTTCATGTTTATCCAATAATGTGACAGATTAACTACTCAGTGCACAGTTATGGACAGTATTGACGCATCATCTCCAATCAGATTTGAGACAGCGGGAATGGATTTATTTCATTAGGGATGAGAGTGAAAGTGAAGAGCAAGTCATTTCAAAAAGTAAAGATGTTATAGATGAATAAAGTAATGGTTAAATACATGGTGATGCACGCTCCATGGATATAGATTATGTGAGTGTGTACAAGGTCAAAAGCCCTCACTGGGCAGTTAGGAAGAGCTTGCTTTTTTCACATTAAATTAGTACAATCACAAGCTGTAACATCAGAAACACTCTTTTGGATAAAAGGTGTAAAAGATGTACCTAAGTACAACAGATTAAGGTTTATTTGTAATTCTGGTGAGCACCAGAGGCCTCTTGTGGTAATGCGTGATAAGTGAAATGTTATTAATTGTAAAAACGCACAAATTGAATAATCCATCTGGGGCTCATGGATGTACTTTCAGTAGTCCCTTTTGAATCTTTGCATTAGATCATTAAAACGAACCTCTCGGGTGATATGATGGACTATCATACCATCTGAGTGACCTACTTATCTCACACCACTTCAATTACAATTGAAAATCTAGTTTTCGTTGATAAGGGAATTGTTCAGAAACATTAGAGATGATGTTTTTTCAGTCTTTGAATTCATGTAGTATATTGCAGTATTTCTCCTTCCTTTTGTCTTTCATGTTGCTAAAAGTCAATAATCAGACACATCATACCTCCAGCAATCACATTTTCTTTTGAGTCAACAGAAATGGGTATCCCAGCATTCGTCTGTGATGTAAGCAAGTTAAACTTCTGTTAGTCTTTTATCTATCCCATGATAAAACCAGTAGAAGATACCTGGAACAAGCTTAGTCCTGGATACGGAAAATTCCCAAAGCTCCCATCTTCATCTGGGAAGTTTAACTTTTGTGGCTCAATAGAATGAATGGCAGATGTGCAGATACAGTTAAAGTGCAGATATAGTTCTGACTGGCCAGTATGGGGTCTGCAATAGGTTATTTACTAACCTTGCATTCTCAGCAGTCAGCAGAGTTCAGTTTGGCCATATACAAGATTGTGTGATTAGGGAAATGAGCAAAGTAGTATAGAAAAGTGAAGCAACAGGGCATGGTGGGACTCAATTAGGCATTCAGCAGGCAGGAAGGGGCTGATGGTGTCATAATCATTGAGTTGAAGACTGACCCTGTGATTGGAGGAAGCGGTTCTTTTGTCCGCCAGGGCCCAAAGGTTTGATAGGTACCAGGGTGGTGATTGCTGACTCAACAGAAACATCGACGATCACCCTTTGTAACTTCTTCTGACGAATGCACCACGTTTGGTACAAACCCGCTCTTCACTCCCTCCCAGCCTTCCTGGATGGTTATCTCCCCACTCTTTACCAGCTCGAATATATCCCGTGTAAGCTCTGTAAAAGCCCTCTCCACATTTATGGCGTCACGTGCTGAAGTCTCCACATAGCGCATGCCGTACGCAGCCGCTAGCTTCTCAGCTTCTTGTCGGCTCACCTGACGCTGTGGTTCCAGATCACATTTGTGGCCGACCAGCAGGAAGACAATGCTGTGGGGCTGCACGTGGCTACGTGCCTCCTCTAGCCACTCGTGAACGTTCTGGAAGGAGCGACGGTTGGTTATGTCGAAGAGCAGCAGACCTCCCACAGAGTTACGGTAGTATGCTCTGGTAATAGACCTGAAGAAAGCATTACAGAATTAAATAATGTTCCTGAATTTGAATTGAGATAAAATACTATAGACTTGTCCAGTCCAACTAGACTTGTCCAGTCCACTTAAACTCCAACAACTAATGGTTAATTTTTTTTCTTTTTGATAGTTTTTCGGATGTACGTCACAATATGGAAAAAAAGATCTGTCGTTACTTGTGTTACATTGTGATTTTAAAATGAACTGAAATTCATATAACTGTACTTTCATCTAGAAAAGCAGATTTTGTAACAATGTAGACTTTAAATGTCTTCACAAAGCCTTGTCTCTTAAAGTTTTGAGAAAAGATTTTGAGAGAAATGTTTTTTTTTTTTTTTTTTTCTAAGACATGTTTAAAAAAAGCTACTTAAAGGGTTAGTTTACCCAAAAATGAAAAATCTGTCATTAAGTACTCACCCTCATGTCTTCCCAAACCCGTAAGACCTTCGTTCATCTTCGAACACAAGTTAAGATATTGTTGATGAAATCCGTGAGCTTGGCTGCAATGTTATTACCACTTTAAGGCCCAGAAAAGTAGTAAAGACAAAGTTAAAATAGTCCATGTGACTACAGTGGTTGACTCTTAATGTTATGAAGCAACAAGAATACTTTTTGTGTGCAAAAAACAAACAAAAATAATGACTTTATTCAACAATTTCTTCTCTTCCATGTCAGTCTCCTACACTGTTTAACTACATCAACACACTGACATGGAAGAGAAGAAATTGCTGAATAAAGTCATTATTTTTGTTTGTTTTTTGTGCACAAAAAGTATTCTCATCACTTCATAACGTTAAGGTTGAACCACTGTAGTCACATGGACTATTTTAACAATGTCTGTAAGTAACCTTTCTGGGCCTTGAAAGTAGTAATAACATTGCAGTCTATCAGAGGCCAGAAAGCTCACGGATTTCATCAAAAATATCTTAATTTGTGTTCCGAAGATGAACGAAGGTCTTTCGGGACTGGAACGACATGATGAAAAACTGTGTAAAAAGGCATCAGAGTGAGACTGGAAAAGAGGTCTGAGCTTGTGAGGAGTACCGCTGGGAACACACTAAGCTGTGAAGGATGCTAAGGGGCCTCTGGAGTTACTGACATCACTTTAAGTTTTAAGACATTCGTGACATTGTAGACGGCAGTGATTCATCAAGTATTTCTATTTCCTCTAGGAGTTCTACAAAATCTTTTGTTGGTAAAGAGGCATTTGAGCAGCATTTATTAATAAATAAATATAGACAGTGTCTCTGAATCACATAAGGTGGAAAAAAAAGTATTAGTGACGTGTGAATCGGTCTGTCATCAAGTCTGGGTGAGATAATCATGGATACCATGGAAACACCAATCATGCGGATGGATAAGGACTCCTGATCGGATAAGCTTGATGATTTATCTTATTGAAACTTAATAAGGTGGAGGTTTCTTTTGATGTGTAAGCAACTATTTGACACTGTACATTAGTTAAATATGTAAAATAATGTGTCTATTAGCATAAAAATCTTTCTGAACTAATAATCAATAATATTATTTATGTAGACATACATCTTTATGGACAATTATTTGCAGAATCTTGAGAAAGGTGTCATGTAACACAATCCAAGATAAAGATTTACAATACCTGAAGCGTTCCTGGCCTGCAGTGTCCCAAATCTGCAGTTTAATGCGTTTCCCAGGTTCGATCTCCACCAGGCGGGAGAAGAAATCTACCCCGACTGTTGGGTCTGACACCTGCGCAAAGCGGCCTTCTGTGAATCGCCTGATTAAACATGATTTTCCAACAGTGGAGTCCCCGATGACAATCAGACGAAATTGATAAAGCCAAATTGCTTCCATGTCTATTCAGGTCTGTCAAAGCAAAAAGGAGAGAAGTGAAATTATACTGTGCATTAGATGCTGCCAAAACATATATTCATGGTTCCCAAAGACAAAATAGAAAAGAGAAACATTCTTTAATTTATTCACCCACAATTTTATGTCAACCTGCTTTACCAGCTTTCTAAAATGAGGAAATATAGTAAAGTTCTCTTCAAAGCTTTTGTAATTCATCTATAACCTCTTCTGGGAATGTGTTGTAGTTATAAATATTACAGCATTTACATGATCATGGCCTGACAATCATTTTAGTCAGCTACATCCTTGCTTTTTGTGGGAAGGTAGTTGAGGCACAAAATCATCTTTTTAGTGTTTGGTTTTAAGGTGTACAGTAATGATAGCGTGTGGTGGTTTAAACTTTACCTAAGTTCATCTTTACGTGATATGTTTGTAAAATATAAAATGAAAAAAGTGGGATAACTGGCTAAGCCAATTCCGTATAATATCCATACTATTTTAGGAAGAATTTAATGATTTTTTTTTTTCAGTAATGGAAGAATATACACATTATGATAAAAATCTTGAGTGTCACATTTAACCTGCATCAATACCTGAAATTACTGAGTAATTTTTAGTAATTTGAGTTTTTAGGTCTTTAGTCATATGCAAGTAACCCAATACCCTAACAGTTATCATGACCTATTGACAAAATGTGAAGTCTGTTAAATTTCACTGAGGCTCGCCTGATAGCTGGCTATCGTTGGCCTTATCAGAATAGCGATTGCTTCTTGTTCTAAATCTACAAATCATTAAAATGTTTAACAAGCGATGTCTTTGTGTAAAAGCATTTGTGTAGAAGATCCCTTATTCGGTGCTCTTTACTTACGTTGTTTTTTGTTTGGTCGTTTCAAAGCTACCAAACGGCAGATCCCATAATCTTTAAAGGATTGAAGCCTCTTTAGGAACCTCTGGATGAAATGACAGACATAAACTATTCACATAATATACCGAATAATTAACAAAACATTCGTCTCTACAGAAAAAAACAAACAGGTGCAAACCTAACTGCGCCGCGTAGGCGGTCTATTTTGCTTGGACGTTGCTAAAGATGAGTCGCGTGTTGTTAAAATGGTCCCTGCCTGGATCAAAGTCGCGTAAAAGTCAAAGATGATTTACGCTTGTCATGTTTTGATCCACGCTTGGAAGATGGAGAAATGTTTGGATGTTTTGGGCTGATGAAATGGAAGCGACAGCAGAAGCATCATATAGCCTGACTCATTCCGCATCAGCACCAGTACCATAAGCCTCCTAATAGTAGCGACAGACAAACGCGTGTCATCGCCACATACATTAGGCTAATGATTCCCTTCTTACTTTGACATACTATTTATATTGTTTCATATATAATTTTCAGCTTATTGGGGAACACATTGGAAATTCACCATCAAATGAAAATGGTGTTTTTAAAAATTAATCAAATAGCCTATAGTAGGCTTCACACAAAATGTTTATATATATATTTGCTGAGATAATCCATCATCCTCACAAGTGTGGCACATCAAGATGCTGATTAGACAGCATGATTATTGCACAGGTGTGCCTTAGGCTGGCCACAATAAAAGGCCACTCTAAAATGTGCAGTTTTACAGTATCTGGTGTGAACACCATTTGCAACACATCTCCTTTGCATAGAGTTGATCAGGTTGTTGATTGTGGCCTGTGGAATGTTGGTCCACTCCTCTTCAATGGCTGTGTGAAGTTGCTGGATATTGGCAGGAACTGGAACACGCTGTCATATACGCCAATCCAGAGCATCCCAAACATGCTCAATGGGTGACATGTCCGGTGAGTATGCTGGCTATGCAAGAACTGGGATGTTTTCAGCTTTCAGGAATTGTGTACAGATCCTTGCAACATGGGGCCGTGCATTATTATGCTGCAACATGAGGTGATGGTCGTGGATGAATGGCACAACAATGGGCCTCAGGATCTCGTCACGCTATCTTTGTGCATTCAAAATGCCATCAATAAAATGCACCTGTGTTCGTTGTCCATAACATACGCCTGCCCATACCATAACCCTACTGCCACCATGGGCCACTCGATCCACAACGTTGACATCAGCAAACCGCTCACCCACACGACGCCATACACGCTGTCTGCCATCTGCCCTGTACAATGAAAACCGGGATTCATCCGTGAAGAGAACACCTCTCCAAAGTGCCAGATGGCATTGAATGTGAACATTTGCCCACTCAAGTTGGTTACGACGACGAACTGCAGTCAGGTCGAGACCCCGATGAGGACGACGAGCATGCAGATGAGCTTCCCTGAGACGGTTTCTGACAGTTTGTGCAGAAATTCTTTGGTTATGCAAACCGATTGTTGCAGCAGCTGTTTGGGTGGCTGGTCTCAGACGATCTTGGAGGTGAAGATGCTGGATGTGGAGGTCCTGGGCTGGTGTGGTTACACGTGGTCTGCGGTTGTGAGGCCGGTTGGATGTACTGCCAAATTCTCTGAAACGCCTTTGGAGACGGCTTATGGTAGAGAAATTAACATTCAATTCACGGGCAACAGCTCTGATGGACATTCCTGCAGTCAGCATGCCAATCGCACGCTCCCTCAAAACTTGTGACATCTGTGGCATTGTGCTGTGTGATAAAACTGCACATTTTAGAGTGGCCTTTTATTGTGGCCAGCCTAAGGCACACCTGTGCAATAATCATGCTGTCTAATCAGCATCTTGATATGTCACACCTGTGAGGATGATGGATTATCTCGGTAAAGGATAAGTGCTCACTAACACAGATTTAGACAGATTTGTGAACAATATTTGAGAGAAATAGGCCTTTTGTGTAGATAGAAAAAGTCTTAGATCTTTGAGTTCAGCTCATGAAAAATGGGGGCAAAGACAAAAGTGTTATTTTGTTCAGTGTATATATATATATATATATATATATATATGTGTATATGTGTATGAATATGGGTTTTTAATTACCTTCAACATCTCATTTTTGAATGTTTGACAACATTCTTGCTTTTAATTAAAAAGAAAACTTTTTAACTGTTTTTTTTTATTTAAAATGCAGTCTTATAAACATACAACTGTACTACTTTTATGTTGATTTTTACCACTTAATCTAAAAAAAAAAAACGTCAAAAAGAAAGGTATGTCATCACATTCAAATTTATTTTAAATATTAATATTAAATATCGTTTTGATACATTTACATTTACATTTACAAAAGTAGTAGGCTCCGTCTAAAGTCTACACTAAATCTTGCTTTAGGTTTAATTCATTGGTAAAGCGTAGGCTAAGTGCATTTTCATGTGCGCCATCTATTTCAGGTTTTACGAGAAAACAAACCAGATAATCAGTGTGACGGGAGATGTAGTTTATAGGCGATTCTTGATGCTAAACGCTGGACCAAAATCTCCTCCTAGTCTTAAAGTTCAGTTAGGTCTTAAAGTTCAGTTAGGCACACTATGATGAGCTTCTTGAATAGATCGGTCAGCACAATAGATATTTGGTTGGAAAGGCTCGACAGCGGATCCACCGCGCGAAGAAAAGTTGTCGACAGGCACATGAAGTGTGAAACTTCTCACTGCTGAAGAAACGCACTATAGTCTACTGTCAGGCGTGCGTCTTTATTACGCAGTTGATTTTTTTCTTCTTCTTCTGTTTTGTACTTCCACGAAAACCTAGACGTAGAGACCTAGACCTCTAACACGGCTTTTATTTTATAGAAAATGAAATAAAAGCTTTCTTTCTTCTGGATATTTATGTCATGTAGTTTAGACTGTTGAAATGCAGCAGGAGCGGTTACTCAAAGTACTTGTCATTGGAGATTTAGGTGTGGGCAAGACTTCCATCATTAAGCGTTATGTGCATCAGGTTTTTTCTCAACATTACCGTGCAACTATAGGTGTGGATTTTGCTCTGAAAGTCCTGAACTGGGATCACCGGACTGTCATTCGACTGCAGTTGTGGGACATTGCAGGTCAGTTACTGATGTTATGTATTCCCTGCCTTTGCCTGCATTGTTAATGATTTTCACTAAGTCACAGGCTACCTTATCAAAAAATCAATAGGCCTATGTAAATAAATGAACATATGGGTAATTGAGAGTAGATTTCAGGGAGTGTCCTACAATATGTCATGCAATACCATTCAACAAAACATTTACATCTTGTATAGGCTACTTACATTATCCATGCAGTTTTTAGGACGTTTAATTAATTTCAAGTTTATAAAATCTTGATATTATAAGAAAAGGACATTTTTGTGATATCTGTCAGATACCAGTATACTATATTTATGTATATAAAATCAAAGCAGTGCTAAAACAATATGCAATGATAAATTCATTGTACACTTTGAATTGAATTACTGTTGAAGCAAAACTCAGAAAACTACAGTAAATAAAGTACTGTGATAAATTGAATAGAAACAAAACTAATTAGATAAATTAGATTTTTTATAGTGTTTAGAAAAAGAACATGATGTCAGAAAATTGTGGGTTCTTTCAAACACCTAATTTCCTAGCACTTATGTTTTATTCACTGTCCACAGTGAAACTTGCACCATTACAACATAATATTTGTTCCTAAGAAAAATAATAACACACAGAAAGAGGTGAATAATATTACTGGAGTGATGCCTTTAACACTTGGCTTGGACACATTACATACAGTCCAAAGCATGCCTTGTTTGGGATTTTTTCTCCTCTCTCAGCTGTTGTGAGTGACCTCACAGTGCTATGAATCACTCTCTGTGTTTATGCTCAGATTAAACTAAAGCACAGGGACAGGAATTTGTGTCTCGTGCTTATATTCACTGGTCTGGTCTCGTGCTTATATTGGTCTCATGTGACGGCCCTCACATCACCTACTGGCGGAAAACACTAAAAACTCTTTTCCATCGCTGAAACAATGCATTTAATTCAACATGGCTGACAGAATAGAAGACTCAGAGATATGTTTACAAAACTCTAAAAATAGAGTTATGGTTTTATTTTTCATGTTTACAATAAAATGTTAAATTCACAAAAACTGATAAGATTGAAATAAAGATTTCTATTAGCATAGTTTATTGACTGTGAAAGCATGTATTATGTTTGGCTGTGCCCCTGAGCATAGACTTAACATGGAGAAACTGGTAGATTGCACGACAGTCTCATCCCTGATTGAATGCAGTAATTTATGAGTAGTTTCACAGAGGACCTCATTAGATCAAATTTCAAATGCAAACCATGCATATTAGCTGTGATAGTCTCAGTTTGCCTTGATTTTCAGCATGATAATGCATTAATACAGGCTAGGTCCTTATAAACACCATCGGGCTGAATGGTTCTTGTGAAACCTTGCTGATATCCAGACATGTTCACAATGTCTTTTTCCATGTGGTGCTGTGAAATCAGGATTAGAATGGTAATATAGAAATGTAAAAGTTCCCAGATGATGAAAAATTGTGTAGAAAAATACTTAAAAATAAAGGTTGTTTATTGGCATCTTTCATTCCGTGAAGAACCTTTAACATCCAAGGAACGTTTCCATTGCACAAGGTTTTTTTTAGTGGAAAAAAGTTTATTTACATTATTAAAACCAGCACAGTTGTGCACAGTAAGTATGCTGAGAAATCTGGGCATAATAGTGAACTGCTCTCAAATGAAAATGCAAATGGATTCATTCTGACAGATTTTATAAAAGCGATTAAAGATTCTGCTTTTCTCGTGTAGTCAAGCTCATGTCATTTGTGATATGGGAAGATGTTTATGTTGTCTGCAGTCAAGGAAACCATGCACATTTCTGAAGTTTAGCCAGTCTAAGAAAAGAAAAAATATTGTGAAATAGCACTTCAAAACCATTAAAACAAGAAAAAAGACTTAAATAACATACATAGAAACTATCTTACACTCTTTTCTTCTTTATTCTCAGGACAAGAGAGGTATGGCAACATGACACGTGTGTATTACAGAGAGGCCGTAGGGGCGCTTGTGGTTTTTGACATGACCCGTGCCTCCACTTTCCAAGCTGTGTTGAAATGGAAAAAAGATCTTGATTCTAAAGTTGCCCTTGGCAATGGGCGTCCCCTGCCAGCTGTCCTGCTGGCAAACAAGTGTGACCAACAGAGACATGGTTTGTGCTCCAAACTGCCCAAACTCGACAACTTCTCTAGAGACCACGGATTTGTGGGTTGGTATGAGACGTCTGCGAAGGTATAGATTATAGGCTATATATTTTTTTTATATTAAACTCTGCACATCTGAAAAGACATTTCTACTCATATTGTTCCTTCCTCTTTTTAACAGGACAACACAAACATTGAGGCAGCCATCATGTGTCTTGTGCAAAATATAATGGCCATTGATGTGGAGGATGTTCCTGTGGAATCAGACCCCAGTGTACTGATCCTGCCTGCTTTTGATTATAACCTAAAAGAGCGCAGTGACTCTAGATGTTCTGTCTGCCCAAAATTCCAGTCCAGCTGAAAACCATACAGTGAATTATAGAGTAAGATGGTGAAAAGTACAGAGAACAGAGTGGGAAAGAAAATTACAAAGAGAGAGAGAGAGAAAGAGAACGGTCACACTCTTTGCTGGGCCTTCAAATTGTGCTAAAGTAAGCCTTTGTGGGAAAGACAAGACCATGAAGTTTTAACACTTATATGCACTTAACATTTACACATGCCAAAAACAACAATGTCATCAATAAAACATGCAGCGTTTACATAGAGTTTTCTCTGATAAATACTTAATGTTATAGATTCACAACTAAATAAGGCTCCTGCAGCAGAAGCAGTGTGCACATCTGCCTCAACTTTTTGTGTCTATTGAAGCCTCTGACTTAAATTCTGCATGCTGTTTTAAATGCAGTATACAACAAGCTCATGTACACTCAACAGATTGAGGCTCTAAAAACACAGTTAATGTCACCATGAAATCAAAATGGACAATTCTAATTTTTTTTAATGGGATATTGCAGTATTTATTATAAATGATTTATCCGTGCACATCATTACTTTTTTTAAAATTCATGTGCCCTTGTAAGCTTTCATTAAAATAACTACCCCTCCCTCTTGCAGTGACGTCTTCTCTTCTCTGATGATGTGTTTCATCAGAGAAGGACAACCTGTCACTCACATGACACAACCATCCAACAATCCAATCCCGATGGACCCTTTTCACAGACTGTGACGACACGTTTCCACAGTTATCGACATTGCAAATCTAGTAAAGTTTTTCATATTTTCATTTTTTTAAATTTAATACACATTTATGACACTATATGTTGTTTTATTGCCTTGTCAGTAAATGACAAAAATTGAATTAAAATTTGACATATTTCTCTCTTCTTACCAACATAATCAATCTCTTTATATTTTTTCCCTTTTTTGGAAAATTGTGTAAACTCTATCATAGATTTATTTATTTATTTATTTATTTTTTGCTATTGGAGCAAATGGAAATACTGAAATAATTTTTGCTGTCGTCTCCCGTTCACCACTATAGAAGTTTACCCAACTAGATTTCCACTTCTGAGAACCCCGGAAATATGAAAAGGGTCCATTGACAAAACCAAGTCCCACCCCACATTTTGTCTTGTTTGAGAAGAAATTTCACTTGGTTATCCGTCACAATAGGGAAGAAAAGTATCGCAACGTGACGATTTTAAGTAACTAGTCCATTGCTGCTTATCAACTTATTTTTGGAATTTTAGATCAGATGCAGACCACAGATGGAAAGCCCGTCTGAACCAACAACAACAACAACAACAGCTCGACCAAGTACTGTCTGTAGTGCATTCTTTATAGATATGCCTGCACATATGACAATATTTCAGATGTAATAGCTGATACAATTGTTAGGTAGCACTTTATTTTACAGTCCTGTTGCCTATGTACATATCATGTACTTATTACAGTAATTACAATAAATAACAACCCTGAACCTCTCCCTAAACCTAACCTTAACCCCTGTAGTTACCTTATATTACCCAGTATTTTCTTAGGTAAGTACACGTGCTGTAAAATAAAGTGCAACCAATTGTTATTTATTGTGTTTAAGGTATCTTTTATATTGGTTTGTGTCTTGCATTGGTTTATGGGATCAAGGATGATGTAAAAAATTATGTGAATGAAATGAAATGATAGTGATATAAAATTAAAAAATAAGCAGTCATGTGCCAGCATATAATAAATTCCATTACTGTGAATAGCAGTACTGGAATTCAAACAGTCAAGTGATATGTGTATGCGTACATACATATGCAAAAAAATGGAAAGCAATTGCTTGAGACAAGTAATTGCGCTCAAGTGTCTCGGCTGACACTGAGGAGGCACGTGCCTAGTGTTTTAATGTGTCACTGGATGTTTGAATGTTTTTATGTCATGACCCATATGCTTACTGTCTGCTCACAGCAGTAATTTTTCACTGTCTGTTTACCCTGTCTGCCATGTCTGACTTGCCATAATTATGGATCCCCACAGCTATCTAACTAAATAGGCTTCACTTTTTCCACATTATTGTTTTGGACTGTGTAACTCTATCTGTATAATTGCATCTTGTAGCTAAAAGGAATTTATCATCTCACAGTACAGTAAAAAAAAAAAAAAAAAATCTTTCTGCTTGTTGGACTGCTTTAGTGCTCTTGGCCACATAAGAGTCTGCCACATGGAGCGTGTCTAACAGTGACCTTTACTAAGCCTACTTTTTATTCAGTAGACATGATGATGAATAATTTTATGGCAATTTATATAAGTCTTTCCACAAAAACGGAACTGCCTCTCATGTTGCACATGAACATTCTGTTTGTCAGCAGGAGACAGTCAAATATTCAGGACATTGTGATTTTGTAGTAAAAACTGGAAACTGGATATCTGGATTGCATTATATGAATTATATAATTTGTAAACACTCACGGACACCGTGTGATGCAATGTTTAAAATCTTTTAAAAACACATTTGGAATGTTCTATAAAATGGAAAATAATCCCCTTTCGTGGAATAATCCAGTATAAATGTCACTTGAATAACACAGTAAACGGAAAAATTGAGATCACAACAAATCCAATGCTTAAGAGAACAAGTGAGGCGTGATTTCGTTAAAGCGTTATTAATTGTGCATCTGAAGAGTGCAGATGATGCTCTATGATTTTGAGAGGTAATTGCTCATGATATCGTTTGGAACAATATGGGGAGTGAACTGGACGCGCTAATGATATAGCAACTCGCACCTCCAGTGCTGTGAAAAGTGTTGTATTTCCAGCCTTGGGCAATAATTATAGGTCTGAGAGCATTCCCGGAGGATGTGTAGGCTATTGATCGCTTTACAGGTATGCTGGAGTAATGAAAACGTGAATACGGGAGCTCCGACACTCCAGCCAAAGGATGCCATAGTGTCACGGCGCGTTGTCATTACGGACTGATCAAAGGGAATTCCGTAAAAGTGGTCAGGAAACTGTTACAGGTTTTTTGCTCATCGTTGGGGATGTCGAAAGGTTAACAACTACTGGGACCAAATTACCTTTGGAAAAAAAAAAAGGGGGAAGAGAGGCGGTGGAAGATGTTTTCCTCTAATCAAGTTTGAGCAGATATTTTGGTAAGCACGCTGGGGAGTGATGGTATTATGTCCTCCTCTCAAAAAGAAGCCAGTCAGAAGTGATTCATCAAAAGAAAATTGTAATTTTCAAACATAAATCAAATTGAAAATATTGTTTTGCTGCCTCCAAGGATGATAGCAGCAGTGCAGCTAACTCGACATAATGCTGTGGATGGGGACAGAATTTCTGCTTCTTTTTATTTTCCCATTGAATTCAGGTAGGATACTGCCTTGAATCCTTTTACTTAAAATTATAGTTTATATGGTCCGTTGTGTTTTTATTATTGCTTTTTTTAATCCCATCAGACAGCTAGTTGTCTTGTTCTTCATTTATTTATGAATAATGAATAATTAGTAGCATCTTGTAACAGTTTTTTTTTTATTATTAGCTGTAGCATGCCTAACTGTGTGTCTGTTCTGTAGTAGAATATAGTTTCAATGGATTTCAGGGGCATGTAGAATGTAGGAATAGAAAAAGGCACAAAACAACCTGAAACAACAAACATTAAAATTAAAACATAAAATTAACTTCTTCATTATTACATATACAAGCCCTAAATGAATACATGCAATACAATGTACAAAAGAAATTGGCCTTTTAAAATATATTAATATTTAGATACTTTAATGACACATGGTGGACATTTCTGTCGGTGCAGTTTTTGAAATTATACACTACAGCACAATGTTCATTAAGCAAAATATTACAATGTGCAGTATAGAATACAATATACAAACTTAGATTTCACATCAGTATAGTTAAAATTTTGCTAACTGACCATGATGATACGATTTTTTTAAATAAATGAATTGCTAAATAAAACTAACAGCTCATCTCTTTTCAATTCCTCCAGCGCAGAACTCTGAACTACCTGCAGTAATGGACAGTGATGTGCTCGCCGAATATGCATACCAGTCTGGGCCGTCATACCTGAGTCTGATCCTGTTGGTTCTAACCGTGGGACTGTCCGGCAGTGTTTACCTCTGTGTGCTGCGGTACATTTGTACCGGCTGCTGCCAGCCTGTAGTTGTTGGACCTGAAGATGAGAGCATGTCAGGAGTGGTGTGATAGCAGCTTTTGTTTAAAAGTGTGTCTGTCTTCATGGCTGTGTAGGTTAGCTTGTGGCAACAACAAATCATACTTTTTTTTCATTCATTTGAAGGCTCATCTTAAGGACATGTATAATACATTTCTAGTGATGTTCCTCATTTGTTAGTCACTTTACATAAAAGCATCTGCTAAATGATTACTAAATTTACAGTTCTAAAGCCTGGAGAGGTAAATCATTTTAGCAGGCGTTGGATGCTCTGTCAATCAAGGGAAGTCCTTCTCACAAACCCTTTTTTTGTAATGGTATGACACAGTCTGCCGTAACACCTGTATTTTAATGAATGTAAAGAGCTTTTTAAAAACAAGGTCAAACAAATATGGAACCATTTATGTGAAAAAAAATGCACAATAATTTATTTGTCCACATAATTTATGTATTTTAAGTAATCTTTAAAGTGATCCAGAATTTTTTTTTAAGGATAAAGTGGTCCATGCTGTGATGCAGTGCAACTTTCTATTTACATATATTGGCAGAATTTGAACCATAATATGTTATTTACATGTCAACATCTCTTGTTTCATTAAGTAGGATGTACCCTGGGGAAGTGATTAGTTGCCAAGGGCTACTGCTGGATCTAGTTGCCATGGAAATAATTGCATCTGCTTACCTCTAGATGGGGCTGTCACATCATCCGTTAAGAATGCCTACCTAGGCCTATTCAAAAAAATGCTGGATTACATCTTGTAGAAATACTTTTGTATATCACTGTGTAGATCACAATGTTCTGTGTGTGTTCTAGTGTAAACACATTATGTTCACTGCAAATGCATTGTCTTTGTGCACATGAATACCACAGCGTAGATTTTTAGTAATTTTATAGTAATTTTGTATTAATCGTGTTTTGCAGTGATGTAAAAAACAGCTATTAAAAACCAGGTTTACTTATACAGTGTCATCAGTTTTTTAAAGTAGACTATATATAGCCATATTTGACTAGTTCAAACGAACTAGCTATTTATAAATAAAAAGTTTCTCTCAAAACAATACATGTTCTCATGCCCCTCCCAAATGAAGTCACAGGTTGACACCATTGTGGTTTTGCTCTTGAAACCACTTCCTCATACAGAAAGGTATGTTGATTGTTGTACTTCTCCTCAGAAACATTTAATTTTGCTTACCCAATGTTTGACTCTGACACTGGGTTTTAATGCTTTAGAGGTCACAGGTCATTGTTTTTAACCGCTATTCATTTGTTCACTACACAATTCACTACATAGTATTTATAAATCTAATAAAATAAAATTAAAAGTTCAAGCAAAATTTGTAAAATGTTTATTTATCTAGTATCTTGTTACTTGGGCACATGATGGCATTTGCTGAATCTGTTGAGTGTATTTTATTTATAATGTCTTTTAATGATTTAATTGCCTAGTTAGTGTTTCATTAACAGATAATATATTATTTGTGGTATTTTAAACCAAAATAGCCTATATGGTCTCACTGCTCTGCAAGTAGGCAAACAAAGAAAAGAACTCTGTTTATGTTGGTGGACATTTTCTGGTATTCATTTCATGTTAATGGGTGTCATAATATAGTGAAAAGCACAAGAAATACATGTCAGTCATTTACACGTGAATAGACAAGGGCAAAAAGACGTGAAGCTTTATTGTGCTTCTGACACAGCTGGATGTAGTTTTTAGAATGACAGACATACATGCATAAAAATAGGTTAAATGATGAGGTCATAAGCTTTTCTTTAAGGCATTTTGAACATATTGATGAGCTTAAACTTCTGATCTTTGAATGCAATGTTTACAGTTCCTTGCCACACACACAGGTTTGTTTTGCTATCTTAGTGAGGACATTGCATAGCCTTCAACTGATTTTATATCAGGTCAAAGATATTTTCTATCCCCCTACACTACCCCTACTCCTACACCTTCCCATCACAGCAACATGTGCACATCATTAGATTTAAATAAAAACCTCTTTTGGCTGAGATAAAACTAGTGAGGACCAGTCAATGTCCTCACTAGTGGGTTGTGAAAGTATTTCACAATATAAGGTCCTCACAAGTATAGTCAAAACAAGTACACACACACACACACACACACACACGCACACACACACACACACACACACACACACACACACACACACATGATTATTTGTAAATAGATTCTTACCCACAAAATGTAAGAAAATTTCGACAGAGGTAGGCTACATTGCCTACATAGCCAACAAAAACTTTGAATGCAAACACAAATCTTGCACAAAACATTCTACTTAAATTACATAACTTTAATGTAAAATATATCCTATGAAAACTTAAAATAGTTTTTATTCTATGAAAAGCCATGTCATTCATTAACTATTGATTCCCAAACTGGCTAATGATTGAACTGCAGTAAATCCGTGAGATTAAATAAAAAAAGTTGATAGTTTTAAAAATAAAATGTGTAGAATAAAAAATATAATATAATACATTAAATTACCTTTTATATATAAAATCAGTTTGTATGTATTATATACAAACTGATTTTATATATAAAAAATGTAATGTCTTATTCGTTATATTTATTCAAATGTTTTTCAAAAGCAATCTCCAGGGTTATTTCATTTATGGAACAACTGTCAAAAAAGAATCACAAGAAGAGTTTAAGTTGAGAGTGGTAACGCTATTTCCCACGACCGAGTGAACGCCACTTGCTCCCGCCCAATCAAACTCTAGCTCTTCGCTCACCTGATCACAGCGAAGCCATTTTGTCCTGAACGGCTCCGCCAGCGCATTCTTCACCAAACCGGAATAACAGAGCTGACAGTTTGAACCACAGCCACAGACAGCGACAGACAGGGGGTTTACAGCTACACCACCCCTCATTTAGTCCCGAACAACTCGACGTCTCTAGGTCTCACCACGGACGGAACCGTGTCGTATACGCGGACTAAAGGGGGACTTTAAGCGGGACGGAAGGGCAGAGAACCAGGCATCCGGTTAGACGCGCTGGCTCACCGGGCTGGAGTCCAACTTGAGCCGGACACTTTCAGCTGTCTTCGTCGGCATGCACGCTGGACTGTTTTATAACGATATTTTCCATTCTTTTTGAAGATTATGTGCTATTTAGGAATAGCTTAGGCTCGCGCAGGATTGTTTTTTTTTTGTTAGTAACGTTAGTTGTCTAATATAAGAAAGCTGGAGCAGTAATTCAAGCTCAGATGTGATTTATCTACTCAGCTGGCTGGGTAGATAGTTTAGATTGTTGATGAGATAAATCGCCTAAATAGTTTGGCTTACATAATACTTTTGTTTTGTTACCTGTATAGCTACATTGTTGCTTTAATCCATATTTCTTACCGCGTCTTTGCTACGTCTCTCATAGGGTTTGGTTTGTATGTCTATGCATATTTTTCGCAAGCAAACCTGTCAGAGTTCTTGACTGCTTAAGTCTTGGTGCCAGTGTAATAGCAGGTTTATTAAGGCAAGAAAAACACATAACAGTTTTGCTTATCTGATCTCAATATAGTCTGCTGGTGTTTCCCACAATCCAGTTAAAAGGTCTTTATTGGTGAGGCTCAAGCTGGCTGACAGGTGATATTTTCTGCCTGAATCCTCTGAGCTGGCCTGACTGATAGCTATGACATTTTCCAACAGTTGTTTTGTATCTTCAGACTTCAATAATACCAGTATCTGCTCTTGCTACCAATGCTGTATGAGTAATATTAGCTAACAAAAGTTCAGATCGCCCCTCCAAATTAGTTACGGCATATCTAGTTGTGACATTTTTACTAGTTAGGTCAACTTTTCCTTCCTTTTTTTTACTACAAGTGTATAAATTAGTGCCAGTTGACTTGGTGGCTGGTTCAAACATATCAAACTCAGCAGTTTGTATCGAGTCAGTGTATTTTTGTAAAATTGTCCTATACTCGATCTTAGTGGAAATACGTCTGCAGTGAGATCAGGTCAAGTTTAGTGCTCATTTTTCATATATCAGAGCTGAATAAAAATGTCAGGTCAGTCCATCACGGATCGCATTGCTGCAGCTCAGCACAGCATGACTGGATCAGCCATCAGCAAAGCCGTCTGCAAGGCCACAACGCATGAAGTCAGTGGACCCAAAAAGAAACACCTCGATTGTGAGTATGCCAAAAAAAAAAAAAAAAAAAAGAAAATCCTTGTAATTGTATTTGCACAGTCTCTGCAGGTGTTCTTGGGTACTCTTTTAAAAGCTCAAAGTCTTACTGCATGCCTGGCATGCAGTTCCATTAGCCTTGCACATCCTCAGCTGTCTGGACACTAGTGATGAATTAGAACATGCTCGTGATGGGAATGCTGATCTGTCTTTGGACGCCGTCAGTTCAAGGAGCTGATGCCACTGTAACGTGGCAGTATACGGTCGTTTACTGACTTTGTGGCCCATTTTATTTTTCTGTAATGATGTATGTGTTATTGCAGCAATGTTGAAGCGGCTTGTCATCTTACAATCAGCTTCAGTCTATTAATATGTGCTTCATAATGAACAGCCGCTTCTGCTTGAATCAGTGAATGTAGCTGTCAGGCATTCTGATGCATTGTGTTTGAAGTCATGTGGTGTGTGTAATGTCTTGACGTCTTGTGTGATCCTCTTTTAACAGTCATCATCGAGACGGTGTGGGAGCGATGAAGGTCAATACAGGCATGTGTGCAGTGAAGCATTGAGTCATTGATTCTTTTGATAAAAGCAGAGTTAATGCAGAATGCAGCATGTCAGTTTCATTTTCGCAAGGGCAGTGTCTAATGAGCTGAAGTATTTGTACGACTTGTTTCTGACGTTCTAAACGCAGCTAAATGCGTCTAGGTGCAAAATGCTCTTCATCAAGGGATTTCTTTTTAGACCTTTATCTGAGATTCCCTGATAGAATGATGGAGGCTGGCTGCTTCGGCACCTTTCGTGCTGTTAAACCACAGACCTTCTTGCAGCCATGAAAACGATAAAGCCTGATTGGTTTGTTTTGTGTTTTTGTCTTTGATTCATCAGTGTTTGCAGAACACAGCTTCGTGTTTAGTCTGGACTTGTTTCCTGTGTCAGCCACCTGTTAGGTGGCGTAGTATGGTAGACCGTGCCGTTCTGCCAGCTTCATTGCTTCTGTTTTAATCTGCAAATACTGCATAACACAACACTGTATTTGTCGTAATTGTGACTCAACGCAGAATTACTGAAGGTTGAGTGTTGCTTACTTCCTCTTTTTGCTGAATGCAGAGAAGTATTATATCCAGAAACATTTCCACATGACTTGTTTAAACCGGTTCTTAGAATTGGGGAATTTTTGAAGCCTGACATAGGTTGTTTTATACGTCATAATTTATTTGGATGCACTGGTAATATTGGCATATTGGTTATTGGTGATTTTCTTTTTAAGTTTTTTGATATTGGCTGATTTTGGAAATTTGTGACGGTTCACTTCCCCACTTTTTACATTTAGATTACTTTTGCCATCATCTAACGCTCAATTAAAGTTACTCTTTAAACGATTAGTTCACTTTAGAATTAATTTCCTGATAATTTACTGACTCCTATGTCATCCAAGATGTTTATGTCTTTCTTTCCTCAGTTGAAAAGAAATTAAGGTTTTTGAGGAAAACATTCCAGGATTTTTCTCCATATAGTGGACTTTATTGGGGTTCAACGAGTTGAAGGTCCAAACTGCAGTTTCAACTACACAATCCCAGCTGAGGAATGAGGGTCTTATCTAGCGAAACGGTTGGTCATTTTCAAAAGAAAAAAAAAAGATATACTTTAACCACAAATGCTCATCTTGCACTGCTCTGCAATGCGCCTTGCATTATGTAATCACAATGGAAAGGTCACGCGTGACGTAGGCAAAATACCGATCCTGTGTTTATATAGCAAACGTGCAAAGTAGGGGTGTGTACTAGGCATGTGACAGTATCAAATTTTCATGTTGCGATAATTGCTGAAGCTTTTATAAGTAAATTATCAGGAAGTTTTAGTTTTGAAGTGAACTAATCCTTTAAAAACAATTGAATAACACTGTTAAATTAAATCTTTATGCAAATCTCAAAGAATATCTATTTTTAATTCTGTATATTTATAATGTTGTGTTGCTCAAATTCACTTGTTGCATGATTGGTTTTGATTTTGTTTGTTTTATTTATTTTTTTTATCATTTAGAAAATAGTAGGCTACAATTTTAATGTATCAACTGTTTATCGGTCGTTATTAGCCATAACTTTAAAATAATTATTGGCTTATGTGTACCAGAATTTTAATTTTACTGCATCCCTATTGGTTATCTCCCAGAATAAACCCAATGTTTATTCATTGCTTTTTCATTCTGACTAAAGCAGTCTGTGAGATAGGAAATTTATATAGCTGACAAAGAAGTTAATCTGACTTTTTTTTTTTTTTTCTCTCTTTTGAAGACTCTGTCTTTTATTATTTAGTTTTGTCCAGTTTGCATTCACTTTCCTGTTCTGTGCAAACATCAGTGAAATTTTTACTGAGTCAACAAACAGATTTTGATCTCTGACCTCTTCGGAAGCAGTGAGTGGGACACTAGCTTTTGGTAGAACTTGAACTTATTGTACTGAACTGGGATCTGTGCTCAGTCTTACATTCTAACCAATAAGCTAACTGGGGAATTGTTCCCAGATTGGTACAAAAATTACACCTCTACAAGTCTCAGTTTCAGATTTCTAATTTTACATTGACCTTTTACAGGTCCTCTTGATATATTTTGCACGCAATCAACAGATCCACCCTGATTGACTTGTTTTAATGCAATTTTGGGGTGTCAGGTTGCACTGGATTTTATCAGTCCACTCGGAAACAATGTTGTGTTTACAAATTACTAAGCTGTTATTATGAAGAAAGAATTAATACTTTGCAAGCTTTGTAGCATCATATTTTTGAGAACTATTCAAGTTATATCTTTTAAGAGTTGAATGCTAAATAAAAAAAAACATTAATTTTAGCTAATGCCAGATAGCCCCTTCCTGTGGTGGGTGGACTTTGACCAAAATAAGGTACAATTTCCAACTAGTCGAGAAGTTTTAGATTTTTTATATATATAAAGTACTTAAAGTGGGCTGCCGGTAGGCAGTACTTCTATATTTTAATCTGTAGCATACCCTCACTTTTTCTTGCATACCAGCACTTCTCTCATGTTGCCGGTGTTGTGTCGAGTTCCTATCCCCGCCACATCAATTAACAACAGAGCCCAAACTATTATTTTCAACTGCTATTTATTTTTTATTTTCAGATATAATAATTACACTAAAATAAAAATGTTTCAACTCAAATGTTTATATACAAAGCTTAAAGTATTTCTATACAACTAAGTTTTCATAAACGCTTGTCAATTTTTCAAAGAATATATATATATATATAAAATAGTAAATAAGCTCCTCTCTAGTAGGGGTGGGAATCTCTAAGCTCCTCACGATTCGAATTGATTATGATTCAGAGGGCTGCGATGCAATGATAAAACGATTATCGCTGCATCTTTTTTTTTTCTATACCGATTTTTTTTTTTTCTCACTGTGTGACTACTTAGTACTTTTAAAGTATTTGTAATGATCCATAATGAATTACTTCCAATATCGTTTATTAATAAAGCAAATGGAAGTGATTTGGCAAATCAACAGGAAGGTTACATTTGCCAGCATATGTCCCAACATTGCAAAGAACCAACAAGAAAGGAAGCAGCATACTTGTAAAATAATACAGACTTCAGCATATTCTGAGTCACTAACATTACATAATTGACTTCTAACCAACATCCTCCTGTTATGTGCAATAAAACATTAATAATATAGCAATAACACAACTTGCATAAAGTGTGGCTTGTCCAGGGTTGCGTTTCCCAAAAGCACCGTAAGCCTAACTTTATCGTGGAACAAATGCCACCAATGGTCTCTACGATCAACTTAGGCTTCCGATGCTTTTGAGAAATGCAGCCCAGGTCCTTTTCCCATTCAACAGAGTGAGCGTTTTCAGTTCATTTCTATGGAAGTTGAGCTTCTCGCTTGCCCGTGACATTTTCTTCACACACAGTATAAGTTGCCGTCTGACATGTTTTCCCCGCCCCCTTTTGATTGACAGGATATCATTGTTTTTTTTACTGTTGATTTATGGTTTAGGATGTTACCATAGACATTGTTCTACCCTGCCCATATAGTATTAATTTGATTTGTGCAGGTCTTAAAAAGCATAAAATTTGATGAAGATTCTTAAAGGTTTAGTTCACCCAAAAATGAAATTTGTCATTAAGTACTCACCCTCATGTCGTCCCAAACCCGTAAGATGTTCATTCATCTTCAGAACACAAATTAAGATATTTTTAATGAAATCCGAGAGGTTTCTGATAGGGCTGGGTATTGACACAATGTTCACGATTCGATTCGATTTCTATTCACGTGCTTGTGATTCTAACTAATGCTGTAAACTACACATGGGAATCAGTTGGTACTACATTACTATGATATTGAAGGTTAAAATGTAACTTATTTATATACAAACACTTAAATTATACTCAATGTTTTTTTTATAATAAAGTTTAGAATTACACAATCATATTTCTACTCCAATTGTTTTTTTTGAAATAAACATTTAAATCGTGGCTGTCATAACAGATTTATTCAAACCTGCATTAAATATTGAAGAAGATTAAAAATTATAATGAAAATGTAACATTGCATAGCCTATATTTATCAGAATGCTCCTCTCTAGAGTTCATTTTTCTAGATGACTAACAAGTTGTTCACTGAATATGGTTTTTCTGAGGTAAATGTGATATTGCGTGACATTGTTTACAAGCTGTTTTATTGACATCTTTCCTCGGTTGAAACACTGATTGAGCGATTTAATGTGACATGATACGGATTTCGGTAAGTTGTACTGTATCTTTTAACATACCTTTAGATGTTTATTCATGTTTATTTTGCGCTGTAACTGGTATTAAAGCAGAGAGGATAAGTTAACATGCGCTCCGTGCTGCCACTTCTCTTTAACTGAGAGAAGTCTGACAGCGATCTGTCACGCCACATTTAACAGTGCCAAAACGGTATTTATTTTTTTAATTTCATAATAAGATGGACATGAATTGAAATCTGAGACTTTGCTTCATATCAAAAGTAACAAGCACAAAGATTATTGTGATTTATTGGATAGGAGGCGCGCTACATGTTCTGTTCATTCATCAACTGAAAACAGACTAGACTAATCGATTCTTGGGATTTAAGAATTGATATTGGTTCGTAAAAATAAGAATCGATTAAAATCGAGAAATCGATATTTTTTTTTTACCCAGCCCTAGTTTCTCAACACTTAGGCAGCAACGTCATTGCATCTTTCAAGGCCAAAAAGGTATTAAAGACATCGTTAAAGTAGTCCATGTGACTACAGTTCAGAAACCCTCAGATTTCCTCAAAAATATCTTAATTTTTGTTCCGAAGATGAACGAAGGTCTTACGGGTTTGGGGCGACATGAGGGTGAGTACTTAATGACAGAAATTTCATTTTTGGGTGAACTAACTCTTTAAGATGGATTAGTTGACTAGTCTTTCAGTTAACCCACCATACTAATTGATTTTGAATGTGTGTGGTTTTGTACATGCCTAAAGCAGACTTTATGCCCATAGTAAATAGTCGTAAGACTATCCAACTAGCAGCAGTCTGAATCTGTACTGGAGTCTGTCAGGGTTAAAGGTGAAGTGCTGCTGATTTTGAACTAGACAGCTGAAATGATGCTGTGCAGCAAAGAGAAAACAGCCATTCTCAAACATGTCTTGGAAAATACCACCCAGCCTTTCAGAATACAGGTTACCCTTCAGGATGCTTTGTCCACTGTTTACAGCCATCAGCTCCGCACGAGTAAACTGCTCCACAGATCAGTAGCTTTTACTTATGAACTCATTGTAATTTTGTGGATGATGGATGCTGTATTACTTGAGAAGCAAGCAAGGAGAAATAGACCCAGGAGCTACGGTACTTTGACTGATAAAAGAGGATGTCTTTGAAGCTCAGATTCAGTAATGGAGTTTTTTTTTTTTAGGAAGAGAAGCAGTTGATCAGTGTTTGTTGAGCTTCATTCAGTGTGAGGACACAACTACACCACTTTAAGAGAGCTTACACATGCTGCATGACACATTGCTTCTGTTCTCTTCACGCTCATAGTGCTGATATGGCCTATTTATAGCTGCTGAGGGCCTTTGGCTCTGTTTGATAGCTTGTTTTGTACCTTATAAGAGCCCTTGGCTCCTCTTCTGACATCTCCTCTGCAAAACCTGGGACTTTATTTATGATGCGTCTCAGAGGAGAGAATTCTCTTTTCTTTCTCTCATGCCCATACAGTATGTGCAAAACTACATATTTTCACATTCGCATACATAACTATAACCTTTTATTGCGCTGAACTATCACACTATTCTCACAAAAAAAAACAGACAAAGCAAAGAAGCATAATAACTGAAAGTCTGAAGTCAGAGAGTTGTTTTTTTAAATTTTAATGTTGAAGACAGTAAATTTGTTAGAGGAAAAAATGGTTCTTTGGTGGTTGCGAATATAGGTGCACAAATTCACAAAAGTATAGACTTTTAAGTAAGCTAAAACTTCTCATTCATCCTATTTAAAGCATAAATGTGTATATATTTGAATAGTACTTGATTTCACTATCCAACAAGATGCTATTTCAGACATTAGACATTAATGCATCAACATTCATGCTTAAAGACTTGCATTTGATTTTTCTATTTTTTGGTTTTCCTTGCCTTAAATGACATTTTTTGGGCATTGTGAGAAATAAAGGGCAACTGATCTTATATATGATTGTATGGCTTTCTTTTGTCCTTTTTATTATAGACTGGAGCTTTATAGAATTCTACAAGCTGTGCTCCCAAGTTGCTGATTAGTTGCAAAGCTTTCCTGGTGAAAAAAAAGAGAGAGAGAAAGAGAGAGGGAGAAATATGGGAATGACATGTGAGGAATGGCTGCGGTATTCCACAGAACTGTGTCACTGAACTCACTGTTCAGGAATCCCATATAGGCCTTTTACAAAAATGTCACCATCATCACATTTATGTTCCCAGAGCGCTGATTGAAGACCGACCTTGTCTCACCACATTTCAGCCTGAATGTTAGAGGACCATCCACCAGATAAGCATAATTTGCTTTTCCAGCACTTTGCAATCAGAGCAACAAGGCCATCAACATGCATCTGGAAGGAAACGGAGGCAGAGATACAGACATGGCAAACAAGCTCACAAAAAGTCCCAGGTTCCCCAGACAGAGGGAGAACTGACGTTTATTTGGAGAAGAATTCTCCTTGCTGTTCTCCTTCAAGCTAGCTGAAGCAGTTAGCCGATAAAAGACTCTCTGTGCTCATTAAATTCAGAACGGTTTGCTGTTCTTATCTGCAGGTTAGAGAGGTTAGCATTTGTTTTTGAGAATAGAGAAAAATCTGAGCAGGCCTGGAGGTCCTTTAATCTTAGTGATCAGCTTTGCCACGAAGGAAATCACAATCTTTTTGATATTTAGTGAAATTATTATTGTAATAAATCTCTTCATGCTCTTGCGTTGGAGGTCCATCTAGTCTTTAAACATGGCTGCACACGACACAAATAATATATTGACAATATTATTGGCAATACAAATATTATATTGATGGCGGGGTCACGATACAGTAGTATTTTATTTTTGTGTTTATTGTGATTAGAACTGTAAAAATTAAATTAAAATTAAATAAAATTAAAAATAACTTACTTTTTTCATTCATTTCATTCATTTTTCAACTAATTTTTCATTCATCTTCATTGAACTTCACTGCTTTGCGTGTACCATAGTACCATGTTTATTGTAGCAAAAAAACCTCAGCAGACTTGCCCTGACTGCTGGTTAGTCAACCCCTTATGTAACTTATGTAACCAGATATATTGGCTAATAATTGTGTGGATTATTTTGTATTTGTACGCACAAGAGATCTTCTCATGAAAAAATCTCTACCTAATTCATAACACATGTGCACATAAATTTGTTCTTGATCTCGTTCTAATGTTAGTGAATTGGTAGTATTCTAAATTCGTGGCCACATGCATAGAGACAGAGCGACACGTGTCATAATCTGAAAACCACGCCCACCGGGGGGGGAACAATCCAACTGTCTCCATTGACTTTGTATTGCGTGAGGCTGCCTCCTTGTCATTTCTGACTTATAACAAAAAACAGAACAATGTCTAAAAGCTGCTGTGTGACAAGGTGTACAGAAAACAAGCTAAAAAAAACCCAGAAGTTTTTATAAGCTGTCGACCCCAAAAAACAAGCGTTTAAGGACTAAAAAGTGGATACAGGCGATTGAGACAGAGCGCGATATGTCATATTACAATGAGAACTACGCCCACTGGAAGGTAACGTAATCAGCGACAGGAAATATATAAAACTGACATTTGGATATTTGACTTAACGGTGACAAAATGTTTACTGCACACGTAGGCTTACTGAGGCATACTGAGTGTCAGGATCCCAAAATTTACCCATTCTTCCTGCTGATGCTCCACGTCTTATTGCCTGTATCTCCTTAAAGGCTGGCTTTTACGGTTCGGTAGCTTATAAAAACTTAGTTCTGGGTTTTTTAGCTTGTTTTCTGTACACCTTGTCACACAGCAGCTTTAAGGCATTGTTCTGTTTTTTGTTATAAGTCAGAAATGACAAGGAGCCAGCCTCACGTAATACAAAGTCAATGGAGACGGTTGGATTGTTTTCCCCCTCGGTGTGGGCGTGGCCTAAATGTGCTCTGTCTCTATGAGGTTAGTCATTTGCATAAAACATGCCCAAACCATCTCCAAATAAGGGCTTTCCGCACAACCTTTTACAGTCTTTTGTCACTCTCGTCAAACATGGGGCTCTCGCCAGATCCTCGATCAATGTATAGTTCTCAAAACCAGTTCAAACACAATAAACACCTTTTATATAGACCCAGATTATAGACCTCTCATTAGCCAGCTGTACATACTCGTAAATCTGTGTTATTCAGAAAAACCTTGCAGCTGAAGCTATAATGCAGCTTTTCTTATGTCTTATTAATTTTATTATTAAAAATTAAATATAACTTCTTAACACAATTATAAGGCTGCACAGAGAAAGTGCTTTTTTGCATAGGGGTGTGGTTTCAGGTGTTCCTAAAAAAAAAAAAAAATTCCGGTAAATTTAGAATAAATTCATCAATCATGATTTGTTCGTGAAAACATTTGTACGCAGATTTCACAAATTTGTGTGTGCACAAGCTTACTGAATGAGATCCATTGATTTTTGTCTGAGAATATTGTGCAATAACATATTGCAATACTTTGAAATGTCAGTTCCCACTCCACCTCTAGTGCATAATGGGCCAGTTCTCCCTGAAGCAGAGGGTCATGGAGAACTGACCTACAGTCAGTGATTAGTACACTTGGAACAGGTAATTAGCATGGCAGCTGTGGCGGTTCAGAGGTGAGCACCAGCTACGGTCTTCTGGCTGACAGCTGGACAGACTGTCAGGCCACCTGGTCAATTTACTTCCTCGTGTACACACACACACACACACACACACACACACACGAGGCTTCCTGCCAAACTTCCTGTGCCTCATCAAGGCTCAATCCTGATTAATTTGTAAGCCCGGGCACTGCGGAGAATAATCATGCTTTGAATCAAAAGTGCTTTAATTTGTAATTTTGTTCATTTTTTCACTTTTGTATAGAGCTGGTTTTAAATCCAAACCAGTCTCCAGTCCACCGGCCAATTATGGCAGCAATGTGTGCGTTGGAAACTCAAGGATGTTTTGAACCTCTGTCAACACTGACTGGTGGCAGGCGCAGCCCGGTATGAACATTTCCAAAGAGTTTTGTTGTCTTTCAGTCTAACAATAAGACTTTGACACAGGCAGACAGAAAGTGTGTGACCTCATCGCTCAAAGACTCTTCATTTGCTGCATTGCGGTGACATCATTGGGCCACCGCTTCCTTTCACCGCCTTTCTCGGATTCGATTCTCACCACTGCACATCATTTCGTGCTCTGGTGCACACATCTCAGCACGGAACCGTGCAGGTGTGTGTGTTTGTAAGGGATAACATGGAAATGTGATTGTCTGTTTTAGTGAAAGACTGTCAGAAACTCTATTTAAAGGCTCTGGTGTGAAACGCTGCCTGTTCTCCGTCTCTCTGGAAATCTACTTTTGTGAACTTAGTGTGTGACACTCAGAAGCATTGTAAAGGAGATAATAGGAGATTAGAATCATGTGCTATCGCTAACTACCTCATGATGCAATACATGTCATATCATGCAATATGTCATGATTCAGTTCAGTACATTGCTTTTCATCAGTTTATTTTGATTGGAATTGAAATGCTTACCAGTTTGACGATAAACCACGATAAAATCCCTGACGCTTACTTTTACTGTTTCATATTTTAATTATCATTACTTATGCAATTTGAAAAACTCAGTAAATGCTGTCTAGCATTAAGCAAAATTAGCGACAGTCTCATGAAGAAGTAGCTCTGACCGGACTGGGAAATTCCTGTTTAATAGCTTGTGCTTATTTAGGCAACCTGCTTTTTTGGTTTTGTGAAAGTACACTTAATCAAAAATACCGATACATGGATTTAAAGTATTGATGCAATATTGCAAGAGAACATCCCTGATATGCAGTGTCTGAAAGCTCTGATCCAGGGTGTAATCAGCCATACAACCACATGCGTTCCCTGTGCTTCAGATTGTCAGAGTGGGAGTTTCTTGCTCGCATTAACTCTGTTAGTTGTGCCTCTTTCAGTCTTTCTCCATTTAAGACAGTGGACTTTGTGATCAATACCTCCAAATGTGTTCTGTTTTATCTGATTAAATCAGCACATATTCTCACTTAAGAGTTTTTCACTCTCGTTCTCTTTCCCTCCCCCTCTCTCCCAAAGGAGCCAATCAGCTCTCAGGCTCTCCTTCTGACCATCAGAAAACAAGCAAGACAGGAAAGGAGACTGAGCTCTGAGCAAAAGCAGTGCAGTTCAGTATTGGAGAGCGAGAGAGAGAGAAATGGGGAAAAACACTGTTGAACAGGCAGCCATCTCGTTACTCATCCCCCAACAGGCTTCAGTGTATTTTTAATAGTAGTCACAGTATGTGAATATGCATTAATCTTGGGAAGAGATGCTGAATAGCTCAAGTGGAGTTGACTTGAATCTTCAGGATCGCATAGATTTATTAATGCTGCTTGTGATACAATTACTATTGCTCAACCTAAGTACTAAACTTTGGCACATAACTTGTTTGTGCTACAGGCATGAATGGTACCTCAAAACGTGCCCCTGTGTGCTATTACTTTTCTAAGCGGTCAGTTTTTTCCCCTTGTGGGTGATAGCACAGACATGACTGTAAGGAGGGAACTATACATTATCTAGAGACTTGAATATCATTAGACTTAGGGATGGATTCTTTGGACTTGGGCCAGTAAACAGCCACCCAGAATAATCTAGTAACCACCTAGCAACCACCCACAACACCCTAGCAACTAGGGCTGGGTATTGCTACAGATCTCCACATTCGATTCCTACTCAAAACTCTCAATTCATTTCCAAATTGCCAAAATAGTTCATTTATCATGTTCTTTTTTTTTTTTTGTATAAAAGAAATTCTTTCTCAGTTGAAGGCATAGTTCACCCAAGAATAACAGTTCTGTCATTTACTCACCCTCCTTTCATTCCATACCTGTAAGGCTTTCGGTCTTCTGAAGATATTTTGGAAAAATGCCTTTTTTTTTTTTTTCATTCAGTAAAAGTCAGTATAGGGTCAAATTGTTTCGACTTTCATTTCATTGTTTTAACTGTTTTTGTCCATACATTCTTCAAAATATCTTATCTATCTGTTCCATAAAAGAAAGTCACACAGCTCAAACTATGCTGTTAACTTTCATTTATGTATTTGGCAGATACTGTTACAGGGTCTTTGCAGCTCCTTAAAAATCTTAAAATGTCTTAAATTCATTTTGATCAAATTTAAGGCCATAGAAAGTCTTATATCTTAAATGTTTGTTGGTCTTAACTATCATTATAAGAGGTTTTAAATTTCACGATCCGGCCTAATGTGTTTATTAAACTTTAAAATGCTATTGGGCTATTGTCACAGAAAGGAAAGACTAAAACAGTAATTAACACATTAATTATTTATATAGATTTTTTTCATTGTTGGCACAATAATCTGTTTTTTGCCTTTCTTTAAAGGGGTCAAAGACAAGACATCACCATTTTGGTATTTAGCACTGACAAATATGTTAAACTTAATGCATTAAAATATTAATATTTATTTTTATATTGTTTAATTTGTGTTGATGATTCATTTTAGATGCCCACGAACAGAGAGAGTTGAAAGGCACTGTAAAATGCCAAAATGTAAATGCAGACCCAATAGCTAGGGTGGCACTCTTAAAGCCCATTCACACCAAAAACAATAACTAAAAATAATTATAACAATAACTATATTAGCGTCCACACCAATTAACTATAACACTGTTCATTCTGAGCATGTACTGCAGTTTTGTCATCTGCCACTAAATGCTGGAGCTCTTTAAAGCAGGATGGATACTGATTGGCTGTCAGTGTTTTTATCGTTTATTAGCTGGAAAAAAAAACCGCACTGAAAGTGATTCCACGATATCGTTTCTTTGCGCCGTTATCGTTATGGTTGTGGACTCTACTATTCTTTTATATTTAGAATGATTTTTTTTTTTTAAACTATATTTTTTTATCATTATTGTGAATATTATAGTTATCATGCTTGGTGTGAACACGCCTTTAGCAAGGAAAAGAGAAAGGTATGCAGGATTGCGATTGTCAGAATAATAGCTTGCCAATATTTCTGAACAGAGAGTCCCTCTTCACTGCGGTATGTCACAAGTTTAAGAGAGACCATTGAGGGGATTCTCCATCCAAAATACTCATCCTGATAATGTCATTTATGTAAGTAAACAAAAATTATTCATAAATATAGCTGCAAGAAGTAATTTTTGGGGCAGAGCAAGTCAGAAACAAAGTGACAAGCTAAGCAAGCATGGCAGGAGCATCAGAACAGTAGAATAAAATGCTTATCATTTTTCAACATCTGCTTCTGCCGTCATTTACTCAGGAATATTATTAAAACTAATTTAATGATACAGACTAATACTAAAAACATTGCAATTATGGGAACAGTGTAGGGCTGCACGATTATGACAAAAATCATATGTAATTGCGATTATTAATTACGATTATCACAATTTACATGGAATCATGGTTTGAATAGCATTATACCATTGTTTGAAGCAACTTCATGCCATATTTTCATATGAAAATAAACAAGCTGAAAACGCTCTTCCTGAAAAACTTGTATTGCTTTTCTATAGCATTAAGTCTCAAATGCCAACTATACATTGGTTTGGTTTCTTTAAATAAAAAAAGTAACAATATGCATGGCATCATAATGTTATACTAAAACTAAAATTTAGACTATGAAAAAAAAAACCCTTAAGATAACCTGTAGAAAAAAACACATCTTAAGCAAACAGAATAATTTAAGTGAATTTTTTTTGTAATTGCACCTTTGAACGATTACGTAAATGTGGCATCCATAATTGTAATCACGATTAAAAATTTGATTAATTGTGCAGCCCTAGAACAATGGCAAATTTCTCTCCCTTTTTGGCAAAATGTCATTCAGAGTAATAAACCATGGTCATTCAGCGTAACTGATATATTTGTGATATGTAAAAATGAAACAACATACTTATTCTGAAACAACATTCTTATTCTGAAAATATATAAAAGAATATGTGATGATACTAAATTTTATTATATTTTAAATGATTTTCATTTCCTTACAAAAACTTCTTGCTGACAAATGGGTAAAACCTAGTGGTGGAAGGATATTAACAAAGTATAAAGATTTAAAATTTATAATTAATTAGTATTTGAAGGCTGCACTGTGATCCTTAAATAGAGTCTTTTAATATGACATCAAATGAATGACATTTTAGTGGGTGATCTCTGTAAATTATGGTAAAAAATGTATGTGTCATTAATATTTTTATCAGAAAAATATAAAATTAGACAGGACATATTCTAATGTACAGGAAAAAAAACAATATTTAAAGCTGTATTACTGTATTTTTTTTTTTTTTTTTTTTTTTGATGCATGAAACCCCCGTTTTGTCTTTGACCCACATAGATTATTATCAAATGAGCAAAATCCAATATAGAACAATCTATAGGCCTAATTCGTATGTGTTGATATATTAGTACATAAACCAATTTACCAAGGTGAATCCCTGGGAATCCCTTGAGCTTAGAGTTGCTAGCACCGTGCTTTATTGTTTGAGCTACAGGAATGATATTTAATTTCTTATTAGATTCTTAATTTCTAATTTATTTAACAGACAATAATCATCTCAACAAATAACTGCTGTTATGCCAACTGAAGTAAACATTAAATTGCGTTTTTTGTACAAAACTGTTTTATAGAATTATACCAATGACATTTAATCATAAAGACCCATTATATATTTATACAAAACATGGCAGAGGCTTATCTACACTCACACTCTTGTTTCGACACTGTAGTGCATTGCATCCTCAATTTATAGGCCATTTGTACCTTGCTGGCATCCTGTAAGTGTGTTTTGTAGATCTATAGCGCACCGCATACTAGTGTGCTGTCTCTTTTGCCAGATCCTTGTGATTCATCATCAGACTCCAATTGGGAGCTGCACTACTTACTACTAGTACTCCCTATTAGAACAACAGACAGGCCCACAGGGCCGAAATCCGACAGATACGGAGGAGTCGTCTCCCTCATTACCTGCTCTGTGTTTGAAAAGATGTTTTTCTCAAGGGAAGGGAGAAAAGAGATTTGCCTTTGAAGAACAAAAAAGAATACTGGGTTGTAGGAGGAATGTCTTCATTATGCAAACAGGACAGAACAGAAACGAGTTTTCGAGCATCTGATGGCGTTTCAAGAGATGCTGCTTTCAGATGCAAGTACGCAAAGCAAAACTGGGGTGCTGCTACATATTTAAAGACGTGACGCTCTTTAGATCTTCTCTGCTTGTCTGTGAGTGTTGCATAACAGAACGACTGGGTTAGAATTCTCGCTGTAGAATACTGAGAGATGTTATGAGAGTCTGCTGAGATTTGCTTCCATTAGCACCCACTGCAGATACATATGTTTCATTCAATGTGAGGGCGCTGCTGTCTGCTGTGTTTATTGGAACATCTTGTGCAGGGTCTTCGAATCATTCGAAATGTGAATCAGTGATGTGTGGTGCTCTAACGTGTGTGTCGTATGTTTTCAGACTTGATCCACTGCACCAATGAGATGAATGTGAACGTGCCCCAGCTGGCTGACACTCTGTTTGAGAGAACCACCAACAGTAGCTGGGTTGTGGTCTTCAAAGCGCTCATCACCACACACCACCTAATGATGTATGGAAATGAGGTAAGAGATTCTGCATTTGAACTGTATATACCCATATCAGACACCCTTCTGTGCAGTTACCATTAGCCACATTCCCACTGTCGGGCCAAAAGCGAGCATGCTAGTGCGTGCCAGGGCCAGTCGAATTTCCACTGTCACTTCCGGGGCTTGATCGGGCCTCGTTGGGGCTTCTTCAGGGCCAATGGCCAGGGTTTTTTGGCCCGTCGAATACCTTGATCCAGAGCGGGCCAAGTGAGGCTTGAGGAGTGGTCATGAACAGAGGCGGAGTCAACACTGCTGCTCATTTCCCATATTATTATATCAGGCTACCAGCTAACTTCAACATTTAAGACATTTTAAACAATTTTCAGCTCAAGCTTTCAGTTCAGACATCAGTGAGTGTTTGAAATAACTTCCTTGTGATCCGATGGGGATTCTGATCACCGTATGAGGCAGAAATATATGTATATGTTAAAGGCTACTTATGCTAATCATTGCGATAATAAATACACACGTTTATGGAAAATACCAGCAACTGCTTGAGGAATGTAGACAACTGATATATGATTATAATTGTGCATTTATTTGGTTTAATGTTTTATTTGTCTCTTTCCTGTGCCTTTGTTGATACCAGACTAATGCATCCGTATATTTGTCACACACTCTGGTTAACTTGTATAACTCATAACTCTTGTTTTCTTCTCATGAGCTTCCTCTGTTGCTCTGGCTGAAAGGATAACAGTATAGAGAGACGGAGAGATTGATCAAACCTCCTCAGATTGCAATCATCGCATAATTTTGAGGAAAATTAATAGAAATTTTCAGAAATGTGATGTAAACATGATATTTTATCAATATTTTTCTAAATGTGTAAGCCTTTGGATTTAAAAGCCTGAATGGAGTTGCTTTGTGCATTCTTGTGATCGTAAATAAATGGACGCAGGTGCAACCAAATAGGTATGCGTTCTCTTTTTATGTGAAATGTTAAATACTAGTTTGATTCGGCATGATTGATGTGAACTCCTGACACAAATTAATAAATGATTGTCACTGTAACATTTTTTTTTTTGTTGTAAAATATCAACATTGGAATCTTAAGTCTTTAAGTAAATGCCAAACGTTCGCATTTGTCATGTTCATTTTTCGATCTCGCTAGTTTTCAGTCAGCTGGTGAAACTGTGAGGTCGTGTGACGTGTTCTGTGGAGGCGTGTTAAGGGTGGGTTTTAGGGAAGTGCTGCGGAGCTACTGGCCCGAGAGTGGAAACGCAACTTGATTTTGGCCTCGGTGCTTGAGGTCCGAGGCTATTGGCCCAGCACGGCACGTTGTTAGCACTGGCTCGCACTGGCCCAACAGTGGAAAAGCGGCTATTGAAGATCCAGCGTAGCTTGGTCAAATTGATCCTACATGACAAATCGCAGCTCAGCAGTCACAATGTGCTGTTTGTGACTGAGTGTGTGTGAGACATGGTGACGGTGGAAGCATTTTACATTGCCATCCTGAAAAGTTGGTGTCAAGTTGCAGTAAATCTGTGAAGTTTTAAATGAGTCAAAGTGACCTGCAACAGCATGGAAAGATTAAATGAGTGACTCTCCTAAGTTCAGCTGAAGCCTTATCCAGGCGTGTTCATCATAACAATTATCATAACATAATAAATTATATTAAATGATTGAAATTAATAGAATTTAAATGTAAATGGACTTTCTTAGTTTAAAGCAATTTTGACCATTTGACACCTTAAGTACATCAATATTTTAATAGTTTAAGTATTTTAATATTTTCTACTACCGTTTAAAAGTTTGGGGTTGATAAGATGTTTCTGAAAAGTAATTTAATTGATCAAAAATATGGTAAAAACGGTAATACTATGAAATACTATTACAATCTAAAATAACATTAATGAATTTTAAGATGTGATTTATTCTTGGGATGGCGAAGCTGAATTTTCAGTAGCCATTACTCCAGTCTTCAGTGTCACATGATCCTTCAGAAATCCTTTTATTCTATTTGAGAGATCCCACCAAATTATTAGTATTTTTTTTTTATTTTTTTTTTTATTATATTTTATTATAAATCTTTCATAAATCATTTTAATATGCTGATTTGGTGCTCAAGAAGCATTTCTTATCATTATCAATGTTGCCATTTGGGATGGGTATCGTTTAAGTGTTAGTACACCCAAAAATGAAATTTCTGTCATTAATTACTCACCCTCGTGTCGTTTCAAACCCGTAAGACCTTTGCTCATCTTTAGAATACAAATTATATTTTTGATGAAATCCGAGAGGTTTCTGATCTCCCTATACACAGCAATGTCATTCCAAATTTCAAAGCCCAGAAAGGTAGCAAAGACATCATTAAAGATCTTTAAGTGTAGTCTTTAAAAGTGTGCACAGTTTATGAACAGCAGCAAGAGTTGGATAGAAATAGATACTTACATACAGGCACAAACATGTAGTCCACTAATGATGAACAGCGGGTAGGTGAGAACATGACACACACACACATTAATGATATATACAGTAGAACGTGACCTAGATGTGCACATGGCCCACTTAATGCATTGCTACTACATAAGTTCCTCTAGAAATGCACACGTTTCCCTAGCTTCAGTATCTAAATGAGGACATACCAAATACTTGTTCTCTTTTTATTTAAAGCTAATTGTGTAATTATTACAGACCTTAAAGGTTTAGTTAAACCCAAAAATTCTGATCATTTACCCACCCTCATGTCTTTCCAAATGTATATGTCTTAAGTTGGCAACCAAACAGTTTTGGTGACAATTGACTTCCATTGTATGAAAAAAAAAAAAAAAAAAGAAAATCTTCTTTTATGTTCCACAAAAGGAAAAAAAAGGCATACAGGTTTGGAACAGCATGAGGATGAGTAAATAATGAAATTTTTCTACTATTACTACACTACATCAAAATGCAAATTTTGGCATTTTTAGTATTAAAAGAACACATTTTTGACTCATTTTCACCTTTACTTTTAAAAATTTCCTGAAAGGGAGGGTTTGTCAGGTTTAGAGGACTTGTGGGATTTCGTAAATCAGAAGTTTCTTTGTGAATCGTTCTACACTAGTCGCACTACATGTTTGTTTTTTAAATGCAGCCAGTGAAGAAAAGCCATCTATTGTATTGCCCTGGCATTATTTCGCAGTGCACTGTCCTTTTTATCTCATCATGTTCAATTTAGACTGCAAGCTCACAACTTGGGATGGATATGATTGCTTTTTCTGGCACTATAAGATTCTGCAGGAAACAATGGCACACACACACAAAAACAATGGCAGTGCTAGTGACTCTCATATGTGTCCTTGTTCATTCACTTGGACTATAAAATAAAAAGCCCTTCACTATACATCTTGTGCTTGCCAGTGTCAGAGATAGTGGGCGAGCAGGACTGTCCTTCAGCACACCCTGTTCTATAGCATGACGGGGCACTAATCAGGCAGGGGTGGTTTTTGTTATCGGAGCTGAACGTCTGGTCCAGGTCAGGACTGGTCTTAATCCTTTACCACGTTATGGTTTTAAAAACAAACAGTTGGTTATCACTGCCTGTCATGGAGCTGAGACATTTGGAGGACATTTGTTTGTCAGCAGTAGCCCTGTAAGAGGACACAGGAAGGGCCACAGATAAGGTATTGTTGATAAGGGCGTTTGCACATGCGTTTGTGCGAATAGGAGAGAAAAAGGGCGATGTCACTCACTGATGGCCCAGATACCGAACGCAAAATTCGCTATAGTGACGTGACTGATGTCACTGGGAGTGTATCTTGTCTAGGGTAAGGATAGGAGAGAAGGGGGGGTTTGAAAAAATGTCTAGGTTAAGATAACTTTATGGATAAAGAACTTTAAGAGAAAGAGAGTAAAGCAAGGGACGGCGAGAGAAGCGGGTGGAATTTTAATCAGCCGGTTCATGTGGGGTCACATAGTAGACAAATTGCTTGACCTTGTATGGGGACACCACTGCCACTGCTGTCAATCTAGAATGGTTGGTTTTGAATACCGAAGGTAGACTGGGTGTGCGAGTGAGCTAATACTTGAGAGAGTTGTGTGTGAGGGAAGTAGTGGATCTGGTTATAGCTGGAGGTGCAAATAAGGGTTAATTTAATAAAGATTGTATTTAATGAGACCTGCCCTAGTCCTCTGAGAACTTTTTGGTTCCATCATTAACTTCTCTGTCAATACTATTTTTGGGCCCTATAAAAATACCCCCCCCCCTTAATTTTTGTGGGTTTCTTTTTTTTTCTTTTTCCCATTCAAATTTAGCTGAATTCTGTTTTAATGTTTAAATTCAATTTTAGCATTCAAAAAGCATGTCTAATTAATTGAAATAATAAAACTTACACAAATATATGTCATCTCTGTCTAAAAGCCACTGTCACCTCTGGCTTGCTTAGTCGAGGATACCTAATATTCAACAATATTACTGCTCTACCTGAATTGTATGCGAACTGAACTGAGCTGGACGATGACATCACTCTTTTCTCCAGAGCTGCTGTATAGATAAATGAACTAAATTAATAATTAATGATTTTTTTATGATGAAAATGAATCAGTACTGAACTTTCTGAAGCTGGACAATGACTATTTTTTTTTCTAGAGCTGCTATACAGCCAAAATTATGTTTCCTGCTATCACTATGAAGCTGCTTTGAAACAATCTGCATTGTAAAAAACACTATATAAATAAAGGTGACTTGACTTTAACAACAATGTATTAAAAGTTTAACAAAAATTAAAATTTTACGGCCCTATGAAATTCTGCTTTTTCCCATTTCTAATCAATTGAAATCATAAAACATTTACAATATAATTTTTTTTTTTTTTTTTTTTAAAGCTGTGGAAATTCAGCTCTGGGGAGTGTCTTCGTATAGTGAGACAGCAGCTGCTGAAAACACAGCGAGCGTCACACCTGTTTCAGTATGTGTAGTTGACTAAACCGCACCATTCATTCACACAGGGAACATGCAGACTTCAGATTTAAAAAGCAGCCTTTTTGCACTTTAATATTCACAGACCCTAGTCCATATCGTGATTTGAATGTGCATTCCTACTTTTGATTTATTCATCCAAAATTCGCCAAATTTTATGACATTCCGCATTATACTGTAAATTTTTATGATTGGATTCCTTGATTCTGTCCACGTTTTCCTCATTGCTGAAATCATAAGGCCCGATTATGTGAGTTGAATAGACAAATTTCCCCATAGACACAACAAAAACTTGTTAATAATTGGAAATACACAAATACTTGACTAGAAGATTGAATGGAATTAATGAATGTGCTATAAACATTGTGTCAAACAACAGACATTTATCACTTACAATCAGGGCTTGACATTAACACCCGCCAGATGTGGGTAGATTTCAGCTGTGGTGGGTAAGACAGCCACTCCCACTATCCACTTTGGCGGGTTGAATATAATTTCAGCCTACAGCAAAATGAAAGGTAGCCAAGCTTGTCGTATCACAAATTAACAATTCAATCACAATTCTTTATCGATTAACTTGCTGTTAGTGAAGGCGGGATAGGAGGAAGTTCTCCTTGCACCTGAATAGTCAAATACACATACACACAGATGTCAAAATGCCCATCGTGTGTAGTATCTCGTGTGAATACAGTCGGTTATGGCTTAAGTGGACGTAAACAGATGGGTAAAAACTGGATATGTGTCAGTATATTACGTCCATGCATTCAGCAGCCCAATTAAATACCTGTCTGTCATTAATGTTAATCAAACAACAAAAGATGTTAAATAAATGTATACATGTTAAATAAACCTATGTATCAAAAAAAAAAAAAAATTAAATTTACTATTTGGAATTTGCTGCTTTGTTCTTTTTATATAGCCTAACAAAAATAACTTATAAAACGTCTCATTATGCTTATATTGCCCACCTGTACATACCAGCTGATATACAATGTAGTTTGATTTGGGTGATCAATCTGCATTTGAAAGTTTGAAATCTTGTAAATCAAGTAAAATGACTCAAAATCAAGTAATTTAAGCATGTGAAAGTCAACTTTAATCGTATAAAATGTAATTTCCCAACAGCAAAATTGTGGCCAGTGAAAATGCTGAGTGGCTAGTAACTTTGGAAAACCACTCGCCACAGTGGCTGGTGAGCTAAAAAGTTAATGTCAAGCCCTGCTTACAATTAATAATTTTGCTTCATTAAAAAACATTAGGCAATGTGTGATTGGTTGATCTGTTCACTGTTGTTGTCTCATCACTGTTCATGCAGCTGTGTCTGTAGAAAATCAAAATTTACTGTTCTCATTATGCAGTGCGTATTAGTCCAGAGAAGGGAGAAAAATAGTCTTCTTATCTTTCATCAAAATTTAATTAACTTCCACATCTGAAACGCCTTTCTTGTACAGCTGATGTCACATAGGTTGCATGGGCTCCTGGATAATGTTAATCAATAGCCAAATAGCTGTAGGCATTGTTTAAGGCTATTGCTGTAATTAATGCAGCCTTTCTGAAATCTCACTGATAGTTAACAGAAGATTAATGTCAACACAAGACCACCGAAGAGTTTCAGCATTTAAAGATCTATTTTTAATAAATCCATGTAAATGTCAGTCTTGAAAATGCTCCGCGAGCGTAAACACAGGTGCTCAGCTCGTGTTCTGGGATTCTGCGTCTGACATCTGGTGCATTTTTCTGAAGAATTACAGAGAACAGTCTCTGATTCATAGTGTGCTTCCAAATGCAGAAAAAAGGTGCAGTTCAGCCTTGCTGTGTGTGATGGTTTAAATGAATTTGTTGCTGTATATAATGATGTACCAGTTGTGCAATGTATAATCCATGGAGTTGCAGAAGTTGCAAGATCTTGCTTAGCTTCATAATTCAAAAGTGCTTGTAATTGGGTGTAAGACATTGCATCTGTTTTCTGGACTTTTAGTCTGTCTATTTGAGAGATCTGACCAAGTATTAAAGGGTTAGTTCACCCAAAAATGAAAATAATGTAATTTATTACTCACCTTCATGCCGTTCCACACCCGTAAGACCTTCGTTCATCTTCGGAACACAAATTAAGATATTTTTGTTGAAATCCGATGGCTCAGTGAGGCCTCCATAGCCAGCAATGACATTTCCTCTCTCAAGATCCATTAATGTACTAAAAACATATTTAAATCTGTTCATGTGAGTACAGTGGTTCAATATTAATATTATAAAGCGACGAGAATATTTTTGGTGCGCCAAAAAAACAAAATAACGACTTATATAGTGATGGCCGATTTCAAAACACTGCTTCAGGAAGCTTCGGAGCATAATGAATCAGCGTATCGAATCATGATTCTGATCACGTGTCAAACCGCCAAACTGCTAAAATCACGTGACTTTGACACTCCGCACCGCTAATTCGACACAAAAGATTCATAACGCTCCGAAGCTTCCTGAAGCAGTGTTTTGAAATCGGCCATCACTATATAAGTCGTTAATTTTGTTTTTTTTGGCGCACCAAAAATATCCTCGTCGCTTTATAATATTAATATTGAACCACTGTACTCACATGAACTGATTTAAATATGTTTTTAGTACCTTTATGGATCTTGAGAGAGGAAGTGTCATTGCTCCCTATGCAGGCCTCACGGAGCCATCGGATTTCAACAAAAATATCTTAATTTGTGTTCCGAAGATTAACGAAGGTCTTACGGGTGTGGAACTACATGAGGGTGAGTAATAAATGACATTATTTTCATTTTTGGGTGAACTAACCCTTTAACACATGTGTGCACACACACACACACACACACACACACACACACACACACACACACACTCACACTCACACACTCACTTGTATATATGGTTTACAGAGACTCTCCATAGACGTAATGGTTTTTATACTGTACAGACTGTATATTCTATCCCCCTACACTACCCTTAAACCTACCCATCACAGGAAACTGTCTGCATTTTTTGAATTTAAAAAAAAAAAAAAACACTGTTTAGTATGTTTTTTTTTTTTTTTTTTTTTAGCCATTTGGTTTACGAGGACACAGGAAGTAATACCCATGTTATTATACACATTTGTCCTCATGAACCATATATACAAGAACACACACACACACACACTTACACTCTCTCTCTCTCTCTCTCTCTATATATATATATATATATATATATATATATATATATATATATATATATATATATATATAATTCTTCAGAAAAATGCACCAGATGTCAGACGCAGAATCCCAGAACACCAGCTGAGCACCTGTGTTTATGCTCATATATAATATATGTGTGTGTGTGTGTGTGTGTGTGTGTGTTCATTATATATACACGTACACACGCACACTCATACGTACAAAGATTTATTTTTTTTGTATTCTGTCAAATTTGAAAATGCATCTCATTATTGAAGTAAAATGGACTACAAAGGCTGTTTTATGTTAACTTTCAAGGCTTTTCTGACGTAGCTGTGAATTGGGCTGATTAGCATTCTGGCCATGTGCTGACTCTGAGTTCAGGTCTCTCCTGTGTGGGATCTGTTTGCATAATGGATGCTGTTTGTGAGTGATGTGCGCTAGGTAAGGTAATTATTACCTTTATGAAACACCCTCTCACTCCCCTGATGTCTTTTTCCTTCTCTTCCCTGCAGGCAGGAATGGCAAATCTGGGCAGAAAACAAATAGCTGCTTCTTAGTAATCAGTAATTCATAAGTAGGGAGTATGAATAAAGTATGTGTGGGAATTGGTTACTCCCCTTGTTGGATTGGACCATTGACATTTTTTTTTTTTCTTTGGTAGTAGACATAGTGGCAATGACATGGGGCTCCTGCGCACAGTTATCCATGATGCTTTGTCACTTTTCTTCATTGCTATAAGAAACTGTTGCCCACATTAGTGTGTAGGAGGGTCAGTTTTATTTCTTGTTTTAATGGTTTACATTACTTACTTTTTTTGATGGTGAGATTTTGTTAGTGTGAAACATAGCAATACTTCAGCTTTGTATAGTGCATAAAGTTTGGCATTTTTTTTTTTTTTTGATTTGGTGACCCATTTCAACTTTGCATTCTAGTTCAGTCATTCATTGTGAATCAGATGCAATTACAGCTCTTAACTTTACAACAAAAATGGGTTTTGTGCTTGAAAATAATCGCTTTCAAACTACGCGATTCCTTTCACATCCTGTCATCATCTTTTTGTGCTCGCTGTTTTTTTTAAAGCTTTTATTTTTTCTAACTGTAGTAATTGCTCAGTCCGTATCCATAGAAACCTCAGAACATGTATGGATCGAGAGAGCGAAGACCAGCAGCCAGCACATTATCAGGGCATCATCATACAGCCTATTTACACATGTTCCCTGCAGGGTTAGTGCTCTCGCACACTAACACGCACACATACAGTTTTCACACAGCAGTTCCAGCGCTGCTTCTGGATCAGTTCCCGACTACACATGCAAAATCAGTGGCTAAAACATGAGCAGTCCCTGTTGCCAGATTGCTGATATCTTCCCTCAGCCTGAGCTGCTGTGTTAATAGAAGCTGCTCTGTTTGGGAGAGAAAGCTCCCTGCCAAAGTGCCTCCTGCCTTAATAATAAATGATGCTTCACTCTGACACTACTTGAGGTTTGTTCTCACATTAATTATTTGCTAAGCAGAGAATGCAGGACCCTTCCTAGCCTATCAATCTATATTTGTCGTCCTTACTTCTGACATCCATTTTGAATTACCTAAGCAATGTAAAAAAAAAAAGAAAAAAAAAAGAAATTGAGGCTTTCACGCAGAGGTGCAGGCAAGTGAGCATGGATTTGCAGACTCCACTGAATTAGTAATCCATATTGATCTACTCTCCGGAATGGAGCAATATTCTCTGCATTTTGGTGCTGGCTCGCCCATGCATTTTCCAAGAGGTTTCTCTCCAAGGTTAAGCCATGGTGCCAGAGAGAGCTAGCTCATGCTCCGCACAGCTGCTTTCCTGGGGATTTTCTTCATGGTCTGAATGCGGTCTGCCTCACTCCGCTTCTCATCTTATCCCTATGGGTTTTAGACCAGCATTTGAGGAATGGGTCGGGTGCAAAGCAGAAATATGTCGGTAGTTTTCTTTTAGAAAGATTGGGAACACACTGCTAGATCAGGGATTTTCGAAGTGTTAGATGCTAATGATGAGAGACTCTCTTCCAAAATGATTAAGACAGCTACACTGTATATTTTTCTTTTATAAAGACCCATTTATACTGTGTAAAATAGTAAGTGTAATTTTATGACATTTTGTTTGCAAAATTAAATGGATTTCTATTTAATGCAGATTTCTATTCATTTTCTGCTGTTAAAACTATGGCTGATGTCATAATAACTTACTGTGGATGAAGTCGACATTTGTATTATATTTGCATTTTTTTTTAACCTTTCTTTTGCTGATATTTTCCATGCACCCCAAGAGTTACATCAGTATATCCCCCATTGTCCTTTTTTAACATTAGTATGTTGGTAAAATGCAGCTGAATTTTTACAGGCTGCACAAATTCTAAGAGATTGAGGAACCTCACTCAAAGCTGTAATCACATGACCAGGGCCACCCCAGGCACCATGAGCTCCTTTGAGATCAGAGCTCATTGGTTTTTTTCAAAGGGTGGGTGGCCTTTTTCCCTCCTATTTACACACAAAACTGTCAGCCCACTGTTCCGTGGATCACCACTCTTGATCTGCCAACTTAAGCAGAGCCCTAGGAATGCAGCATTTTTTAAACCTTCCATTCCTTCAGATGCATTTTAGGAACCTTGTGTGATTTCAGTGACTCTCGACATTTGAATACTTTTGCCACAGGCAGAAATGACCCCTGCCAGGACCATTTTATTCCTCTGCGCCAAGCAGATTTTGCCTGACCGCAGGGCCTGTCACCAGGTCCTCATGCTGGTTCTCCCCTGAGGTGAAACAAGCCTAAGGCTCCATCCCACTACGTAAAAACTAGGATGTTTCCTTCTGACTATTTCTCTGGTGCACTGATTTACAAAACAAGATCAAGGTTACACTTACTGCATTGGTGGCTGATAACTTTTTAGTGTCCCAAAAATGACATTGACGAATGCAGTAGGAGAAACAATTTGTTTTATTCATATGCCCCGGTTAATAAAATCTGTGTTCTAGATGCACAATAAGTAAAGATTAAAGTCGGCATTAAATGAAAAATCACCCTATATATTTTCCCTATTCACCCTATATACTCATCCATGCATACATTTCATTTTGTTTTGACCTTGTAACTTTTAATTTAAATATCTTAACCTGATATTCCTGTAACTTGATACTCCTGTCATGTTTCTCTCTGGTGACTTATGTTGCAATTCTCAGCTTAAACCCTTGCTCACAATCAACTTCAGATATCCCTCCATCCAATCAACAACCAATGGAAAAGAACAAAGTCCTCGTCCTACACTTTCATGTTTTCTGTAATCCGTTTCACTTGGATGTAAGTCACAATATGGCAGAAAAGATCTGTCGCTACTTCCGTTACATCACAACTTTAAACTCTTGTTTTAGTAAAGTGGTTTAAAGTGGTTGATTGACAGGTGAGTGGGTGGTCCTTTGTTGCTTTGTGCAGATTAGTGTCACAAATAGGGTAATCTCATGCGTTTTCAGCTATATTACAATATGATTTGCCTGATCAGATCACAAAACATTTTAGAACATGATTATTCTTCTATTCATCTACTTGTGATCAAATCCAAACAATCTTTATACCAGATGGTTTTGAGGTCTGCGTTAGGGTACAATGAACATTCAAGAGTCTGTTTTACTTTCTGTTTACCCGTCATGTCCACTACATGCATGAATGAGGTTGGAATGTATCATATCTTAGTGTAAATCTCCAGCATTCCCAAAACTCCCCTCATGTCCGTTCACAACAGCACCCAGAATGTTGTGTGCTTCTTTTTGCTCTCTTTCTCAACCCACAGCTGTGTGAGCTGGTGGGATTGGGCTGGACGGAGGAGGGGAGCTGCAGCAGACATACTTGGCAGCTCAAAGAGAGCTCAGAGGAGTCTGGTCTTGTACACAGGTCTAGATTTCACAAAGTGTACTGCAGATTCAGCAGCGGGGGGTTTCCGCATGTCAGGGATGAAGTCGCTCCTGCGTAGTGACAGATTAAGAGCTGCAGAATCATGTCTAGTATATAACTTTACACTTTTGTGTCATTTCTTCTCTGTACCTGCAGCGTTTCATTCAGTATCTGGCCTCAAGAAACACACTCTTCAATCTGAACAATTTCCTTGATAAAGGTGCATTGCAAGGTATGTAAGAAACACCTTTACTGTCTCTAAAGCATTGTACGCATAAACACTGATGATAAACCCCTCGTTCTGTCCCTCAGGTTATGACATGTCCACATTCATCAGGCGGTACAGCAGATATCTCAACGAGAAAGCTCTTTCCTATAGGCTAGTGGCTGTGGACTTCACCAAGATGAAGAGAGGGTAGGTACACCTCAGTTCTGCCTCCATAAAATTGTCTGCCTAGAGTCAAGCTTGTGTTCAAACACATTGCCTCAGCAGGACACAATCTAATCATGCTAGCTCATTACGCCGATAATTAAGTTGTTTTTAAAAGCTGATTAAGTAGCTTAATTTTTTAAGCACTAATTAAGATTGCGAGTAAGTGGCGAGTTCTGATTGTTTATCTGTTTGCGGTGCAGTATTGATGGAGTCATGCGCACCATGAACACTGAGAAGCTGATTAAAACGTTGCCTATCATTCAAAACCAGCTGGACGCACTGCTGGATTTCCAGGTTTGTGATGGAGAACGTGCATGCATGCTTTAAAACTTCCCAGTTATTTTCTCTTGTCTTTGTTTTACTGGTTACATCATGATTCATTATTTAAAAAAAAAAAAAAAAAAAATTACATACACTACGATTCAAAAGATTGGGGATTTTTTTTTTTTTTTTTTTAAGTCTTTTATTCTCACCAAGGCTGCATTTATTTGTTAAAAATACTGCAAAAGCTGTAATATTGTGATATTATTACAATTTAATTGAACTGTTTTCTATTTTAATATGTTAAAGTGCAATTTATCCTTGTGAAGGAAAAAAGCAGAATTTTCAGCAGCCAGTCTTCAGTGTCACACGATCCTTCAGAAATCATTCTAATATGCAGGATTTGGTGCTCAAGAAACATTTAATTATTTGTTATCAATGGTGACAGTTTTTGTTGAAACGGTTTCCTATTTTTGCATTTATTTGAAATTTATTTGAAGTTAATCCATGCAGTACATGAAGTACTAATTTCTTGAAAAAAATAAAAATAAAAATAATAATTAACTGACCCCAAATTTTGAACAGTAGTGCATATGTAAACAATTACAACCTGTGCAGACACAATGCATAAACATGTACAGTGTGAAAAGCTACTTATTCTCTTCTTTTAATGGAAGTGATTAGAAAGATGGGCCAGTGTTTACAGCACAGATTATTTGATTGTTCTTGTGAGTTGAAGTGATAATCAGTTCCCTTAAATTCAAGTAGGCTTGGTGACCCCTAAGCCCCAGGGTTGGAGAACCCTACTTTAACAGAACAACATTGATGTTGATTCAGTCCAAGCTATTTGGTATGATGTGTACTCTCTCGTGTGGATGTGTGGGTGTGTGTCTGTAGGCTAACCCTAATGAGCTCACTAACGGAGTGATCAACGCTGCCTTCATGCTGCTCTTCAAAGACTCCATCCGTCTGTTTGCTGCCTATAATGAGGGCGTCATCAACCTGCTGGGTAAGGGTAATCCACTCGCTCTTACTCTGGAGAGCATCCTTCTCTCATGCTCTGCTTTGGGGGTTAAGTCTTATTGCTTTCTGTTGAAAGAACAGTACAGTTGAGCTTGTGTCTTCCTGTCCATTATACATATTAATTACTAATCTGAAATACTTTTATCCAAAATGAACTACAGTTTGCTTATTACAGGAGCAAGCCAAATGGGATCAGTGTAGCACAAATAAACTTTTTGAAATCAATCCTGTGGTTAATAGAAAATGTGTCTGTTTTGAAAATCGCAAACAGAGAGCAGAATGGATATATCAGAGAAGGATGTCTATGAAGTAAATGTATCAAATTAATAGAATGTTAAACAAATTCAATATTTACGCCTATATACAGTAGCTGCTGTGCGCAAGCTGATAAACGAAACAGAGTGGACTGAGTGTGCAACGGCACAGACGCGCGAGTTTGTCGAGCGCACATTCCTTTTTCACAGACATCGCTGGAAAATGTGTAGTTCATTCGGATATGTCAGTAGCAAAGAAGGTAAAACGAGGCACATACTACTAACGTTAACTGATGCTAAAAAGGGAGAGAGCGCACTTCTGTTGCATGCTGCACACATGCATCATTTTAATTAAAACTAAATCTTATATGCAAGTGAAAACTTGAACTATTATGTGATTTATGTATAACGAGTGGTTCCCTACATTATTACAGGATGTTTACAGGACAAGAAGTTTACCGTGCGCAAACTTTCTAAACACGTGCCCAGAAAGCCGCATCTCAGACAGCACTTGAATACTGCATTTAATTCTCTATCACGTCGTCTTGCGCTTGAACTGATGAATTCACACAAAATTATGTAAAAAAACGCCCATATTTGCGAGTAAACATAGTTGGTTATGTCTTAAGTGAACGTAAACAGTTGAGAAATAAAATGCATCTGTAACAGTATATTGGATCCGTGCATTCTGCCTTAAAGGGGACCTATTATGCCCCATTTTACAAGATGTAAAATAAGTCTGTGATGTCCTCAGAGTTTGTATGTGAAGTTTTAGCTCAAAATACCCAACATTTTTTATAGCATGTTAAAATTGCCACTTTTTGTGTGCTGACCAAAAACATGTCGTTTCAGTGTGGGCCCTTTAAAAGCAAATGAGCTGCTGCACTCGGCCTAAGAGGGTGGAGCTTCATGAGCTGATTCTCCGGTGACAGGATTCAGTCAGGACGCACAATAATGTTAGAAACTGCGAATATATGCTGCATGGAGATAGAACAGGTTTAGTTTAGTTTATTACGGCTATAACTTATATTGTCTTCTTGTTTTTATCCACTATATTAGTACAAGCCTGTTGTACCGTCTGAATGATGGCCAAAACTTTACAGATGAGTTTTTTGATGTTTATTGTACTTCACACAAAACATGAAGCATCCGTTTTCACTCTAGAAAATCACTGTAAGAGCTTAATAAAACACAGTGCAAGTGTGCATTAAAATATTATTCATAAACTCTCTCCCTTGCATTATCATCAACATACATAGCGAATTACACAGAAACACTCGTTACAACTAACAGTAAACAAATATATAAAGACCTTATGCCTTTTCAGGTGGCGCTTCATAGACTGGTACATTTTATTTCCATAAATCAACTCAGATGAACTGTAATAAAGTGCTCTCACCTTCATTACTGCCGTATCCAGTATCACTCTGGAGACTGTAAGCTGGATCACGAACAGTTTGTACTTAGCACATTTTTAGCTCAACCTCTGTTTTGTATTGTCCCTTTGTATTGATGTTGTTCACAAAGCAGTCCGATGTGAAATGATTCGCGCAGACATAAACGAATTTCGGTAGAGTTGAGGAAGCATTTTCTTCAAAAACAAAATTAATCCATCTCGTCTTCAGCGGCTCAGATTTCAGGAGTAAATGGAGAGAGCTATGTGGATTAATCCATCCAGCTACAGAACACCTAAAACGCTCGGGAGACGTTCTCGGCAGTGCAGCAATGGCGGACTGTGTACAACTCGCTGTGAACTCGCTCAGGGCGGTTCTATGTTAAAACGGCAGTGTCTGTCAACATTCGTTGGCGGGGCCTGTAGCTAATGTGACGTCACACTGCAAGGGATCTGGAAACGGCTTGTTCTGAGACACTGCTTATGATTTATGGGGATTAAAAAAAAAAAAGGAGTGGTTGGATTTTTATCATTATAGGGTGGTTGTGTACACACACTGCCATCAGACATTTATGTCCAAACACCATGCAAAAGTGAGTTTTGCATAATAGGTCGCTTTTAAAGGGACAGCATCTTAATAAACCTGCTGCTATGTTTTTAATATTAATCAAACAACAAAAGACAAAGAAATCACTCACTGCTATTTAACAAAATGACTTCAGTAACTTAATAAAGATTCATGTATTCATCTAAGTTTCATCTGAAAAGCACTGTTTATTTCATTTGTATCTTTGTTCTGTTGTATTTATTTGTGCTATTTGTAATTGGATTATTTGTCATTTGTAATTTGTCTGTTTACTTGTCATTAATAATGTTTTAAAGTGTCATGAACCAACCCCCGTTATAGCCTGGTCGTTCAAAGCTGGGTGTGTAAAGCTGTGAAAAAGTGGGAAGGGTGGGAAAAGGGGAGACAACCAATTAAACACGGACCTATAACACACTCATTATTCAGACAAATGAATATTAAAATATGACCATGGAGGAAAAAACACACACACACACACACACACACACACACACAAAAAACAGAGTTGAGTGCACCTTGATGTATTTTAAAAATATAACCCCAACAAACTTCCAAGAACAAGGGAGAAACGCAGAGGAAAAAAAAAAAAAAACAATAAAAAGAAAATTTTCATTACATTTACGAGCACTGCAGTCAGTTTAACACAGAAAGAATAGAGGCATAGTTACTTTTTTGTCCATTTTTGGTCTACATCATTGTCTTCTGTGTATCAGAATAATTCACCGTGTCAGACATATGATCAGACATCATATGACATCATATGATCAGACATACTGTTGTCCTTATTTGCACATATATTTTCATTTGAAGAAGACATGATTAAGTACTGTATGTGCACATACACGGTGCTGGTTCATTTTTTAGAGCTCTAAAGTATATGAAATATGTCCAGAAAACTTAAAACACGCTTGCTTTGGACAGTAAATGAAATATGATCCACGTTGCAAACGCTGTTAAACTCATCGCAGCGTTCCGCGCAGAAACCGATCTCGTGTGCGCCGCGTGTTCTTGCATATTAAATATTGTTAGAGTCATATTTTCCACGTGTTTGATAGTCAAACTCAAGCTCTGACAGCATCGTGGGGAAAATACAAACAACACTTTTGTGTTACTGAGGAAATATACATTTACATATACATTTACGACACGTGTGTCCGAGCGCTGAGCTGAACAGGAGAGGTAATGAACAGCACTGAAATGGTCTTTCGTGACATTTGAATCCTCCACTATAATGCAACCAAACAAGTTCATTCTTATGAAATAAATAATGGAGAAAAGCTCAAAAACTGCTTATGTACATTCGTACTATCCAGCCACAGCAGCCAATCAGCACTCCGAATTAAACGCATATACTTCACTTTTCCTGACGTTGATTTAACTTTGCTTTTTAAACTGGAAGAACGAAATAGCTCAGAAAAACTAAAACTCTTTTCACTTAATAATAAACATAACAAGTACTATTGTTTTTTTCATTGATGTGCAACCTGTACATACTGTATCTCTTAAAATCTCAAAAAATGTGTTTTAGGTTTTCATGATGCTTTAAATTTACATTAATTAGGCTAGTAGTTTTTGCTGTAGTGTCAAAATTGTGTTTAATTTGACCTTTTCTATTTTTCACTTGTTTCTCGTCATGAATATAGCAGTGGTAGCTGGCCTGACACTAAATTAGAAACAAACAAACAAATATTACAGGAGAAACCCCCTCTGTTTACTGGAGTTGAAGTGTCTTGTTCTTGAATCTCATCAGGAGTTGACTTTGTGGTCGTACAAACAAAACAATGCATTCTATTTGAAATACTTGTGATTTGTCCTGCCTGTGACCCGATGTGGCACTTGTCATCCAGTGTGTGACCCCCTTAATAGTCTAGCAGATACAATTCCCTTTTAGCCCTTGCTGCTTTTTACCCTGAACTGTAATTATTCAGTCGTTAAGCCAGTCATTTTTCCTTTATTCAGTTATTTTTATTTTTTATTTTTATTTTTTTAATGTTGTAACATACGCCATTTATGTTGATGGTCTGAAAATGCATTAGAGGGCTAGCTGTCCTTGAGCGAACCATTACAGCAGCTTTTATATGCCCCTGTCTCCGTCAGCCCAGAGTGTTTTGACAGTCCTCTGATGGGTAATTGCAGTCTTTATCTGTTTGAGTCACTCTGCTAATCGTTCAACTCTCTCTCTGTTCTCTCTCTCTCTGTCCTCCGTTTTCAGAGAAATACTTTGATATGAAGAAAAACCAGTGTAAAGATGCTCTGGACATCTATAAGAAGTTTCTGTACAGGATGACAAAGCTGTCAGAGTTCCTTAAAGTGGCTGAGGTACCAATGCCATACACACACACATACACACATATATAGACACACAGACACACACACACATATATATATATATATATATATATATATATATATATATATATATATATATATATATATAATTATACCGTGTGCAGAATTATTAGGCAAGTTGATTTTCTGATCATATTTTACCAATTCCAAACCACATCAATTTTTAATAACTACTATTAATTTGTATTTAATAATTTATAAGTGATATAGTTCATGAAGGCTGGAAATGAAAAACGCCTTATATTCAGGTGTGCATAATTATTAAGCAGGTTTTCTTTTACAGGTGAAATGAGCCAAAAAGATTTAAGACTGAAAAGTAAAATATTATTAAAGGCTCATGAGAAATACTGATTAGGAATGCACCGATACCATTTTTTTTTAAGGACCGAGTACGAGTACCGATACTTTTTTTTTTTTCTAGTATTCGCCAATACCAATAACGATGCCTACACATTTATTAATTTTTTTTTTTTTTTTTATTGGGTGATGTTGCAGTTTTCCAAGCACAACACAGTGAGACTAATGAATGTAGGACAGCTTCTTTATTATTACCCTAATGAAAAAAGTAATAATTTTTATGTGCTTGTCACAAATTTAAAGAACAAAAATTTCACAGTGTCCAATACCCTTCAAAGGGCATAATTTTATATATATATATATATATATATATATATATAATTATTATATATATATATATATATATATATATATATATATATATATATATATATATATATATATATAATTGTTATATAAAAAGAAATTTACAAACAAATTACAAACAATACAATAAATACTTTAGAGATACAAATTAAATAAACTTGTTTTTCAGACACAGAAGGTTTATGTACCATGTATACATTTATTTAACATCTTTTGTTGTTTTATTAACATTAATAACAAATATAGGCTACGGTCCCTTTAAGAACAAATCCATGGATACTGACACATATCCTGATTTCACCCAAATGATTACGTCCACTTAAGCCATAACCGGCTGTATTTACGTGAGGTACTCCACACAATGGACATTTTGACAACTATGTGTGCATTTGACCATTCAGGCGCAAGGAAAACTGATTGCGCGCTGTCTGAGAGAACTGGGATCACACGCATCCCTAATACTAATGCAATACTAGAAATTGCAAAGTTAAGGCATGACCATTGGACAGCAAAACGCTCATTGGGTCAGCAGGGTCAGACAAAAACAGGTGGAGAAGAAAAGACACATGTTAACTGCAAAAGAATTAAGAGTTAAGGTAAAGAATTAAGTGTGAAACCATCAGGAACCCTTTAGTCTCCAGCGCCACCATTTTCCTGAACTGCAACATACCTGGAGTCTCCAGAAGTGCAAGGTGTCAGGGTCTCAAAGACTTAGGGTAGGTAAAGAATGACCCCCACTTAATAAGAATCACAAGCTGAAGTGTTGCCTAATAATTCTGCACACAGTGTGTACACACACACAACACACAATCAAGGGTATTTTGACGACAGGTCTGACAGGCTATCTCTCTCTCTCTCTCTCTCTAATATATATCTCTCTATCCCACAACGCTCTGGCATTCATATTCACTGGATAGATGCATGCACAGAGACCATATATGTTCTGGCACTGCATTGCACAATCCTCATGGACTGTGCCCATATACATGTGCCTTCTCTGCCAAAAGTGATTTGGTTGTCGCTGCTTTTCATCCTTTGTATGAATCAAGGATAAATGGGCATTAGATAAAAAAGACACTAAAATCAGCATTATATAGCATCAGTCTATCAATTTAGGGTCTCATTTGAGTACATTTGTACACCAGGTATAATTGTTTAAATTTAAATAGTATTACCTGACATACATTACCATTCAGGAGTTTTTTTTTTTTTTAAATAAATTAATACTTTTATTCAGCAAGGATGCATTGAATTGATCAAAATAACAATAAAGAGATTTACAATGTTACAAATGATTTCAATTTGCAAAATATTTCTATACAAAAGAATTATATTTTCTCAAATAAATGCTGTTCTTTTGAACTTTCTACATATATCTTGGTTTCCACTAAAATATTAAGCAGCACAACTGTTTTCAACATTGATAATAATAATAAGTGTTTCTTGAGCACCAAATCAGCATATTAGAATGATTTCTGAAAGATCAAGTGACACTGAAGAGTAAAATTCAGCTTTTCCATCCCAGGAACAAATTACTTTTTAAAATATATTAAAATAGAAAACAGTTTATTATATATTGTAATATTTCACAATATAACTGTTTTTACTGTAAATTTGATCAGATAAATGCAGATTTGGTGAGCATAAGAAACATTCAAAACCCCATAATGTCAGTGTACATATGTGAATTCACCCCCAGCAATCTCTACAATGATAAAAAATAATCCTTATCCAGTAATCATGAATGACTGTAAAAGCTATCTAAAATCCATCAAAAGTTATTAGTCCAAAAGTGCAGGAAAACTTCACATGAATTGTACCCCACTAAGACTGCTGTATACAGTGTGGAAAGATTTGTCATTTGTCTCCTGTCATTCATACTGTAGTTGTTAATGGCTGCTGTTCGTACTGTGGACTCATATGGCTTGAGACCCTTAAAGTTTCAGAGTCCTGTCTCTCTCTCCTTCTGGCCCAGAAGAAGATCTGTATTTGGTGTTAATAGGACTCTCACTCCCTCTTCTCTCTCTGACACTGATGAATTTCCATACTGCCTCCTCCTTTCCCATAATTCCCCTCTCCGTCCATTCAGCCAGCCGTTAGACTGTCTGGTTTATTTCCAGACTGACTGTTCTTCTGATGCTACAAATATCTCAGGGATTTGATTTGAAAATGAGTCTGAGAACAGTGTCCATCACCATGTAAGATGCTTGTCTAATTTGCTGTTTTACCCCCATTGGGTCTCATTTAAAAGTCATCATTTGTCAAAATTGTTTTTGAATGTTAACCACTCCACACACCACAGTCAGCTGTGTGAGACCTTATCAATGTCTGTGTCCGTTCCCATTGGTCCTCTGTGGCTCTTGGCATGCCACACCTCTGTTATTTCTTTCATTTTTAGTCATTGCATGAGGTAATGATCCGTTATGTTTGTTCTTTTTCTTATTTTCCCCCTCCCCCCTCGTTTCTTTGTTTGTTTGTTTACTGTTTTTTTTTGTTTTGTTTATGACACAGCAAGTTGGGATTGATCAGGGTGACATCCCAGATCTCACTCAGGTCAGTGTACATTTCATCTCCACTTTCTGTTTTTCCTCTTCTTTCTCACAACGCTGCTGCTGTGTCGTCCATCGTACCACTGCTCTCCCTTCTTTCTTTTCTCTCTGTGTTCCCCCTGTCCGTGTCCTCTCTCTTGTTGTCTGATGTGCTGTTTTTGTACCCATGCTCACTGTTATTTATTTAGACATTAGTTAGATCAAATATCAAACACTCCTCTCTCTCTGTTTGTTTCCTTTCAAATGTTTGTTTAGTGATGATCACACTATTTCAGTATAGCTTTATGGATCTGCACTTTGTAAATTTGATGTTTGAATGTGTTGACATTAGAGTGGGGTTAACGCATTATATTGAATTGAAAGGTTATTCTCCTGTGGTAACACATTGTTTATTGTTCCTTTCAGACAACTAGAGGATCTTACCTTGTAGGTGGTGGGTTATATGCACTGCTTGTATTTGACATAATCTGTGCTAATACTAGTGCTGGGTGATATATTCAATATTTTGTTAACCTGCATCATTAATATTGTAATGATATTTATTATAGGGCTGGGTTAAAAACATTGATTTCTCGATTTGAATCGATTTTCATTTTAAAGAACCAATATCAATTCTTAAATCCCAAGAATCGATCTTTCAGTCCATGCTGTGTTCAGTTGATGAATGAACAAAACTTTGTAGCATGCCTCCCATCCAATAAAAGGCAATAAGCTTTGTGCTTTGTATGGTATGAAGTGAAGTCTCAGCTTTCAGATTCTGTACATTTTATAACAAAATTTATACAATTCTGCCACTCTTGTGGCGTGACAGATCCCTTTAGCGCCTCGGTTCAAGCGAAGCGGCAGCACGGAGCGCATGGTAGCAATTCATCTCTTCCGCTTTACTACTAGTTACAGCACAAAATAAACATGTATGAACATCAAAAGGTATGTTGAAAGATAAAGTACAACTTTATCAACCAAAATCCATATCATGTCACGTCATCGCTCAATCAGTGTATCACCCGTGGAAAGACATCAATAAAACGGCTTGTGAACTGTCACGCAGTGTTACATTCACCGCAGAAAAGCAATTCAAAACTCATTATTCAGCTACAAAAATGAACTCCAGAGAGGAACATTTTACTAAATATATGCACTATATTGCATATTAATTGTATTTTACTTTACTTTACTTTATTTTACTTATGTTTTTCAATATTTAATGTATGTTTGAATGAATACGTCATGTTTTTATGGGTAGCACTGTCGGTAGCAAGGTCCCCATTTCGCGCTAGGATTCCTTTCTGTGTGGAGTTTGCATGTTCTTCCCGTGTGACCTCCGGGTGCTCCAGTTTCTCCCATACAGTCCAAAGACTTGCAGGTTAGGTGGATTGGATATGCAAAATTGGCCATAGGAATGTGTGTGAGTTTGAGTGTGTCCCAGCACTCTCAGTTCTCTCTGAGATCCTTCAACGTTTAAGTGCTGGGTTGCTTCAGGAAGGGCATCCGGCGTAAAACCTGTGCCGAATCCAATGTGTGTGGGCGGATAATTCCGATGAAACGGACCCTGCAAATGAGCGGGACTAACGCTAGTAAAAAGGATTATCATAAAAACTTCCTTATGTGTGATTGAAATGTAAGTACCTTTAGAACAGTTCATTTTAACCTTTAATGTTATTGTGATGTACCAACTGGGGTTCCCTGTATAGTTTAAAGATATTTTATTAGTTGAAAGATATTTTTTTTCCCTTGAGAAAATTTGGCATGTACTGCATATAGGCCCCAATTAATCAATATTGAATTGAATCGAAATTGAATCTAGAAATTTGTGTCAATACCAAGCCCTAATATTTATGTGGTCATCCAGTTTGTTAGAAACCTGTGCCAGTAGGCCATTTTTGCACTCATTATAGGTGCAGAAATATGTTAAGATTTTAACAAACATATTTTAAAACCATCTTTTGAATTAAACCTGGGGCATATAAAAATCAAAACTGATATGCCTTAATTTTTCTGCAAAATATATGGGTAATTATTATTGTTTATTACTATGTATTGTTGTGCTGTTCCACATAGTATTATTGGAATTACAAGAATATTTTATTTTATTCATATATAAATGTTATTAGGGATGCACTGATATCGGTATTGGGCCTGATACTGTGCTCATGTACTCATACTCGTACTCATTAAAATGCTCTGATACCAACAACTGATACCATGCAGTGTGTGTAGTGTTTGCGTTCAGACAAAGAAACACAACAACAGAGCAAACATAGAGCATAATGGAGATATCAGAGAAGGATGTCTATGAAGTAAATTTTTCATATTAAACAAATTATTCACACTATAGCTGGTGTGCACGAGCTGATTGCAAAACGTGCAGAGTGGATTAAGCATGCAGTGGCGCAGACGCGTGAGCTTGTCGATCACATCCATTTTTTACAGACATCGCTGAAAGTTTGTTGTTCGGTCAGATATGGCAAAATGCCAGTAGCAAAACATATTACTAACGTTAACTGACGGTAAAGAGAGAGCGCGCAATTCTTTTGCATGCTCTTGATTGCTGATTTTGATTACTCAGCATATATGCGTAATTTGGAATAAATTGTATGTGCAAGTAAAACCTTAACTACTACGTGATTTATGTATAAAGAGTGGTTCCCTACATTATTACAGGAAGGCGGTACAATAATAATATTACATTTTCAAGAAGTTTTCTGTGCACAAACATCCAGAAGTGCGCGCCCAGACAGCTGCCTCTCGGACAGTGTGCGAATAACCTATTAAATTGAGTTCTCTTTCATGTTGTCTTTCCTTGAACGGACAAATTCACACAAAATAGTCATATAGGCAAGTATCTTTGGCCCTGTTTCTACTTGGTGTTAAGATGCGTTTTGGTCAATTGGATCACAAGTGGACGAGGGAGACACATACCCTTTTCTACCTGGTATTTTAACTCGTCTCTTTTGTCCACTTTCAACCACTTCTGTCCTGATTTCTTCAAAGGGAGGGTCTATGGGCGGGTAAAAGTGAGGTTTTTTTTCAGATCTTTCGATCTAATAAACAAAGATAACAGAAAAACACACAGAGAGCAGCAGATTTTGTTTCTGCCCTGACAGTCGTAAGACCGGGTCTTGCAAAAACGGGTCTTCAGCTGACAAAGTTTAAATCCCGTCTGGCTAGCACATGCTTATCTTACGCATTAGGTCAGTAGGTGGAGAGTAGGCACACACATTCAACCACATGAGCGTTTCCACTACGAAAACAATCCAGTCTAATGTGTTTTTGAATATCTCTGGAAGTAGTCGAAAGTGGTCAAGCTCAAAACATTTTACACCCCGTTTACACCTGTATTTAGCGTTGTCCACTTGTGATCCGATCGACCAAAACGCATCTTAACAGCAGGTGGAAACAGGGCCTTTGTAAAACATAGTCAGTTATGTCTTAATTGAGCGTAAACAGTTCAGAAAGAAAACGTATGTAACAGTATGTTGGATACGTGTAGCTCTTAAAGTGACAGCAGCCTAATATTCCTACTGCTTTTTTGTCCTCAATGTTAATCTGACTACAAAAGAGAAACTCACTGCTCTTGACTAAATAACTTTTGTAATTTAAATAATTATTAATCTATATTTATTTTATACAGTGAAGACTATGCAGTGTTATTTTACATTTGAATACTTTATTCAATTTCTGAAGCAGCTCTAAATATTCGCTGTGTTATTAAAGTCCCCTGTGGTGAAAATCAAGTTTTTAATGTTTTATATATATATATATATATATATATATATATATATATATATATATATATATATATATATATATATATATATCATCAAAAGGTAAATATTGAGTTAACTTTTTAGCTATATCTCCCAGCCCTAGTTTGTTCATGACTGCATCAGCAGATTCATCCATTTAAAACCAGGCTAACTGATTAAATGTGGCCCAAACTGCCGTCTTCTGCCACTTTGCAGGCATGGCTGTACATTGCTTTTTCTGCTGATCTGAGGCCAGACGTGCAGTTGTCTCTTTATGGTTTGATCAAATCGTTGACTCAGATCAGCATAAAAGCAAATCTCCTGCTGGGTTGCATGACGGCTTCATGCTTGCAAAACCCCTGGCCATCAAAGTAGGAGAAGGTGGAGCTCTTGAGCACAGAACGAGAGCTATATGTTTTTACCCAATGACCGGTTTCTCCTTTACGTGAGAAAACTACCCCAGCGGCCCTTCGTTTGTAGGATTGTGATGAAGTATTCATGTAACCTCACTGTCCTTTGCATAGCCGGCACGCACATCTATAATGTAGCCATTTAATCAAAAGCCTGTTCTCGCCGTCTCTTCTCCAAGGAAATCAAATCAGACCGGAAAGAAGCAAATTAAAAGCTGTTACACTTTCATCTTTCTTTTTATCTCACTTCTGTGGAAGTAATACGTTTTCCCGCTTAGTTGAAATGTTCATTTTTACTTCTGTTTGAATTGTAGAGTGCTGCATATGTATTTTTTCCTCTCTTTTGGCTTCTGTTTACTGTGGGATGGATTAGACCCAAACTGCCCTCTCAGCGATGTGGAGAAAAAGCCAACCTAGATCAGATCCAGACATGTTGGCCAGCGCTGCCATCTAGGCTCAGTCAAAGAGCTTACCTTACCCTTAGTCTGTAAGAGCAGTTTATACACGATTTGTCTGTTCTGGAAAGTTGGCACAAAGCACCTGCTCTTTTCACCGACCATGAGCTCTGACTTGTGCTAACATTTGCTCTCATTTGAATGAAGCAGCATGAGGTGTGTGTGCTCTTAGGTGCTAACATACACATCCTGTATTTGCTTATCTGGATCTGTGTAATGCTTCCTCATGTAGTTAAGATAATTATTTTTGAAGGAAACAAATCCTACATCGGTATAAAGGGCTCAGAGGAAGGTTTTAGTTAGATTTGCGACTCAAAACACAAGAATGTCTCGCAGAAACCCTGAAGTACTAGTTTCAAATGCCATTGTAAAGAGTTTAATGTCATGGATTTTTATATTAATGACATCATGGGTCTGTCATGAGGTTTGGATCTTCAAGTATGCATGTCACTTCCTCTCTTTATATATATTTGTACTCTTCCTCTCTTTTGTTTTCTGTGCTTGTTTATCCTTTGCCTGTACGCCTCTTCACAAAACCTTAAAGCATGCTCCTGTTATTATTTTCTGAAACTCTGGTGGATCGAGTGGGTGTATGTGTGTTAAGTGTGTTTGACTGTGTGAGTGTGTACTCTTTAAACTGGTGCTGTATGTTTTTGTTGAGTTCTTCACTCATCTTTTTCTCCTGCAGGCTCCCAGCAGTCTCCTGGAGGCTCTTGAGCAGCACCTGGCCTCTCTTGAGGGAAAGAAAACCAAGGAGCTCTCCGCCGACAACAGGTACGAAACCCTACAGATCTAAACAATCCAGCATCACACCATTTGGGCATGTGTCTGTGAAGTAATAAAGTAATAAAGACTTTGTAAAATAAATCCATATGAATTGAGCTGTTTAATCCAAGTCTGAACAATCACGATTGCTTTACATGATGAATGGATTTAATTTAGGCTTTTATTCACATAACTCACTTAGAGCTCATCAAATATGGTAAACACAGACGCTCAACTGCGTTGACATGATGGGCGAGAACCAATGAGGTTCATTCTAGCGCATCAGGCAAGCACAGTTGAGCTTCCGTGTTTATCATATTTATCAATAGATAAGGATTGCATTACCATAAGTGGGACAAAGTAGTGAACAGAAATAACAAGAAAAATGCTGATCATTGGATTTGATCCATATTACAGATCTAGTTAGCTTAGACCCTACCAAATCTAACGTTCACTGACATATATATATTTCTTTAAAAACTGTCAAAATGTTTTCTTGGTATCATGTCATTTGTATTCACCTCCATTACATTGCCCAGAAACTGTTAATAAATATGGCGAATAAGTGGGTAAAGTCATGTGATTGAATAAGAGTAATTGAGTAGCTGGTCATATAACAACATATGGTGGGCACCATAAGCGACCCATTTTGTGTAAAATAAAATGCTTTTATTATGCGATTAATTAGGTTAATGACTTCTTATTCATCTCATGTGGGTGTATCATTTAAAAAAATATGTAGTCAAATGCAAGTTACTATATATGCTACCTCTTAACAGCACTTTATGGCACAATGTGTTGAAGCACTTGATGCAGCAACAACAAACCATTAGCAAGAGATATATAATAGCCACATACTGACTTTGTTTGGGTTGTGAACAGTGTTGAATTTATCAGGTCTCAAAGAAATGAAATGAAATCTCACTTCTATGTGTATCTGTGTTTTTGTCTGCAGAGCCAACACTCTGTCCAATGCAGTGTCGACCCTGTCCAACACCGGCATGTCCTTCTCCTTCTCATCCAGCAGGATGGACGAGAAGGAGAAGCAACAGGCCCTGGAGGAGGAGCAAGCCCGTCTGCAAGCACTCAAGGTAGACCACCATCTCTCCCATTATGTTCTGTAAATAAAAATGTTCTAATTGCTAATCAGTTTGGACTGTAGGCAGGAGGTGATGTTATTCTGATTTTGTTAGCTATTTTCTCCTATAATATATAACAATTTCCAAAATGTTGACAAGACTAAGCTTTATATAACATCTGTTTAACTTATAACATGAAAGTAAGGTTAATAATATAACTTAGAGAACAGAATTTTCAGTTTTACTCAAATTAAGGTGATGCAAAAATGAGTACACCCCACTGAAAGTCTCTAGAGCAAAGCTAAATTTTAGACTAAAAATGTCTAATTTAACAAGAATTCAACCACAGGTGTTTAATTATTCATTACACAGGTGTCCAGCAGACAGTTTACTATAAAAGGGTGTTAAAACCCCTTCCCATTTCATGCTGTCAGCAATGGCACCACATGGAAGAGATATGTCACAGGACCTGAGAAAGAAAATAATTTCTTTACACCAGAAAGGTGAAGGCTACAAGAGGATCAGCAAAGCTTTACTTATCAGTCAGAATACTGTAGCAAAAGTGGTACAAAAAATTTTAAAAAAGATGCAACTGCAACCATCTCACAGAGACGTCCAGGTCGTCCACGGAAGTTAACACCTCCACAGGAGCGTCCTCTGATGACTAGGGTTGAAGAAAAATGGCATGCAAGTTCACTGCAGTTATCTAAAGAAGTAGAAAGCAAAACTGGGGTGACTATTTCCTGTGACACAATACGGTGTACACTGCAGGGAATGGCATGCATGAGTGTCGTCCACGAAAGAAGCCTCTCCTAAAACCCAGGCACAAAAAAGCCCTCCTAGAGTTTGCCAGGGCCCATGCTGACAAAGATGAAGACTGCTGGGACTTTATACTCTGGGTTGATGAGACCAAGATAAATGTTTTTGGAACTGATGGCTTCAAAACTGTATGGCGTCGCAAAGGTGAGGAATACAAAGAAAAATGCATGGTGCCTCCAGTGAAACGTGGTGGTGGCAGTGTCCTTATGTGGGGCTGCATGAGTGCTGCTGGTGTCGGGGAGCTGCATTTCATTGATGGCATCATGAATTCACAGATGTACTGCTCTATACTGAAAGAGAAGATGCTACCGTCACTCCGTGAGCTTGGTCGTTGTGCACTTTTCCAACATGACAATGATCCTAAACACACATCTAAGGCCACTGTTGGATTTCTGAAGAAGAACAGGGTGAAAGTGATTCAGTGGCTCCTGATCTGAACCCAATCGAACACCTATGGAGAATTCTGAACAGACAAGTTGAGCATCACTCTCCATCCAGCATCCAGTCTCTAAAAGAGGTCATTCTTGAAGAATGGAAAAAGATAGATGTTGCAAAATGTCGCCAACTTGTTCATTCCATGCCTAGAAGACTTGGTGCTGTCATTAAAAATCATGGAGGCCATACAAAGTACTAGATGAAGTAGTTTTTGTTAGGGGGTGTACACATTTTTGCATCACCCTAATTTGAGTAAAACTGAAAAATGTGTAATCTAAGTTATATTATTAACCTTACTTTCATGTTATAAGTTAAACAGATGTTATATTAAACTAGGTCTTGTCAACATTTTGGAAATTGTTTTTGTGTTCATTGAGATATTGTTTAAAATGTCACTTTTCAAAGGGGGTGTACTCATTTACGCTGAGCACTGTATGTATGTGTGTGTGTGTGTGTGTGTGTGTGTGTGTGTGTGTAAAATATATATATATAATATATATATATATATATATATATATATATATATAATATGAGTATACAGTATAGGCATATCCTAACCGAGATTTGGTAGGATTGGAGATGCTGTTCTAAGAACATTGTGTCCTACACATACATGCATGTTTATACAATACGCCCTTGTACATTCAATGATTAGCCACCAGTAGTAAATGGTGAGTGAGGTTAATCAAACTTATTTCCCCCCTTTAGGAGGGACAGTCATACCTTGTGGGACACAAATACACACGCACACACACACACATAAACTGAAGGACAGGAGCGTCAGTGGTGTGGAATGCATCCCCAGATGCACCGTGGCTCCGTATCTGAATAGTTCAAACATTCAGAGCAATTTCAAAGTCCAACAACAAAATATTTACACAGCCCATGTTCGAATAAGTTTGTGTGAAATTGAACTGGTTTTGAATTGTGTTCTCAGCACTCCTGGAGGGGCAAATTTTCTAGCTACTGCTTTCTTTTTCTGTGTTTTCTTTTCTTCCCACATTTTCTCAGTGTTGTAAAGGGCATATCGAAAGGCATAAAACCTTAACATGTCGCAACCTACTTTCTCTCTTTTTAGAAAGTAGAATCTAAGGCTGCACAATTTGGAGAAAAAACTCTGGTTACTTATTAAAGATTGTGATTTTAAAAATGAGATTTAAAATTAATTAAGCTCCAGACTTGTTGTGCTTGTTTGTAGGGCTGCACAATTTGGCCAAATATTTTGCCAATATGACTATAATTAATAATAATAATAATAATAATAATAACTATTATTATTATTATTGCTAAATAAAAATATTACAATTAGAGATAGAGTATTTCACAGTAAAATAAAGTTTAGTATTTAGAAGAGAAATTATTTACAGTACAACTGTAAAATGACAATACTAATATTTATGGCTGTCTTAATTTCCTCATTTTCAAATGGTAACTTTATTTTGGAGGAAAACCACAGGGGACCCCTTAGTTACTTTTCTCTTGACAGCATACTGTATATGCTCTTCTCATTGCATACCTTTATACCTACTTTAGAAACGTTCCAGTACACACTGCTAATAGGGATAAGAAGTGAAAAGGGGAGACAGCTACATTTTAAAGCATCCATTGAAAGCAAACCTGGAAAGAGACATGAGGATTTGGGGGGAAAAAAAAGAGAGATTGCAAGTGCATTCCAGTGAATCATTTATTGGAACAGACCATACATGCGCAGTATATGTTGTCTTTTTTCATATTGTTACAGTGGAATACAAAGAAAAAAGAAAATAATCAAGAGGAAAAGAACGCAACAGACTGAAAAGAGCTCTTGCCACAGATATTCTTGTGATACCATATCACATTAAAATACTAAGCGTTACATTATTCTCATGACGTCTGAAAATAAAAACGCGAAGGAAAATTGATGGCTCATTCAGTCAAACTGACTGATAATGATTGTTTGTAGCGCAACCTTATGATTTGTTACAGTCTTTTTGAGTGAAAGTTCCCCAAACCGGAAGTGCTTCCTATAATTCAAAATGCAGTAGGCTCGTCAAGAAAAAGGTGAATGCAGCCACTATACAGACCTACGCAGGCAGCAGGTCTGAGCTGTAGCTGACTGGCACTTCAGCTGCCTGAGTTGCTGTAATCTGTCTGATTTCACAGAGCTCAGCTGAAGGTAGCTGCTCTGTGCTGTCCTGCTCTACAGTGACCATTACCAAAGAATTAAGCCAGACAGCCCAGTCTTTACATACTTTACATTCTCTATAAATGTTTTTCCTGTGTTTGTATAGAACCAGCGTCTGAAGGAGATCGGCATGCAGACCCCTTCCACCTCCCCCAGCACACAGTCTATGGGCAGTGCCAACAACCACAGTGCGGGCATGGACCTGTTCACCAACACCACAAGCCCACCCTCAACAAACAGGTCATTGACATAAGTAGATACTGACATGACTACAGTAGATATTTTACCATGTGATATACATTACCATACAAAACCCAATACCTCTACAACATGTACATGTTGGGCTGTTTGCTGGTTTTAAACCCCTGTTGGCATCATGAATCTCGTGATTGCTGTAGGAGTTGCCTCGCTGATGATGCAAGTTGGTTGTCGTAAGATGTGTACATTGGTCATGACCCAATCTTTTCACCCAGTCTGACTTTTAATGCTTTTTGGAGGTGTTTGCTCTTTTTTTGGCTGTGGACTCTTCTCAGTGGTATAATCCAAATGTGCCATGATTGGTGAGAATGAAAAAGCCTTATACCATCTTTGAGAACCGGGACGGCTTCTAAAGACCAAACCATGGCTGTGCGGTTTATTCACTAGTATCTCTTAACTGGACACTCTTTTTGGGACACCCCCAGCTTCTACTTCAGATTCCTTTCCAAACTCTACCAAGCCTTTTACAGAACCATATAAAGATTAAGAAACATTTTCAGATGGTGCTATACAGTATGTGTGAGAGAAGAGGGAGTACTAGATGTCGACTTCTACAGAAAAGGGACACGCACATCAATACCTGCTGTTTCGATTTGCTCCCTCTCTCGAGTAAATTGATGAAGCCACTCAGCCTTGTGGTGCAATGTCTTGAAACCAATAAAAATCACAGTCTAGTTGCTTTTGACTAAGTTCTACCAGACATTGTACAATGATCTAGTTTCTAATTTTTCAAACTGGGGGAGCACTGTATACATATACAATCATTCAAAGGTTTGGGGCCAGTAAGTTTCTATTTTATTTATTATTATTTTTTTTTTTTTATACTCACTAAGGCTGCATTTATTTGATCAAAAATACTGTAAAACTGTAATATTGTCCAACATTATTACAATTATAAAAAATAACTGTTCTCTATTTTAATGTTTTATTAAACTTTATTATCGTGAAGGCACAACTGAATTTTTAACAGCCATTACTCCAGTCTTCAGTGTCAAATGATCCTTCAGAAATCATTCTAATATGCTGATTTGGTGTTCAGTTATTATCAATAATTATTGGTGCTCAATTATTAATAATGATTCTTATTATTAATGGTTCTTATTATTTGTGGATATCAGGATAATTTTTTTCAGGATTCTTTGAATAGAAACTTCAAACGAACGACATTGATTTGAAAGAAAAATCTACAATGTAAAAGTCTTTAATGTCACATTTGTTTAATGTTTGCTTTCTGAATGAAAGAATTCAGAAAGAGAAACCTTACTGTCCCCAAACTTTTGAAAGGCAGTGTGTCTTAATTTTGCATTCTTGTGATTTTTCTTATTAAAGTTTGTTAAACGTACTTCAAAACCTTCAAATATTTTCACACACAATACTAAATTTTTCTATAAAACAGTGTAAAGTACTGCAATATATTTACAAAATATACACAATCTCTGTGGTAGTATTTAAATATATTACTCTTGTACTAAAGTGTCTTTTTTTTGTTTGTTTGTTTGTTTGTTTTTGCACAGCATGCCAAACCTCACCAGTGACTTGTTTGACCTCCAGCCTGCCTTCATTCCTGCTGTGCAGAGCACTCCTATCTCCACCGCCAGCAGTGCCTGGGGAGGTGCGGCCCACTCCACCCACACACGTACACCCCATCACTAATGCCGCCTCTGCTGCTTTACCACTTTAGATCGCTGACCTTTAATTTAGTCCCAGAAAAAATCATTAGAACAGATCAATCCTTTGTTAACTTGAAGTAAATGTTCATTTAATTATTTGTTTGTTTACATGCTAGTTCATTCCTATGTACATTGTCTGTTTCACATCATCACAAGCTGTATTTGTAAGCCCTGTCCCAAATGCTGCCATTAGCCCTTGGGCTTTTTTTTTTTTTTTAAATGTTTTTGAAAGAAGTCTCTTTTACTCACCAAGGCTGCATTTATATGATCAAAAATACAGTAAAACAATAATATTGTGAAATATTACAATTTAAAGTAACTGTTTTCTATTTGAATATTTTAAAATGTAATTTATTTATGTCAATAATTTCATAATAATAATGTTTTTATACTGTATTATTTTTGGTCGAATAAATGCAGACTTAGCAAGTAAGAGACTTCTTTTGAAAACATAACTCTTAATTATTTGCCTTTTGACAGGTAGTGTAATGGCGTATAGACTGTTGGGTAGTAGTTTGCAGTGGTGTTTGCTTTGCAAAAATGCATAATAAGAGTGCATCACGACCGCAAAGGGAACACTCTTCTAGTTTATAAGATGACACATGAGACACCCTACAATTTTCTAGACTTTACAAACACACTTGAGAGAAGTCCACATCAAGTGCATAATTTAAGGCCCAGATAAACTCTTGGCGAAGTTCTTTTTCGTTATTTGCTTAGGGGTAAAAAGAAGTTTGAAATACGTGACCAGCGACAGTTAGCGAACATTCCTACACCACTCCCGCTGCTGAGAGCAGGGTTTAGATGAATTCTCTCAAAAACAAAATAATCACACAAAAAAAAAAACAGCAAGCATCTGATCATAGCAATGTGGATATATTTTCACAAGCTCTGCAATTCGGCAATCCATTAAAGTCACGTCACGTTTATTTATATAGCACTTAATGCAATAGTTTGCTTAAAAGCAAGCAACTTTACAGTATTAAACATGAAAAATCAGTGTCTCATTTCATCAGAAGTACAACTTCATTTTCTATTATAAAGCGGCTCTCCAGTGTGTTCATGTGTTTACTCACAGACGTCTGACCTCGACGGACTGAACAAAAGAAATGAACTGGAGAAGATTTCCACCTAAAAGAAGGTGGAGCCTCAGCGCACACCTACCTATTACGTAATCGCCACAGACCAGTGGTAGTTCGTAGGTGTTTACTAGCCGGAGCAAACTTTTCCTGAAAGTTCGTTCTGGCAAGCTGTTTTGAACTCTCAAAACATTCAAAAAATGAACTTAGATTTCGGTTGAAGTATATCAGGGCTGTCTAGATGAGCAGCTCGCTAGGTTTTACAACACAACCAATGTTTTGTGTTGTTTTATTTTCTGTACCAATCCATCCTATTGTGTCAGTTTAGAACGACATTTTCTAGATATTCTGAAGTGTGACCAGTTTGGGTACCATTCCGCTGAGGAATTATTGCTGTGGTTGGGAGCTGTGCTTGGTGTCAGAGGTTCAATTTCAGTAGTTCAGCACATCTGCTGGGGTAGTGTGAATTGAGGACACAAGGTACAGAATGTAGACACACTGCCAGACTCTTAACTATGCCAGGATTTGTAGGTCACAGCATGCACTTGGAGCGTGCGTTTTACAGCTATGGGCAGGTGCGCAGAGGGCTAGCCAGACGCACAGCTAGATTCAGGCCTCTAGAGACCCACATATACTACTAACAGTGCAAAGACACACCAATGTAGACAGATGGAGAGATGAGGTGTTTAAAAAAAAAAAAGAAAAGAAAAAAAGACTGCTGAGTATTGAGGAGAGGAGTGAGGAAAAAACCACAGGCACAGATTTAAGCTGTATATTGTTATTTACATTAGAAAATGTGCAATAATAATAGTAATCCACTAAAAATTCGGCTGTCTGCAGTACTTCAGCTGAAAATGGTATTTAATTAAATTTACAGCCAAAAATGGCATTTAACAGCGTTCTCTGATGGATGGAAACTGTTATCAGAAACTTTAATGTAGAGGAAAAAGTATACATGTAAAATGGTCCAGGTTTAACTGGGCTGCATGGTTTGGCCTCAACAATTTATATTTTGGGGTTATGACACACATTGCGATTTGAATTGTGATATGATGAACATTTAACATTTCATTGTGCTGTTGTTTAGAAATCCAAGTAAAAAGACATATACATGTTGTGACATATTTCCTTTTTACATGTTTTGTGTGTGTGTGTGTGTGTGTGTGTTACTCTCAGGTCTAGAGAGCAGCACTCTTCATCCCATGGCTTCCATTCCCACCATGAATGTAGATTTTGATGCTGTATTTGGGACTAATTCTTCCAATAGCGATGTGAAGCCATCAGCTGGTAAAATGTCTGGTAAATCACAAGTGTGATTTATTAATAACTGCGCTTATTAATCTCTAAAGGTTTGACCCTTGCTGCGGCGCTTAATATCTGCAAAACTTAGTAACCTTCACCTGAAATAAAACTCTTCTGCTGGTTTTGCTATTAGGGTGAGTTTGTGGAGCTTTGCTGCTGGAACGCTGAAACAAATTGTGCAGCTGGCTGCAGCACCTGCCCGCCTGACTCGGTTCTGGAGAGATTGGGAATGTTCTTTGGGGAATCACTCATGCTTTTTTCCTCCCACTTACTCGCTCACTTCGCTGCTCTGTGGCCATGGACAGTCTGTTATCATCCCTTCATCCATCCACTGTGTGTGTGTGTGTGTTAGTGGAGGCTGGGTGCTGACTGGCATTTTTCTCCATCTGTTAATCGCTTGTCGTTACACTCCTTATCTGAAAACAGAACAGACACGCACAGTCGCACACACTCACCAATATACTCTCTCTCTCTCTCTCTTCGCCCCTTTTCCTTCCTCCTTTTTTATGTCCTTGGCTTTCTTTTTTTCTTACCTTTTGCCTTTTTTTTTTTTTTTTTTTTTTTTTTTTTTTGTCTCCACCCACCCTTTTTCCCTCTCTTTTTTTGCTCTCTTTCCTGGGTTGTGATGGCTGATCTGATGTGGTGAGTTTACTACTTTTTTTTTTTTTTTTTTTGTCTTGGCCTCCTTGTTCCTGCTGGCGAAGCAGGAAGTAAAACTGTATAAATATGGCATGTGTCAGCAGACTCTGTCTTGCTTTCTTTCTCTCATTTACTAAAAGAATTAGCAAAATGCCCTGTGCTATTTACCATTTGAAAACCATTAGAGGCCTCTTCAATTAATGAAAACTTCACCAATCAGCTGTTTAAAAGTCAACATGAAATGTTCACAAGAGTTATTTTAGTATTGTTATAGATACTAATATAGTAGAATATTTATTTATTTTGAATTAGCTTTTATTTTTATATTTTCAGTTTATTTTAATTTAAGTTTGTTCATTTTTATTATTTTTTTTCAATTTATATTCTATAATATTTCTATTCAGCTTTTAGTATTTTAGTTTAAACTTTTTTAATTTAATTTAGTTTTTTTATTTCTAATAAGATTTAATAATATTAAATCTTATTAGATTTAATATTATCATATTTTATTTTATTTCAGCTTTATTTTAGTTACCGAAATGATAATAGTTTTAGTTAACAATAATTAAAATTTTCATTGCAAGAACTTTGGTATAAATTGCATTGTGAAAAGTGGGCAATCCATACAAGAATGGAGACAGAGCTGATCAAGTCAATTGTAGAAAGGATCAAAAAATTGTGGATGCCTAAGGTCAAGTGCAGGCTTCATTACCTACAATAGAAGTCCAAAACATAGCCTAAATAGCTATTGGTTAACATTTAATCAGTATCTTGTCTGGCCTATGTGATGTCAGCCAAAAAAGGGAAAATCATTTCTGAGATTTTAATGAAAGATTACAAAAACAGTGTTTTTTTTCTCTTTGAAATTACTTGCACTGATTAATCATGCACAATAAGACCAGAACCATGTATTAAGAAAGTAAATATTTTGCTTTCATGTTGAAATTAATGCCTCAATAAGAAGAAAAACAAGGAAAAAAGAGGATGACATAGATTTCCAGTTTCTTTAAGGACCCCAGCCATGTTATTTCCTCTTAGATCTCAGTGTGGTTCCTCCCATCCTGACCTCATGCGCTACTCTACATCTCTGTGAGTCTTTTGTCATGCCATGTGTGGCCTCACAGAGGCTCATCCCCGCTGCTCGCATCATTATAAACATCAGCAGGAATTCAGCTCACTTTCTCTCGTCTTACTCCTGTGTCTCTGCTCTATAACACTTATGTTCTAACCAGCCCAATGCGACAAGTTTCCAGCGACTAGCAATTTGTGTGTCCACACTGATAGTATCGCATTCATAAAGAGCGTATTTGATGTTTCATGTACAGTTATATTGAGCTGTGATGCACTGATCCTGTTTTTTTCTTTCTCAAGACCAATACCTGAACTGGTATTTGCCAATTCAGAATACTGATCTGATACTGCTGTTCATCTGTACAAATTTGATTTTATCCTTTTCAGTAACGATTTTATCCACACAGTAACGAATTTGGTTTAGTCAAGTTTTACTGATACCCAATTAATTTTAAAGAGTCAACACCGCAGAAATGGAAACCAAACGTATGACAATGTCCTTAATAGCTTTTATTGCTAGTCGCTTGACATGTCGCTTTTGGTTAGGTGCCAGTCTGCAGCAAAAATAAGTGGTTTGTCACTCTCATAATACTTGAGTGGATTCATCAATGGAATAATCTGTCTTTTTTTCTTTCTTTTTTTTCAGGTTATGATGCGTTAGGAGACTTGTTGAAGCCCACGGTGACAGTTCACAGTCAGGCGCCGGTCATGCCCCATCATACAGACAGTAAACTGCTGGCCAATGACCTGGACTCGTCTCTAGCCAACCTCGTAGGCAGTGAGTCCCTTTCCCTTGCAGCATTATTGGTCTGTTTGTGTAGCTTTCTTTATTTACTTGGTCAGAAGTCCCTGACCTTCAAATTGCATTTTTGCTACTCTACTGAACAGAGTCAGCAGCCATATGGTGCTAGATGCTATGTGTGTGCGTGTTGAACAGAGATGAATTAAACCTAGCTTAGGGGAAATGAATAGGTCTCTGATGCCTCCACTGCTGTAAGTCTTCCAATATTACGCTGATGTGAGGCTGTTCTAACAGTCTGTTTCTTTCTCGTGCTCTCTTTTTAGACCTGCAGTTTGGGGGAGCACTAGTCAAAAAGTGAGGATTTGCATTTAATTATTTATGAATCATTTCTGGTTGTGTGCTTTAATCTATAATAAGAGGTAGTGTCTAGTTCCTCTGACTCTCTGTGTGTGTTTGCATGCAGGTCTGATATGCAGTGGACTCAGCCTGGAGAGAAGAAGTTGACTGGTGGCACTAACTGGCAGTCAAAGACAATGAGCAGCACCACTGCCTGGAGCCCCGCCCCCCTGCCACCTGCTGCCATGCCACCTGCCGCCATGCCCGTGCCACACATGGTGAGAACACACACATGCACATACACTAACACAAACACACACTCACTCTCACACACACACTAATATACAGCCATCTAAATATACTTGCACTACTGTTCAAAAGTTTGGGGTCAGTAAGATTTTTTATGTTTTTGAAAGAAATCTCTTAAGCTGTAATCATTTGATGAAAAATACAGTAAAAACAGTAATATTGTGAAATATTATGATTTAAAATAACTATTTTCTATTTTTAATTATTGTACAATGTAATTTATTCCGGTGATTTCGAAGCAGCCATTACTCCAGTCTTCAGTGTAACATGATCCTTCAGAAATCATTCTAATATGCTGATTTGGTGCTCAAGAAACATTTCTTATTAAAGGGTTAGTTCACCCAAAAATGAAAATAATGTCATTAATTACTCACCCTCATGTCATTCCACACCCGTAAGACCTTCGTTCATCTTCAGAACACAAATTAAGATATTTTTGTTGAAATCTGATGGCTCAGTGAGGCCTCTATTGCCAGCAAGATAATTAACACTTTCAGATGCCCAGAAAGGTACTAAAACATATTTAAAACAGTTCATGTGACTACAGTGTTTCAACCTTAATATTATAAAGAGACGAGAATACTTTTTGTGCGCCAAAAAAACCCCCACTAAATAATGACTTTTCAACAATATCTAGTGATGGTCGATTTCAAAACACTGCTTCGAATCTTTACAAATCTTTTGTTTCGAATCAGTGGTTCGGAGCGCCAAAGTCACGTGATTTTAGTAAACAAGGCCTCGTTACGTCATAAGTGTTTCGAAATTTCAATAGTTCATGTGACTTTGATTCGAAACAAAAGATTTGTAAAGCTCTGAAGCAGTGTTTTGAAATCGGCCATCACTAGATATTGTTGAAAAGTCGTTATTTTGTTTTTTTGGTGCACAAAAAGTATTCTCGTCACTTTGTAATGTTAAGGTTGAACCACTGTAGTCACATGAACTGTTTTAAATATGTTTTTAGTACCTTTCTGGGCATCTGAAAGTGTTAATTATCTTGCTAGCAATAGAGGCCTCACTGAGCCATCAGATTTATCAAAAAAATTTTAATTTGTGTTCTGAAGATGAACGAAGGTCTTACGGGTGTGGAATGACATGAGGGTGAGTAATTAATGACAGAATTTTCATTTTTGGGTGAACTAAACCTTTAATTATGTTGAAAACAGTTGTGCTGCTTAGTATTTTTGTGGAAACCATGATGCATTCTTTACAGAATTCTTTGAGTGGAAAGCATTTATTTGAAATAGAAATCTTTTGTAACAACATAACAGTCTTTACTGTCACATTTGATCAAATGAATGCATACTTTCTAAATGAAAGTGTTGACTTTGTACTGACCACAGACTTTTGAATGGTAGTGAATCTATTTCTGCAGTCAGAATTTTTTAGACAAAGGACACTAAACTGTATAATTTACAAGGCAACTGATTTCTTACATCTCTGCTGTTTTTATTGTCTCTCTTCGGTCTGTATCTTCCCACATAACACAATAATTTCCACTCAATATTTCATGTCCATTTATTATTAGTATGTAGCCATGTAAGCAGGCTCATAGCAAAATAAACCACTTCAGGACAAGGGGCCTTCCTGATATCCTGATCACCCTGAGACCGGATGACTGTCCATTTAACCATTACTTAATATATACAGGCCTTCTTGCTTATGTAAACACACACAAATCATTTCAAATACTCTTAAACTTACAAATACAAAGGAATCCATCAGTTGGAAAGCTCGATTCACAGCAAATATCCAGATTTCATTTAGATTTTAGTAGTATTGAGATGGCAGTTTCTGTTCCTTTTTTCTATTGAACTGTGTATCTTCAGGAAACATGAGTGTGCGTGTGTTTACTTCCTGTTCTCAAGCTGTGTGTATTGATCCAATCGGGCAGGTGAGGTGTTAGTGTCTTCAGAGACAGGAAGCAGATAATATGATTTAGCTGTTTGCATGTGTTTTTGACCTCTCTCCTCTCTCACTCAGGGCGTTCAGTGTAGATTGACTTTTGAACTGCCTGAGTTGAGAGAGAGCAGAAGTCTGTGAATGACTAACCTTCAATGTCTCTCTTTCTGTCTCTCTCCACCTTTTATGTGGTCGGCATCTTTCTTGCCTGTTTCTCCCCGCGTCTAACGTCTTCATCTCTCCTCGCTCTGTATGTTTCTGTCTTTTTCTCTATCTTCTTCCTTGTGCTTAACCCAGCAGACTGGAATGTTCTATACTAGTTATGTAAGTACCACCTATAACTGAAAGTTCTATTATCTTGAGTATCATTTAAGAGGGATCGATTCTCTCTTACACACACAATCTCTCTTTTCCCTCACATTTCCTTCTTTTTCACACTCTCCTTCTCCACACCTTATTTTTTATTTCAGTCTAAACCTGTTCAGTCTAATGAATTCAGTTTTCAGTAAAGTGATGTGAATCGTGGGTGAGAATGGTCAGTTACTTAGAAAAGCTTGCATATCTGAACGAAAATAAAAAACACTCTGGTTGTTCATGTGCTTTGAAGAGTAACATACAAACTATTGTCAGATTATAATGTAATGCCTAAAATCACTTGTAGCTTTTAGTTTTTAGTGTTTTTTTTATATATATATTGTAGCTTTTAGTTTTTAGTGTTTTTTTTTTATATATATATTTAGACATTGTTTGCTTTTTTTTGTATAGATTAAAGCAAAAGCATGACATAAAACAAACATTATTTCAGCATTGGACAGATTTTTAATATTGGTGCATCCTTAACTATTATAATAATTATGGCAAAGCTGTTATTAATATGGTGCTTGGTCAGTTTAATACATGTTTATGTAAATAATATCATGCATAATGTATATGTGTATTATATGACTTTTTTAGCTTGAGCTTATTTACCACAGTGGCTTTTTATGCTTCATGCTCTCTTGAGAATAATTAAAAAAAAAAAAAAAACAATAGATTGATGTCTCTTTGACACTCTGGTTCCAGGCTGTATGACCCAAAGGCAAATTTTACATTCTGTGAAGGGGCTGAAAATTGATACTTGGTGTGAATAGGCCTTTACTCTGAATTCCAACACCCTCTTTTTCCACTTCATGCCTGATAAACAAAGAAAATGTCATATGTTGATTTCCCTGTGACATATAAATGTTTGTTTGGTCTCTTGTGCCCTTTCTGTAGCATTTGATGCATTCATCTTTTGGAGCTTTGACTTGCAAACCAGACCTGTGCAAATGTTTGTGTTTTGGGGCTGCATTTTACGTAACCTGCTTATGATTCAAAACTGATGAATACATGCTATGTGCCAAAGAGTAAAAATCAATGCTTGCCGTGTTCAGAATAAGGTGTCAAATAAGATGTTAGGCTTTTAAGTGCATGACAGTTATTCAGGTAAGTCAGTGTTTTAGGGAAAACTATTCAAGACATACACTACCGTTCAAAAGTTTGGGGTCAGTAAGTTTTTTTTTTTTTTTTTTTTTTTTTTTTTTTATATATATTTTTTTACACTGACCCCAAACTTTTGAATGTAGAGTATAGTATGTGGGTCATTGATGAAAGTGTTATTAAGTGTTAAAAATGAGATGGTTTTTATAATCAATTAGCACTGCTTTTATCTTTTTTTTTTTTTCAATAAGATGGACAAAATTTGTCACCAAAAAAGTCATTCGGTTTAACTAAAATTTCGGTTTTACCGAATTACACTTTTGGTTATACCGAATGACGATATTTTCAAACAGTGTTAACAGGCTGATACCTAGCTAGCTAGCTAGTTAGCTAGAAAAAAGATAAACAAACATTTTATTTTTAGTACAAGTTTTTAAAATATTACAACATTTTCCATGTTTTATAGCGGTTGTACCGAATGCCCTGATGTTTCGGGACATGAGTATGAACAAGTGAAAACATGAATTTTTTAAATAGTTAAGAGAGAGTTAGTTACTTTGCTTCATGACCATGTGGTCCTTTGCAGGTGTCTGAATGATGTCACATCCTATCACATGATACTGACCGCATGACTTGATCCATAATGGTCCCTTTATATTGGTTGCTCCGAATGACATCAATGAAATTCATTTTTCCGGACATTCTTTCTCATAACAAAGCAACGACTTCTACACATAATTTCAATACCATTTTGCACTGTTGATATATGATGTTATAAAATCATCCCAGAATAAAAAATATATACATTTATTACATTTTAAGATATTTTAATCACAAATGAAATGGCTGTATTGGCCTTTGGACGGTTAAACCGAATGGCCTTTTGACATTTCAGAATCTTTAAAATACCTTTATATGTAGCAAAATATAATTAAAACCTTTTGGATTCAATAAAACAATAAATAATTTGGATGTCATATCTTTGTTTTTTATTATTATTAAGGCCTTTGGACAAAAAAAATGACCCGTCACGTCATTAGTAGGCACGTGTCAAATCCTTGAGTCATTTGTTTTTACTCTAGGGTTGCATGTGTTGAATGGACCAGTCCAGGCATCTCTGCAGGAGAGTTCAAAAGAGTACAATTAAACCAGATCTTTAAATGAACCAGACATGATTAGTGAGCACAATGGTATTGAATGAGTATACAGTAGTTTGATCAGTATGTCATTGTTCGCTTGATCAGTGCAGCATTGTTTGATCAGTCAGCACATTGATGGTTGATTTGTTACTTTTTTTTTTTTTTTTTACACACAGGCCCCTGCTCCCATGGCGTTTTCCATGACAACACCTCAAGTGCCTGTGTATGGAATGGTGAGCATTGTGACCTCACAGTGGTTACATGGATATTATGTAGATTAATTAAATGGTTAATAGCTGAAAAGAAAATGACGCTGAATGTTATGTTTGGGTGGATTTAGGTCCCTCCTCAGCTGGGACAGATGGGAGGGGTTCCAGTGATGACCCAACAACCCATGTTGTACAACCAGCCTGTTCTTAGACCCACTAACCCTTTCACCCCCATCCCCGGAGCCCAGGTACACACACACAAACACATACCAGTTTATCCACTTATATCACACACTTTGGCCTCCCATGCATTTAATCCATACATCAGTGCTATAATATAACAAACTTTCATATCGGTAGTTATCTCTCGTCTTCATTTCCATTAAAAACAATAAATTCAATCCTGCAATGTAATGTATTTTTTAATTGATTGACATCCCTTAATATTATATTGATATTTAAATGTTTACATTACGTATTGTTAAATAGCTTATTAGATTATTCAGAATCATCCATTTTCATTGGTATTATAACTACAGAAATTAGTATTGACACACACACACACACACACACACACACACACGCACACACACATGACTCTGGCAAGTACACAGATGCTCCATTTACAGACATTCAGTACTGCTGCATTCACACGATCATTACTGAGCCATTTGATGCTGTTTTCTTCATTTACTGTATAACTCTTTGTGTCTACAGATGCAGTTCATGTAAGCAGCACTTCAGCAAAGCGCCAAACAAGATGGCTAAGAGGAACACCAAGCAAGTAGAGGAGGATCCAACTACCACCAGATAAAAGGAGGGCGAGATAAAAAGAAAGAGTGTGCATATAAAGAGAAATGTATTTGTCAAGAATGGTTACCTCAATGTCTGAAACGACTCACCCAACACACACGAACACACACCAAATGAGAGTGCACATAGTGTTTAATTTTTCATCTCTAGAGGTTCATTTCTTTCCTGGGGCACTGTGTCTACTGGCAAGTGTGATACATCATGGTAATCGTGGATTTTATTGACGGTATTAAATTACCATGCACTGAGCACTCTTCTTTTTTTTTTTTTTTTTTTTTACATCACAATATTAATTAAACCTAAAGCCCATCACAGTGGACTTCCTGGTACTGTCATCTTTTGTTCTGTTATGAAGATATCCATGCTTAATTCAGGAAAACAGCATGTGTCACCAAAGAAAAAATGTGTTTACTAGATCATAAACATGTTTAAATGGTTCATTAACACAATGCCTTGACTTCTCATTTCAGAACAAGGAAAGAATTTGACCCCTTATTTAAGGTGTTCTGCACCCCCAAGCACTTTACACATGCATTTATGTGTAACATAATATACAACATTGAGCTTGTCTCTTATATCTAGAACTTTAGTAGTCTAATGTTAACCTTTACCATGTCTTACTGATGGCTTTTGTTCAAAATAGCCAGTCAGTCCTTTTTTTTTTTTTTTTTTTAATACTGGTTTAAGGGTTGTCGTTTCAGACATGATGGTGGTCTTGCGCGCACACACACACACACACACACACACGTACACACACACACACACACGTACACGTACATAAACTGGTGTTACGTGAGCCACATGAAGAGCTCCCTCTTACTGGCCTCCCACCTTGTTTTGTCACTTCCAGGACACTGATAAACATATCTGCTCTCGCTCTTCTGTGTGTTAACCAAACATATCATGTATTTACGACTACATCTCACACCTTGAGACCACTCACATGTACCACCCACCCTGGGAGAGAGTGACCGGAAGCATTGGGGAAGGGTACAGGGTGAATGGCCCTTTTGAAAAATCTCTGTTTCTAATAAGGGTTTTTGTTTAACCCTTTGTTTTTTAAACTTTTTTTTCATAGAAAGCATGTTATAAATATATATATATTTTCATTATTATTTCAGAGAATGACATGAATCATGGTCTGTTTTATGTTGCCAAATTACATGCATATGTGATTCGAAAAATGCCATAATCTAGCTTCTGTACCCAGCACCTGACATCATGTTTCGTTCTCTGAAGGACGTGCGTGTCGGTGTTTGCCAACTGTGGAACCAAAATCAATAGCTAAAATCTACTTTTAAGTCTGTTTTCGTGCAGTTCCTCAGAATGTGGGGTACTGTTAACAGGGTATCTTTTATTTTTGCTTGTGCAGCCAAAGCATTTCTGATCCTCCTGAAATCCCTTTAACCATTTATAGAGCACGTTTCCAGTCCAGCCTTCACATCATCCCATAATTCCTGCTTTGTTTCTTCATGCTATGTTCAATGATACCGTTTAGTTTTTATTCTTCATGGACTGATGGAACGGCAGTGGAGATAAAGAGTGGTTGTGTTTTTTGCCATGGTAAATTAAAAAGTCAGTCGTGTATATTGTTAGTGTACAATCAGAATGTTTTTTGTGATGTATAAACATAAGACACACCTCCTTTTGCCATTTATTTGAACCAGGTTCAGCCAATTTAAAAGGGTGGTCCTCCCAAAAGTGCAAATTCTGTCATCATTTCTCACCCTCACGTCATCTCAAATCTGCATTTATTAATGTATATAATTATTTTTTTTTTATTTTTATTTTTTACTTTTTTTGGCCCATACAATGATAGTCAAAACTGTTTAGTTACCAACATTCTTCAAAATATCTTCTTTTGTGAGAAGGTCGTAAGGTTTGGAACGACATAGGAGTGAGTACATGATGGCAGAAGTTCCATTTTCAGTGAATTATCCCCTTTTTCAGCAGCTCAAGTGTGGTCATTGTTTGTGTGTGTTGCTAAAGACAGCACAGGTTGCTGTAATACGTGCTGTGTGAGTGCCTGCCCTCCTTTTGTAGAAACAATGCACATCATGTTTCTCTGCTTGCTTATTTCTGTGTGTGAGTGGGTTACTAATTCCTTATTGAGCGACTCTTAACAAGCTTGTGAGTTTATTCTCCTTTGAGCGCCGTCAGAGGGTCCAGCTGGTTCAGACTGAATGCTTTTTATATGCAGGCTCGGTGTTGATACTCTCGCTGGGTTTGCAAGGTAACGGGACACTGAGGAGTGATGCTGTTTAATTAGGATATATTCTATTATACCGTCACCGGAGGCTTTGCGTGTGTGTGTGTGTGTGTGTGTACGTGAGCGAGAGAGTGAATGTATGATGTGAGCTTCAAGGAGGAGCAAAAGATCTCAAGATGTGCTAAGGTTCTATCATTCATGAGTCGGGTTTCCATGGTAATCTCCAGTTTCTGGTCCTTGGCACAGGTCGCTTAGCACAGCTTTTGCACATTTTTTTCTATCGGCCATATTTTGTCTTTTTTTACAAATATAATTAAAAGCTCTGCATGCATTAGCAGCCCTGCCTCTGGTGAAGAATGCCTCTTAAAATGCAAGTTTATTTGGCAACCTATGAGAATATTGCTTTTGGATAACCTGTAGGCCTGTTGACTTTTTTTCATTGGCTATGAGTCATGAACGCTTTTCTGAAGACCCACCGAAAGCTTTTTTTTAAATACTAGGTTTAACTAAGTAAAGAAACAAATTTTATTTTTATTTAAGGCCACTGCTATGAAGAAAGAGGTTCTTGTTCTCACAGCTCCCCCTTGTGGTTATTGTGTGTCTTTCATATAAACAGCTGCTAGATTGTGACCCGAGTCTTTTGTTTGGTGTTTATGGGGCTGTTGTGCACAAAAAGCAAATGTCTGAGTGTATTGAAATCACCGCTCTACATTCATCCTTTATTTTAAAGCACTCAGCCAGACTGAACAGCAGCCAAATCCAGTGTACTTCTGAACTACTTAGCCTGATTTTATACGCCTTGGCTCGTCTCATTAGCTGGCCTGGAAAACTCAGCTCAGCAGCAGCCTTTCAGAAACGATGTGTCAGCGTGTACCACACATCTCTAGTGGGGATGCTTGGTGTTCAGGTTCCTTTTCACCATTGCGTAGTTATGGAGCTGTCCTGGCTTCTCTGGCTTTAATGACTTTTTTTTTTTTTTGTCTGCTACATTCACATTAGCATCTTTTAACCTTATTTTCCTGTTACTGAGATATATGCAGTATATTTCGAAATACGTATACAGTAAAAGTGCCATCATCCACGTGTATCAGCCCAGGGGAGCAAAGCAGCAACTTTTTATTATCTATTTATCATAAAATGCTAAAAAAAAAAAAAAGAGAACCTCCATGTTTACGCTGATTTCCTCACTGTATGTTTTGTAATTTATTTATGCAGACCATAAGGAGTTTATTCAGCATGGTGAAAATTAAAAGCAGAAATTGTGGGATTGTGTTTAACTTTTTTGTTTCTTTCATTTTTGTCTGCCTTTCATTGACATAAATAAAGTCCATTTTCATTCCTGAGTTGTTGGTTTTTTTTGTTTGATTTCACTTTTTTATTCATCTCATCAGATTGAAGCCCTGTTAAATTCCAAGCAGGAAGATCATTGCTCTCAAGTTCATTTTGGATGACCTGATGTCCGGTTATTTTGTTTGCTCTTCTCTGGCCTCTTGAAATTGCACTTCATGCCTGCCTCACGGCCCATAATGCAGGGTTTTTAATGAACGCACGTTTTAAATACCTGGTCAAATTTGTATAGTGCCGTGTTGTGTTGTTTTTGCGTCTGTCAGTGTAATTTCTGTTGAATCTATTGCACGAGTTTCACTGCAACAGGAACCACCTGATTATTTCTTTGTAGCACTTTTTGACAGTGGACTCAGAAACTGCAAAATCAACCAATGTTTCTTTGTCAATCTTCTGTTTTACGAACAACTTCAGCTGTTTTGAAGTTGCCCAAACAGTGTACGTGAAGCTGGTTATAATGTGTGGAAAAGGATGTACAGCAACAACTTCCATCTTGTGGTCCTTTCCCCCAACTTTACAGCAAATCTTTGGCTGCTTAGTCCATCTACATTATAAAAGGTTAAATTAGTCTTTGCTATTCTCATCATGACATTTAAGGTCATTCCTGGACTATTTGTCTAGACATTCAACTTGATTTCATTAGTTACTAAGTGGTTTAGATTATTTAACCCTTTGTTCTACTCTTTTGAAATTCACCATGTGTGATTTGAAGCAGTGACTACATGTGATTTTTCACTTCTATATGAATTATTTGAGCGCAGTCACTATTTTTTTGAATATGTATCATTGGGGAAAAGAATCTAGACATGTCTGGTTGTGCTTGTACACCAACTCTCTCAAGTCTGCTAGAACGCTTGTATCGGTTGTCAGTGAAACCTTTAATCGGTAACTAAACCCGAATCAAACACCCTCATCATTGACGTTTCATCTGCAACTGCCTTTGGTTTCCCCGTGAGCTTCATGAACCACACAGCACTGGTTGAAGTCGATGATCTTATGATACCAGTCTCTCCTGAACTGTCTTTTGTACGCTTGCATTGAGATGCTCAACCTAGGACCAAGAGATGTGATGGATTTAACTCCATTTTCTTTTGATCGCTTTATAATTTGTACCTGTTTTCTTGCATGTTTTTGTATCCGACATGCCTGGGAAAGTTTCACAGTTCCATGTAACGTTTGCGAAGTTCTATTAAATATGGTGCTGTTTTTTTGTAAGCAGTCGTTGTCGTAGTGATGGACGGATTCTGTGTATATCTGTTACTTTTATGATTTATCAGTGGTTGGTTGTGCTAATCTGGTATGTTATATTTCTTCTTGCCATTTTTGCTTGGGTCAGTTTTTGTAAGTTCTTTTATTCTTACTTTCTGTCTCGGTCTCTGTTTTGTTGTCTGTATTTGTGAAGAAAATTTATGGTTGCAAGCCTCTAACCTGAACCATGAGTGAATGCCTTGTGAATAAATGGAATTAACGCTCGCGCTCACCGGTTTCTTAATAAAGGACATTTTTAACAGATTTTATCTTGGCTGCCTATTCTCTACATCTATTAATATTCATCTACACAGTCAGGACTAGTATCTGACTCAATTTCTCAAGGTTTCTATTCTGCAGCTTGTTTATTATTTGCATCGAGATTCCTTACTTTTATAGTTTGTGCCTGTCAGTTGTTCAAGATATAGTTTGAATTAAATTTTTTGCTCAATCAGAAAAGATTGTGCTTCCACTGTTGCTGTGGATCTGTTTCTCTAACCCAAATCCAGCATCTATCAAGCTGTAAGTGTTTGACTTTTATGACTCAAAGTGACTGTATTTGCAAAAAAGCAAGATGTATTGTTACAACTTGTAACTTTTCTATTTTAATATATTTTAAAATTTAATTCATTCCTGTGGAAAAGCTGAATTTTCAGCATCATTACTCCAGTGTTCAGTCACATGATCCTTCAGAAATCATGTTAATATGCTGATTTGCTGCTCAAGAAACATTCTTAAATGAATAAAGTTCAAAAGAATGTAATTTATTTGAAATAATGTTCACTACACTAGATACTGCAGATACATTTTATATATATATATATATATATATATATATATATATATATATATATATATATATATATATATATATATATATATATATATATATATACACACACTACCAGTCAAAAGTTTGGAATCTGTAAGATTTTTAATGTTTTTAAAAGAAGTTTCGTCTGCTCACCAAGGCTGCATTTATTTAATTAATAATAGAGTACAAAACGTAATATTGTGAAATATTATTACAATTTAAAATAACTGTTTTCTGTTTGAATATATTTTATAAAGTAATTTATTCCTGTGATCAAAGCTGAATTTTCAGCATCATTACTCCAGTCTTCAGTGTCACATGATCCTTCAGAAATCATTCTAATATGCTGATCTGCTGCTCAAGAAACATTTATGATTATTATCAATGTTGAAAACAGTTGTGTACTTTTTTTTCAGGATTCCTTGATGAATAGAAAGTTCAAAAGAACAGCATTTATCTGAAATACAAAGCTTATGTAACATTATACACTACCGTTCAAAAGTTTGGGGTCAGTAAGAATTTTATTTTTATTTTTTTGAAAAGAAATTAAAGAAATTAATACTTTTATTCAGCAAGGATGCATTAAATCGATCAAAAGTGACAGTAAAGACATTTATAATGTTACAAAAGATTATATTTCAAATAAATGCTGTTCTTTTGAACTTTCTATTCATCAAAGAAATATTTTGTACAATTGTACACAATAAATGTTTCTTGAGCAGCAAATCAGCATATTCTCAGCATATATGATTTCTGAAGGATCATGTGACAGTGAAGACTGGAGTAATGATGCTGAAAATTCAGCTTTGATCACAGGAATAAATTACTTCATAAAATATATTCAAACAGAAAACAGTTATTTTAAATTGTAATAATATTTCACAATATTACTGTTTTTACTGTATTTTGAATTAAATAAATGCAGCCTTGGTGAGCAGACGAAACTTCTTTTAAAAACATTAAAAATCTTACACCCCCGACTCTTAATGCATCATGTTTCCTTCTGGAGCATCAGTGAATGTTTGAACCTTTTTTAATAGTTGTGTTTGAGTCCCTCAGTTGTCCTCAGTGTGAAAAGATGGATCTCAAAATCATACAGTCACTGCTGGAAAGGGTTCAAATATGCAGAAGATGCTGGAAAACTGAAGAATTTTTAAGGATTTTTCTAAAGAACATTGGGCAGTTTAACTGTTCAGGACAAACAAGGGACTCATGAACAACCATCACAAAACAAAAAAACAGTCGTAGATCATCCAGGTAACCACACACAGTATTAAGAATCAATGGTTCACATACTTTTGACGGGATCGTTTTTATAAATTCAGCAACTTTTGTGTTGTGGACCATATGTACAAAAAATTATGTAAAATATCTTACTCAGGACAGTACTAAATAAAAAATAACATGCATATTGTATGATCTGTCTTATTTTGTTAAAATTATTCACACTTTCACAGATTCTGCAAGGGGTTCACAAACTTTTTCTATACATACAGCAGCACTGTATGTATAGAAAACCAAGACTTTACAAAACAATTTATCACTTCATCAATTTAAAGAAGCCACAATATGCCATACTGAATTTTAATAGGGGACCAGAATAGTACACAGCTTTACAAGTGAAATTGCAGAACAGAACATTTCATGCATTAACGAATTGGTAACACTTAACTAATGTTAACTGATGTAACCTTATTGTAAACTACTTTAGTTAACATGAACTAAGTACTTCTACAGCATTTATTAATCTTAGTTCATGTTAATTTCAACATTTACTAATTCATTATTAAAATCATTAGTTAATGCACTGTGAACTAACATTAAATTAAATACTGTAACAAATGTGTTGCTCATTGTTAGTTCATGTTAGTTAATACATTAATGTTAACAAATGAGACCATATTGTAAAGTGTTACCCATTTAATAAATGCATTTTTATGTATTTAAACATTACATTTAACATATATGTTTGTATTTATCTGAGAAAGCAAAGCAAAGCAGTTCACAATATGTTTATTTGTCTGTCATTACTGTTAATCAGGTTAAGTAAAAAAATAAAAATAAATAACACCCACCTTTAGATTAGCTTTTGAAAAGACAGGTTTGTTTATTCTGTGGCATTTGTTGGTGGTTTTGCTGTGCCCCCCAACTCCCTCTCTCTGTAGACATCAGGAATGTCACACCCCCTCAGACTGACCCCAGCAGCTGTAAGGAGAGAGACGAGCACATGGCACACTGGCTATTTTTAGAGTTCATTCAGACTAGAATATCTCTCTCCTTCTTTTTCCCTGGACGTGGTTGTTCCTTCTGGATCTCTCCTCAGCTGAAAGTTCTGGAGAAGCTTCTCAGTGGTCAGGCAAGTTCATAAGTACCGGAGACGAACGCAGGACAGAGAATATCAACAAGGAAACGAGTCCAGTAATAAAGTGAAAGTCAACCAGAATATCAAACAGGCCAACATGGCTCTACTGTGTTACAACAGAGGCTGCGGGGATCGATTTGATGCTGACAAAAACTCAGATGGTAATTTTTCAAATTTATTTTTACTATTTATCAATATATATTGTAAAAGAAAAAGTATAATCATGTACTTATTTTAACTGAACTGAATAATTGTGTATGTGAAGCTCATGGCTTGATGTTACATAAATCTACCAACAACTTTCAACTGTTTTGTCACTTTCCGTACTAGACCTGTGAAGCTGTTGTTTTAGAAATTGAAATATATTAATAGAACTGATCCGACAACTGTTTGCAGTGTCAGAGGCCCTAAAGGGCCACGATTCCAAAATTAACTTTGATTTCATTTTGTCCTCCAGCTTTTATAACATATTTTATTTACAACATTTGGAAATGATAGAAAAGGGTGATTTAGTGTGTGTCCATAGTGGTTTATTGGATCCATGAAGTCTCCAGCACATTTGGAGGGGTTCTAATCAAATGTTACTTCCATAAATGGCTCATCTCCCAACTGTCCCTGCTGGGCATCTGTTTGAATGCCTATGTATTTATGCAAGGCGTGAGTCCTGTTGAGTCGAGTTCATAAAAAATGTAATAGGATGGACTTCTGTAGATAAATGTTTCCCGCTAAACCTATTTTCTCTCTCACCACCTGAAGATGCCTGCCAGTTTCACCCCGGAGTGCCAATCTTCCACGATGCCTTAAAGGTGAGCTCAAAATGTATCTGGTAGTCTTTGTTTTGACAGCCGCACGCGCTCTTTGTACAGACCGCCGGCTGCTCTGTTCTGGCGCTGTCTTAACTTGATAAGCACGATGTCGACGTGTCGACGAGCCTAATATTCATGTTTTTGTTTTATTTTGTTCTTGGCTGTCTGATGTGGTTCTTTGTTTGGGTTATTCTCCTCAGGGCTGGTCCTGCTGTAAAAAGAGGACGACTGATTTCTCAGAGTTCCTGTCAATCAAGGTATGCTAACTAATATGATAATCGTGACTGTTTCATCTCACGCTGCGGCTGCTTTTTATGCACTCCACGTACATTAATATAGATAGACTGGAACAAAGTGACAGAAAATGTCTCAGACATCTACAAAATACTTAAAATATATGGTAACACTTTACAATAAAGCTTAAAGGATTAGTTCACTTTCAAATAAAAATTTCCTGATAATTTACTCACCCCCATGTCATCCAAGATGTTCATGTCTTTCTTTCTTCAGTCGAAAAGAAATTAAGGTTTTTGATGAAAACATTCCAGGATTATTCTCCTTATAATGGACTACAATGGCCTCCAAACGGTTGAAGGTCAAAATTATAGTTTCAGTGCAGCTTCAAAGGGCTTTAAATGATACCAGACGAGGAATAAGGGTCTTATCTAGCGAAACGATCTGTCATTTTGGAAAAAAAAATGTAAATGTATATGCTTTATATAAACAAATGATCGCCTTCCAAGTGGTTCCGCCAAAACCGCATTTTCGTATTCTTCAAAAAGCTTACGCTGTATGTCCTACGCCTTCCCTATTCTACTTACGGAACGAACGCAGCGCCAGTTACATTTTTTCCGTAAGTAGAAGAGGGAAGGCGTAGGAAGTACAGCGTAAGCTTTTTGAAGAATACGTAAATGCGGTTTTGGCGGAAGCACTTGGAAAGCGATCATTTGGTTATATAAAGCATATACATTTACATTTTTTTCGAAAATGACCGATCGTTTCGCTAGATAAGACCCTTATTCCTCGTCTGGTATCGTTTAAAGCCCTTTGAAGCTGCACTGAAACTGTAATTTTGACCTTCAACCGTTTGGAGGCCATTGAAGTCCACTATAAGGAGAATAATCCTGGAATGTTTTCATCAAAAACCTTAATTTCTTTTCGACTGAAGAAAGAAGGAGATGGACATCTTGGATGACATGGGGGTAAGGAAATTATCAGGAAAATTTTATTTGAAAGTGAACTACGTTAATCCTTTAATTCGTTAACATGGATTAATGCAATTTATAAATAGTAGGCCTAAAGTGTTGTGAGGCCCCACACTGTCTACAACAATAATCGAATGGGAAACAGATAAGGATAAGTTATCTTGAGGCCCTTGGAAGTTTTATATTCATTAGATAATTTTATCAAAAGTGACTTATCAAATACCAAATTATCATATAGCAGCCAACATTAGCATTACTAAATGTTAATAACAGTACTAATAAGCATTGAACACTTTTTCACAATGAAAATATATTCAAACTCAAACATGTCATTTATCTGCTCTGGGTCTGCTAAATGTTTTTTCTTCCAGTCACATGTTGATTGGCAAATCCTGCCTTCTTTGCTTGTCCTCTTAGGGTTGTACCCGCGGGCGCCACAGTAATGAGAAGCCTCAGGAGCCTCTGCAGCCGGAGGTGACGTCTGATAAGGGAGACGTGAAGCAGCACAGTGGAGAAGAGATTATCTACCAGGGACCCAAATCTGCAGAAGCCCTGGAAAAAGAGAGACCCAGGTATATAGAGTAAATTTGCAGCTCACGCACAGACACACACAGTGCTCTGTTTCATCCACCAACACATTGTTCTGAATACAAAACTCATTTGTTTTCCTTCTCTGAAGCCCTTCCTTTGTCTCTTTCAAAAAGAGAAGTATGTATTTACAGACAGTGACATGTTTTTTGATTCCCTCCTCCTCAGCTCAGATGAGCCAAAGACAAAGCTGCAGGTGAAGATCTCTCCCTCTCTGGCTCAGATCGTGGAGAAAATGGAGATCACTGAGAAGGAGAAGAGAGAGAAGCTAGGTGAGCAATCCTATTATTCCTGTTGGCCATCATGCTTAGGATCCCCTGCAACACAAGCACACTGTAAAAAAGAAGTTGTGGTAACACTTTATTTTAGTGTCATTGTTACACATGTCACATGTGGTTACTGTAGTAATAACTAGAAATTATGCATAATTACATGCAATTAACCCTAAACCCTAAAATACTCAAATGTATAATTACACTGTAATACTGACACCTTAAAATAAAGTGTAACCGAAGTTGTAAATAAAACATAGATTATTAGACTACTTTTACAACTAAATGCTTCAGTTTTTCTACTTCAAAATTTAGGTTCAGTATGGTACTTGCTGTTTCTTTGTAATTAATTGTGAAATTTATTAGCAATTTCTGAGTAAAATTGTTTCTTATTGTAGATTGATATTAATGCAGTGGTTCTTTACTGGTTTTGCTTCAGGATCCAGATTTTATATTGGGCATTAATTTACAACCCAACACAAAACTAAACAAAAATGAATCAATGAAATGTATTCGTTTTAAAGATGTATTCATCTACAAATTAATATTAAAGATAATACAAAAATGTAAAAAAGAAAAAGATAAATTCATAACATAACATTAATTTTTGCAGTCAAAAATTTTCAAAATACATTGGGGTCATCAAAAATAATGTTTATCCATGTTGCAATCCAACAAAAAATTAAACAAAAACATCCTTAAAATCAAGCAATGAATTATTATTATTATAGTATTGATATTAACATAATTTTATATTAATGAAGATAAATAAATTAATAAATAAATTATATTAATCTTTGCAGTAAATACTTTGTGTTTGGCAAATATAATGTTTATCAATGTTGTAAGTAAGCTTGTTTAATATATATATATATATATATATATTTAATATAGGGTTATTATCATTAACTAAAATAAAACTAAAACCATTTTGCTACTTAAAACAAAATAAAAGTTAAGTGAAATAACACAAAATCTTATTTCAGCTATTTGCCAATGTGAAATTTCTCATTTTCGTTTAGTTGAACTTGAAGTACTAAAATGACTAAAACTAAATAAACTAACAAATACAAATGAATAAAAACTGTTGTATGTGTGTGTGTGTGTGTATATATATATATATATATATATATATATATATATATATATATATATATATATATATATATATATTAAACAAGCTTACTTACAACATTGATAAACATTATATTTGCCAAACACAAAGTATTTACTGCAAAGATTAATATAATTTATTTATTAATTTATTTATCTTCATTAATATAAAATTATGTTAATATCAATACTATAATAATAATAATAATAATAATAATAATTCATTGCTTGATTTTAAGGATGTTTTTGTTTAATTTTTTGTTGGATTGCAACATGGATAAACATTATTTTTGATGACCCCAATGTATTTTGAAAATTTTTGACTGCAAAAATGACTAAAAATGACTAAAACTAAATAAACTAACAAATACAAATGAATAAAAACTGTTGTATGTGTGTGTGTGTGTATGTATATATATATATATATATACTTATAAAAACTAACAAAAGTGACACCATAAAAATGCACAATAAAATTATCAAAACTTTAACTAAAACTAGTGAAAACAGACAATATAAAAATAAAATCTAATTCAAAATATTAACAAAAACTATAATTGAATATCAGAGATACTAAAATAACACTGGTCTGAGTAAAAATATATGTGAAGCAATTTTCTCCTTGGTATGCACAATGATATGACTAGTTTAATTGCATTATTTTGCTTTATCGCTGCTTTTTGTTGCCAGTCAGTAGCACTGCTCTAGTGAAGTGTTTATGCAGCTCTTGCTTCTGCCTAAGGTTATTTCGGTTCTTGACAATAGCTGTAGATGTGAGGCCTTGAGCTATGGAAAGGCGCTATATAAATAAAACTTCTTCTTCTTCTTCCACCTGTCCATAATCTGTCACTTAGGACCCCTGTTAACATGCACAGTAACACCCTGCTGTGTGTTGTCACTTGCTGCAGGATTGACCTTTAGATATAGTGTGACTATTGCAAATTTTGAGAATTTGTTGTCTTATAAAGTTTCTCCTGTTGTTCGTCTGTCTGACTTTGTTGTTTCCTTTTCCTACTGTCACCTCTTGCTGTCCCACAGAGTGTCAAGTCGTCATGGTTGGGGTTAAGTGCAAAAACACAGGATGCAAAACAGTAAGTGCACATGTAATATGTACATTACAGATTACATGAAACAAATCAGCTTTCTTAACAAAATAATGCCATCTAGTGGTTATAATGGAGAATGACACTGCAGCGCTTCATGTGTTTTAGTGTAACAGTGCTGATATGGCAGCATCAGCCTCCTTTGCTCCTTATACTAGTTTCATGAGGACATGAAGAGCAGAAACTGATTCTAGACTTGAATTTGAATGTTGAATGGACACAGAGCTCACAGATGAGTGAGAATTAATGACTAAATATCACTTACTCGGATTTGACCCTAATGCCTTCTTTTAAAGCTTCCCTTCTCTGGGAAAGGATCATCTTTAATGGATTAGTTTGCTGAAATCCCAAAAGTTCATCATGTTAATTACTCAGCAGAGCTGTTCTTTAGTCCTGGTGAGAACTAAACCTGTATCAGCAGGGACGTGTGCTATTCAGAATTGAATTAATTACATTTACATTTTTTAACTGATGTAAGTGTATTTTTTTTTTTTAAAGAATATGTTTAATTTTTACTATGAATTTGCAGTAAGCATTCTGTCATAAATTGTTTGTAATGTCACCAATAGAATATTTCAGTTATATATTGCACTGAATGTCATTTTATGTACAATGGTGAAAGAACATTCTTTGAAATGGATCCAGAAAGCATTAGCACAGACTTTAAATTGCAATTTAATAAATTCATGTTCCTGTCATTCCATTTCAGTGCCCTGTCGCTCATGACAAATTAAACTGAAATGTCGTCTTCTGAATTGAAAAGGAGCCAATTCTTCAATTATGAACAGTCATGCTCGTCAGGTTTAAGGTGCAAGGTTAAAAAACAAAACTGCGTGCATTTTGCGGAAGAACATTGTTGGATCTGCATGACTGTGGATGAATATGATTATGCTACTGCTCATAAAACATTCTCTATTTAACTTAAGAGATATAACCAGCTTAGATGGAAAGGATCTCAAGCTGTCTAGCTGAAGACATTACTGTAGCTATACCCATTAATAGACACGGTATTTCCTCAAAAATAAATTCCTCCACAGTGCTACAACAATCATAAAGAAATGACCCTTCACAATAGATCATACTTTGCCACATGTAGCTCTCTAACAATTTATCTGTTCAATAAAGTACCTGTTGAGTAATAAAAACACATCTCCTTGTTGCTTTTGCAACATTTCAAATCCATCAGTTCCCGAAAAGCCAAGCCAATGTTGATTCTTGTGTTATTATGAGCTTTCACATTCTCTTTTTGCCGGCGGACTCTCCTCTGTTTGGCATTTTTTTTTTTTTTAAGGGGGATTCCCTGGAGGTTCCAGATTTAGCGTGCTCCATGTCAACCTTTTTCGCTTGTTGTGACAACTAACTTATGCCACACCCACACCATACATTGTATGGACAAAGTAGTCGGAGCAACTTTTATCTATTTATGGATATGATGAGACACACGGGTGAATGACTACGCAATTTCCTGTGAAAACGCGTCTAAAATATAAACACTTCTAATAGGCTTGCCATAGTGAATCAGGGTGAGAACAAAACAAGTTGTGGAAGAAGGATTGACAATGTATTGACTCATTATTTCAATTTTATTAATTTTAATCAAAAAAGTTACATAGTGTACCTTTAATAACATAATGCTGGTTCTCGACTTGTTAATAATGTTTCTTTCCACTGAAACAGACAACACATATAGCTCCATTACAGCTTCCTTCTCATTTATGTATTTGGAAGAGTAGAAAAATGAGTGTATTTTCAGGCGTGAAGGCAGTAAACGGATGACACCGAGCTTGTGCTGAATTTAAGTGCATCAGCACTTTAAAGTTTTGCTTTTGTAAATATGCTGAGTTACTGTGAGTGTTTCTCTGGAGTGGAAATGTCTTTGTTCAGTGTGTGGTGTGAGATACACCTGTGTGTTAACTATGAATAGCTCTGTTCAACAGCTGTGTGTGTGTGTTCAGATTTACCAGGGTCCAGAGACTGATGCAGAGATTTGCTTACATCATCCTGGGGTCCCCGTCTTCCATGAAGGGTAAGAAACCTGCAGCATTTATTTGGAAATATGACTCAACCTCTAGCTATACTTATCTGTTGTAGACTTCAAACAGACAAATGGTACCCAGTTCCTGTATGTGCAGTTCATCCTCACGTGCAGTCCATTTCAAAAAGAGATCACGATGCGATCACACAAAAGTGCTCTTACTATCAGTATTTATGAGATGAGAGTGGAAATGCAGGATAATTCACATGTGCTGTTCATAGATACAAATACTGGAACTGTTGCTGCATTAAAACCACCGACTTCAACGCCTTCCTGGATCAGAAGGGCTGCACAACAGGAAAACACTGCTGGATCCCCAAACAGGTAAGAGCTTAGAACTTTTATGATCAATGGATAGTTATTTACATGGACACACTGTATGATCAGGAAACAACCAACTAACCTTCTCTAAAAAATGTATTAACTTATCTGTATGTTGTATTTGTGTTTGGTATGCAGGACAAAAAGAAGGTGGCTTGCCGGCATGATTGGCACCAAACCGGAAACCAGGTTGTGGTCACAATCTACGCCAAGAACTGCAGTCCAGAGCATTCCTATGTGGAGGCAAACCGCACAGTGGTGAGTTCAAATGAACCTGTAACCTCCGTCCCTTAAAAACATCAGCATTCAATGACTTTTTATGAATGAATCTGTCTTTGTCTATCTGTACATGTTTTTGTCTTTTCCATCGATCTGCAGTTAACATGCCACATTCAGTTTGAGGGTGACAAAGTGTTTCATAAGGACATCCACTTATGGGGGGTAAGGTTGCTCTACATTAACTGTTATGATTTAGCAAGGATAAATCGTCTTGAAATCCTAGTGAAGCAAAAAGTAATAAATGCATTTTATTTAGTTTTGTGCATAAACAATTTTACAAAAGTACTTAAAAAATACTATTATATTCATATTTGGAATTAGCTTATATTTTTATATAATATAATCAATTTTCATTTTAGTTTAATTTTTAGTAATTTTGTTATGTGCTTTTGTAATTTTTATTTGTTTTTATTAGTATTTCTAAATAGTTAAAAAGTTAGCAGTTTCAGTTAGCAGTTTTCGATTTCAGTTAGCAAAATTTGTAATTTTCATTTAGTTTAAAGGGTTAGTTCACCCAAAAATGAAAATAATGTCATTAATTACTCACCCTCATGTCGTTCCACACCCGGAAGACCTTCGTTCATCTTCGGAACGCAAATTAAGATATTTTTGTTGAAATCCGATGGCTCCGTGAGGCCTGCATAGCCAGCAATGACACTTCCTCTCTCAAGATTCATAAATGTACTAAAAACATATTTAAATCAGTTCATGTGAGTACAGTGGTTCAATATTAATATTATAAAGCGATGAGAATATTTTTGGTGCACCAAAAAAACTAAATAACGACTTAGTGTATAGTGTATAGTGATGGCTGATTTCAAAACAGTTTCAGGAAGCTTCGGAGCGTTATGAATCAGCGTGTCGAATCAGCGGTTCGGAGCGTCAAAGTCATGTGATTTCAGCAGTTTGCCGGTTTGACATGTGATCTGAATCATGATTCGATACGCCGATTCATTATGCTCCGAAGCTTCCTGAAGCAGTGTTTTGAAATCGGCCATCACTATATAAGTCGTTATTTTGTTTTTTTGGCGCACCAAAAATATTCTCGTCGCTTTATAATATTAATATTGAACCACTGTACTCACATGAACTGATTTAAATATGTATTTAGTACATTAATGGATCTTGAGAGAGGAAATGTCATTGCTGGCTTTGCAGGCCTCACTGAGCCATCGGATTTCAACAAAAATATCTTAATTTGTGTTCCGAAGATGAACAAAGGTCTTACGGGTGTGGAACGGCATGAGGGTGAGTAATAAATGACATTATTCTCAGTTTTGGGTGAACTAACCCTTTAAGCTTTTTATATAATATTTCATATGAAATAAGTCTGAAATACAATAAAATATATTTTTATGAACATTTGGAGAAAAAAAAAAAGTTTAGTTTTAAATGTTTCCTACAGTTTGTAAACTGTGGAATTTGATGAGTAATTTCCAGGTCTGGTAAAGTATTTGCGCAAATTTTCATTTTAGGTTTCTTCTCATAATGTAGGCAAATGTTTGAACAATTTATGTTAAATATGGTCTGAAAATCTACAGAGAGGTTTGGAAATTTAAGCCTGGAAAAGTATGGAATTTTGGTCCCACTTTATATTAGGTGGCCTTAACTACTATGTACTTACATCAAAAAATAAGTGCAATGTACTTCTTGTGTTCATATTGTATTGCAAAATACTTTTGCTGCTATTGAGGTGGGATACGGGTAAGGTTAGGGACAGGTTTGGTGGTATGGGCAGGTTTAAGGGTGGGTTAAGGTGTAAGGAATGGGTCAACAGTGTAATTATAATTGTAATTATAGAAATTGATTACAGATGTAATTACATGCAGGTAATTTTAAATATATAAGTACAATGTAAAAACATGTATGTACACAATAAGTGCATTGTATCAAATGATTAATTTATATGTAAGTACATAGTAGTTAAGGCCACCTAATATAAAGTGGGAGCGAATTTTGAAATGGAAAATGTGCAGGAACCCTGGTTTAAGTTAATTTTAGCAACACAGGTATCATTTTTTTTAATCCCTGAATGCAGTCAATTAGACATCTGTGTCCACTTCTGGTTTCTTAGGTGATTGACGTGAAGAGCAGTTTTGTGAACATGGTGCCCTCTAAAGTTGAGGTGACCATGCGGAAGGCTGATGCTGTAGCCTGGGGCAAACTTGAGGATCCCAAACACAAACCAGAGCCAGAGGTCACCAATGACATGAACAACACCGAACAGGAAGACGTCAAACCCGACTGGTACATCTCAGATGATGACATCAGTGAGTCTGACTGGGAAGATGATGAGGAGGACAAGAAAGAGAGTGAGGAGAAAAAAGAAAAACAGGAAGATGATGGACCTCCTGAGCTAGAAGAGCCTGCTGATGTACCTCCAGAAAAATGAACATTTATTCTGCGAAGTAATGGTTATGTATTTCCGAAGTTATGAATTTGTTTACAATAACACATGAGATTTATACAAATGCGGGTCTGCCTTTTTTTGTTTTGTTTTTTTAATTTAGTTTTTCCACAGTTTTTGTTTGCTAAAATATACTGTATGTGGTTGTGTTCAAAGATTAGAGAAGTCTTAAAACTCTTATTCTCCAGTTTTGCACAGTTTCATAGAGTTTGAAAATACTGTATACACTACTGTTCAAATGTTTGGGGTCGATAAGATTTGTTAATGTTTTGAAAGAAGTCTTATGCTCACCAAGGCTGCATTTATTTGATCAAAAAAACATATTGTGAAGTATTATTACAATTTAAAATAGCTGTTTTGTACTTTAATACAATTTATGTCAAATAGCTGTTTAGTACTTTAATACAATTTGTTTTAAAATGCGTTGTTTAAATTTTTTTTTTTTTAGCTTTCTTTGATAATAAGAAAGTTCACAAATACAGCATTTAGTTGAATAATATTTTTTTTAACAGTGTAATTTAAAGCATCTTTTCTGAATACAGGTACACATGCGCTTCCAAAAAAAAAAAAAAAAATACCCAAAGCTTTGATCAGTAGTGTATTCACTGCAGATTTTTAGCATTGTATGTTCAGAATTGGACTGAAAACATAAGATATAAGAAAACATATAGCATCACCTCTCAGATTAAGTATTCTGTGAAATCATGAGAAGAAAGTGCAACAAGTCAAACAGCAATGGCCACACTTTATTTTTGCGTCAAGTCAACAGCAACAATCCTGAAGTAGGTGATTGCAGTCAGGGTCTAAGGCCATGGAAGCTTGACTGCAACCCATATGGCAAAAAATATTTTAAATAAAAAGGATAAATAATACATCTTAAAAGTAAACAGCAGTCTTGACAATGAAGAGGATTGGTACCAGCAAATAAAAAGTCAATCTCTTCTGTTTTGGTTCCTTTTCTCTGTTTAAAGAAAACTTAAAAAATAAATGTTCTGCTCATAAAATCATTGCCTTCCACTTGTACCTGACTGCCACAGTCATAATCGATGTGCTGATACGTGGAGATGGTCAAGTAATGTTTGCTATGTCAAATCAAAACTGAACAGCACACAACAACAAAAATGTATCACAGATGAGAAACTTTGAAACGAAGACATGCAAAACAATAATAATAATAAAACAAAATACATTCCAGCTTTTGGGGCACAATCAGCACCTCGACTGTCCATCAAACTTTCAAATCAAGACCACGTTTGCAATGTCTTTTTCTTTTTTACAGAGCAACACTGTTAGACTTTGGCTCACAACTATCAAGAAAACAATTAAGTTGTCCAGTATCTTGTGTATTATTTTCTTTTAATGGAAAAAATATTACACCGTACCATTGGAGTGTGTTGATAAACACTGCTTGAGAACCATATATATTAGTCAAGTTCAAGTTTTGCTTTAACTCGGGGTTTCCATATACAGACTGACCCCTGAAAAGGAGCAACAGTTGAATGACATTCATAAGTTTGGTTATATACTGTCTTATATGTAACATATCTCATAGTTTTTCCATGAATGGGACACCAGTTTTCATTTGATAAAACAAAACACAACCTTTTTACGTTGCCTCTTTTAAACATTTGTTTTCTATATTAAAGTGCAAGGCGAGATAAAATACATCTTGAAATGTACGACATACAGCATCACTTTCTTTCACAAGATTTCCCTGCAGAAAAAAGTAAAGAAACAGCTCACTTTAAACCACTGCGCTCCATTTATTCACTTGGCACAAGAGTTACGGCACTGAAGCTTCTAGAACAACGGCTCAGTTGACACACTAGTGATACACCATCACGACTTGGCTGACGATCCGAGAGTAAAAAGAAAAAAAATAGACCTTTTTCCTGCATAAGGGCATGAAAGGCATGCAGAAACTGAGATGGTCTTTGATAGATACAGAGACTAGATGCAGATTAACTATTCAGCCAGTTTGACGAATAATACAGGTCCACCATACATTCATTCATCAGGATATTCCTTTTTTTTGTTTGCATGTGTTTAATTGTCTTCATTTCATTACAATTGTTCTGTTTGTTTTAGTTTGTTCCTTTCTTGTTGTTCGGACGGCGACAGGACGGGGTTTTTTTTTCCCTTTGGAGAGCGAAGAAAGTTTCTAGTTTGTGTCTGACGGCTGGAATACTAAGAAAAATGTAGATAATAAAATAAGATGAAAAAAAAAGAACGGATTTGGTCATGCATGGGAGTTGCGATGCTGAAAACAGAGAGAGATGGTGGACGGTCCACTTCATACTCCCTGATGATGAGCATTTCCCATGACAGCATCCGCAGGCAGAGAAGAAAAGGAACAGAAGCACAGTAATGCAGTGCCAGGCCACGCCCCTCCAAAAAAAGCTTACAAACATGGGGATGGGGCATGTGTCTGCACAGGTGGTCTCACGCCCTCCCTCACTGGGCGTAAAGCAGCATCCCGTGGCAGAGTGAGTCCTCACAGCTGAGGTGCAACAAACCACTTCAGCTCTTCAGTTGCCTGTAGGATCCACATCATACACGCCTTTGATATCCCAAGATCCTGAGTGGTGCAAACAAACGTATTAAGAATAAGGTTGTGAGTTGAATTTGATCATTTAATGTTATTTTTTAATTAATTATGCATCTGAACCATCTGTGAACGGCACAAGGAATAGTTATATACTCCATGAGATAATTAGAAATGATTAGTTCACAATCAGGCCAAGCAACTAGCATGACATGGCCGTGCCACATATTACACGACACTGCAGCTGAATATGACAGTCTACTGATAATAATTGACTATGACGGTGAGATTAATACTGCGTTTCTGCTTGTGAATTTGTATCTTACCTGACAGAGAGCTGCTTGACCTCTGCTTATGCAGCCTCTCTCTCTCCTTCTTGCCCTTGGGCATGATTTTCAGCTTCATACTGCTTTTCACAAACACACGGGATGGGTCCTAGAGTGAAACCAAGAACAAGGAGAAGGGATGATATGCAATGCAGTCTAAAGAGCAGACGCGGTTCTAGGGTCAGTGAATATTCGGGCCTTTAGCCCAGACTTCTGTGGATGCAAATTAAGCCATCCTTTGATTTAATATAATAATAATGTGGTATTTTATAATGATTTGCAAAGCATTATTTTACATGTTAAGTTATTAGGCAGATTAAAGTAGAAGTAAAAGTTAAAAATAATTACCAATACCAATTAGTTGCTGAAATTACCAAAGTTTACGAAGATAAAAAAAAAAAAAGAGAGAGAGAGAGAGAAGAGCTTGTGTTTTAAACCATATTTAGCAGCATGAAAAACTTATCTTAAAATATGTCAGTTCCATTGTTTTGTCTCAAGATGCACATCAGCAATGTTTATAACAGCTACTTAAATGTCCTAATTAAACTATGGCCTAATCCTGGCATAAAGATTAATCTAAGCCCTGTTTGTGAAACCAGTCCTGCAAGTAGTAACACGATGCAAATATAATGCTGTAATCTTGTTTAGATCTATGAGAAAGACAAGGAAACAACATCTGAATGCTAACATTTAGATGATATCATATAAAACTGAATGCTACTGAATGAACTAAATGAACACTACTGTTTAAAAGTTTAGGGTAATTAAAAAAAAAAAAAAAAAAAACTTTTATTCAGCAAAGATGCATTCAATTGATCAAAAGTGACAGTAAAGTCATATGTAATGTTACAAAAGACTTCTAATTCAAATAAATGCTTTTCTTTTGAACTTTCTATTCATGAAAAATCCTGAAAAAAAATGTATCACGGTTTCCACAGAAATACTAAGCATGTATTCAACATTTCTTGAGCAGCAGATCAGCATATTAGAATGATTTCTGAAGGATCATGTGACACTGAAGACTGGAGTAATGATGCTGAAAATTCAGAATATATTTGAAAATATATTAAATTGAAAACAGTTATATTCAATTAGAATAATATTTCACAATATTGCTCTTTTCACTATATTTTTGATTAAATGAATAAAGCCTTAGAGAGAATAAGAGACTTATTTCAACCAACATTAAACAATCCTTCTGAAGCCAAACCTTTGAACAGTAGTGTAACTACTGACTAGAAGCCTGATGGAGTAGTAGTACTACTAAAAATAATACTCCATCAGGAATTTAGCAGTGGGATTTAAGTTGAAATCACACCATATAATCACATTCATACAAACAACTTCTCTTTGGAGAAAACTGATGTATTTTTTACTTTCGGATCCAAAGTAAATCCAAGCTCTATAGAAAAAGTAATGCAAACGAAAATGAAACTCCAAAGGGTCACACCTAAATTTAAGCACTGGAGACTATAACGGCATAAATGTGGAGTAAGACAAACCTCCTCAGAGCAGTGCATGCTGGGACAGATCCAGTGAATGTCCTCCAGTTTGTGTAACTCAGCGCTGAGACTGTCCACTGTGGAAAGAAGCTCCTCTTTTTGAGAAGACTCCAACTGCTACATACACACATATACACAGAAAATGTCTTTTTCGTATTTCATACAGCATTACTTCTGTACAAGAACAGGCCAAAGAAAGTGAGAGAGAGAGAGACAGTGAAGCCGCTCACCAGCAGTTTTCCCTCCAGCAGCATCTTGGTCTCTTGCTGGAGAACTTTACTGCTGTTGACAATGTCTACAGCAGTACTGCGACTCAAAACCTGCAGAGAAACAAACACACAATCACACCTCAAGTTAGTTTGACTTTCTGACAGACTCTTGCTGTTCAGTGATTAACACACAGTTATTCTTTTATTCGCTGGTCAATTGAGGTCCTGTGGAGAACAGCATGAGCAGCTCAATGAGAACATGCTGAAAGCCACCGCAGGAAGGAAGGACCTGCTATTGTTCCTCCTGGAGACTGAAAGGTACACTTGTTAACCTTTAAAACTGATCCTCATCACATCACTCACTGATATGAACTATGAATATATACAGAGGGCTTCACACTGAAAATATATTTAAACCTGCCAAATAAAAAGAATATATATATTTTTTTTAAGTACATTTGTGACATTAAATTCTCTGTAATTGCTTCCTTGTTTCCACTGAAGCTTAAGATGCTCTTTAGATCATTCTCAAATCAGGCTGGAGAACAGGATCCTCAGGGTTTTTTCACAGAACTCAAGTGATGCCGTCGTTTAAGCATTTAAGACATCTGGACCTTACTGTACACTGTATATCATACCGTTCAAAAGTTTGGGGTCAGTTTTAATGTTGTTAAAAGAAGTATCTTATGTTCACTAGGCTGCATTAATTTACTCTCAAAAAAAAAAAAAAAAAAAAAAAACAAACCCTACTGAGCCCAAACTTTTGAACATTATATATTTACATATATATATGTATATATGTATATATGTTCTGCATTCAGTTAACACACTAACTTATTTTTAGAAACATTATTCCCATCTACTGTGTATTTTACATTTATCAAAAATGTTGAACTTAGATAATTTAATTCTGCCATACAGACAGAATACATTTGTACAAATGTAGTTGTTAAATATATTAGTCTCAAAAGTTAACAAAAGTTTTAGCAAGTGTGATTTGGTCACCTCTGGGCTGGAGGGTTTGGAGGGGAAAGCTTCACTCAGGACTGCAGCACTGGCATTGACAGAATGAGCTAATTCCTGCTCCACCACCTTATGAGTCTTTGCCACCTCCCGGATCCTACAAAACATGATAACCACACATTCAGCAGTAGCAGCATACCACGCATTTCCCCTCCATATAAGCCTTTAATACATGGTTTTAAATGTAATTGTGAATATACAATTACTTGTGAAACAATAAAAGGAAGTGTCACATTTCTAAGCATTAGAAGTAACAGTAATGGGTGTGGTTTCAAGGTAAAATGGATAGTTCATTTCTTTAATAGCCCACAAAGAGTTTCTCACATTTGTATGCATTGACATTCACTGTGGTGTGACATTCCTGTTGGGTTACAAACTATTTTTTTGCAAGTGTTATAGACTCTTCATGCAGACACACACAGACACACCTATAGATGAGTGAGTCGGCCACTAAGCCAAGCTGCTGGACCTGTGCACATTCCTCCTCCGTCAGATACTCCATGGACTGCTGGGAGTTCAGTCGGGGCCGGGCCGGGCGGCTGTCTCCTTTCCGCTTGTCTTCCCACGATTTCAGCGTGCTCTCGAACGCCTAGTGTAACAGCAACATACAATGTTGGCATCAACATATGATGCAGAGCATCTACACTAAAGTTTGGGGCAGAAGTTTTTAGTTACTGTCATTGATAACAATTAGAAATTAGAAATGTTTCTTGAGCACTAAATTAGCATATTAGAATGATTTCTGAAGGACACTAGCTATGTTTACATGCACACTTTTTGTTTGAATCCGAACATACTGTTTACATCAACATTAAATAATGTGATCGTGTTGATGTGTTTATTTGATTTTTTGTACATGGATTTGATCTTCTGACATGCGCACACTGGACCAATTTACAGAGTTTTCCGCTGTTGTCGCAAACTAACCATCCTCCTTTTCTTTGTTTTAAAAAGCAGACTTAATATTTATCTGTTTCAGGTTGATGAACACATGAAGCTCACAGATAATGAGTGGAAGGAGAATTTTAGAATGACATGACAGTCATTTATGACACTATATTCCACAACAACAGCTAGTTCCATGTGTCATACGTCTTTTCAACATCATTGCACATGTGCAGACTTTTCCAAGTTCAGTTTTTAATCCGATCAAGGGTCCATGTAAACACAGCTAATAAGATTTAGCTTTGCCATCACATCACAGGAATAAATTACAATTTAAAATGTATGAATTAATATATAAATATTAATATACAAATACATGCAGCCTTGGTGAACATAAGAGACTTCTTTCAAAAACTTTTAAAAAATGTTACCACCAACCCCATACTTTTTAATGACAGTATATGTACGTTTATCTGCTAAACTAAGCTGATAAAGCTTGTTTTTCTGGTGAAACTGACATAAGAGGTTTTGCTGGTTAGATTATCACCAGCATCCCACAAAGTGAAAATGATCACAAACACATAGGGGTGACTAGCAATGCTGGTCTGTTCAGAAAGAAGAGAAAAGAAGATGAGCGCACACACACTGACCCGATCTCTGGTGAGCATCTGGGCTCGGTTCTTGTGGACGATTTGGACCATGCCAGGAGGCTGAATCCAGGCTTCACCGTCCACCTGCACAGGTACACCTTCATCACCTAGGATGGTGATCTTTACCTGCCGACACTGAAGAAACAGCCAGTGTCAAAGCACATCTGAATTAAATTACCAGATGATGCATTTTATTAAATTATTTACCATAAATTACCCATAAACATGTTCTCATATACATTAGATGATATTAATAATCAATATTTAAAAATTCACCTACCCTACACTTTTAAATAAATAAAGGTTTTAAAACACATTGTTAAATAAATTTGTTTAATAAATTAAGTTTCATTTTAGCACAGTGGAATAACACTTTTCCCCAGAATGCTCTAATTTACTCTAATCTCTTCAAAATTTAGTAAATTAAGCATAATTAGTCAAAATTACTGATGCAATCATTGTGTTGTCAAAAATTTGTTTTGGACAAAAAATGTTTCCTCCATTGTGTGACTTTTGAATTTCTTTGAATTGCAGTTCAGTAAATTCCTCATCTTGTCACTCTGATTCAGTTAGGGTGTAGTTGAATTTAATTCATATCCAACCCATGAACTGAAGGAAAGATAAATGTTAAATTCTGCATTGTGTCCTGGTGTTCAGACCTGGGCGATGCGGTGATGCTGTAGGTTGATGACTCGAGACATGGCCATCTGCATACTGCCGAAAACAGCTACCACTTCTAGCTTCTTATCATCAAACGATGGAGCTCCAAAATTCTACACAAATACAACAGCAGACAATATTACAAAATGCCCACCGCTGAACCACATTCTCATCATCTGAACTATACCTTATTTACACAGATCTATATCTATCTATCTTAATCTATATGTTTTAAGATAAGCAACTTAAACTACATGAAACACAGGAAGGACCAGATGTCTTATGTGCACACTCTGACTCTTCGTGGGAAATTATCTGTTACAGTGATGTAAGTTAGAGATTAGATAGCACAAACAGTATCACTCCAGGTAGGATGGTTATCCTCTGTAATATGTGTACATTTTTTTCACACATATATTGCATGAGCAAGAGCTTAAAATGTATCTATTTACTAGACTTCAGTGTACTTTTATTATCATACTTATTGCATTTTCACTGTTCAGTGCTCTTTAACACTCTCATCTTTTTCTATTTTCCACCATTTATTCCCCAAACCTGTTTCATACTGATTCCTGTTTATATGTCACAATGCACTCTGTCACACTGACAATTTGTTCTTGAAAAATGATGAAAGGATGTTGATGGATTGATGAGTGGTTGTAAATGTGGTTGATGCATTTTGAAAGTCATATCTGCAGGAAGAAAGTCTGGCCAGGAGCCACTGTTTATTGACAGCTCAGAACATTAAAAAGATGCACTGAAGATAAATGAATGGCACAGATTCATTTGTTTAACTCTGATTTTTCACTTTGTTGAACCGAACTGCCCTCCGGAAAGTAAAGTTATAAGTTCTAAACTGAAATTCGTTTGCACTGATGGACTCACATTGTCCTCTTTGGTGCCACCCCAGAAATTAATGCCTCCTGCATAGCTTGGGATGTTCAAAACAGCAAGACCCTGAAGACTCGGCAAGGACATGGGCACTCCATCACACTGCACACAAAAAGAGAGAGGGACAGAGAGTGTTACATGATGTACTGTATAGCTTCTCAGAACACTTGAAACATGAAAACACAGGTGAAAAATACATCTACGCATAAACACACAGTGGCAGAGCATCATTTATAGTATGTGAAGTGAAGTAAATGGTACAAAGACTACTTCCTCTTCCCATTAAAGGTCAGAAAAGGGAGAAATGCATTCAGCCCAAATGTCAACATCATGCATTCCCTTTCTCTCTGTCTGCAAGCTCGTACCTCCAGCTGGACTCTTTGTTCCAGGTTCTTGTAGGTTTTTTGCACCAGTTCTTTGGTCCCTAGCACTCCATACCACATCATGTTTTTAGTGCGACTACTGTAATAAAAAGAAAAAAAAAGATTTCACTGTTTTAGTCAGCATTATATAAACACAGCATTATCACAACAACAACAAACAAAACAAGTTTTTTGAATAAAAATTAACAATAAAAGTAAAACTGTAACTAGTAATACCAATGCCTCTGCAAGGCATTTTTACATGGATTTAATGAATTGTATTCAGCAATTCTCAAACATTTCTCCTCTCTTACCTGCACTTTTTGGGGTGCTCGTCTCTCTTGTTATTGAACTCCAAAGATATTTTGGCATCCAGCCCGATGCCAAAATAGTTATTCATCACACACTTTTCTGTGCACTGCCTGTGGAACAGAGAGACAAGTATGATGAATTGTGTAAGCTGAGTCACAAAAGGACTGACTTATGAATAAAAAAGTTTTTTGGAGTGCTAAATAAACAGGAAAGGTGGATGTATTCATCATACATCATTCAAATGAAAATTTATTCATTTATAGATGAAACTGCTGCAATGTCACTGTATCTTATAGTGATGGATATGAGGAGCGCAGCCTTGGTGAGCATAAGAAACGTCTTTCAAAAAAACTAAAAATGTTACATTTTCAGTTAATCTAGAACAACTCTTTTCAGCTATATAATTATGTAAATAATGCTAACATTGTAGACATGAGCCCTATAGCCTATATATAGAAAGGTGTCTACTGAAGAACTATGTATGGACTATATGAAAACAGATTTATGTCCACTGTACGGTGTACATTTCAGGACATCCTCAGTCATACAATGAAAAGGCATCATGCCTCAGACTAAAAGGATTCAGACACTGAACAAACCGGCATCATGCCTCAGACTAAAAGGATTCAGACACTGAACAAACCGGCATTGCGCCTCAGACTGAAAGGCTTCAGGTCTCAGGAAATATGACGTCAGGTGTAAGGTCTTCTACAATTAGGCATCAGATGAAACTGACTCAGATAAAAAAAAGGCACCAGACGAAACAGACTCAGACATAAAGGCATCAGGAAGCGAATTGCCCCGTATCAATGTGACACCACATGCACGCAGTTTCTAACTGTTAAATGTTACACGCACACACACCTTACATCGATTTGGGAATAGTTACAGTTAAATATAAAAAAGGGGGAGAAAGAAAAATACAACTGAAGATGGCATTATGATGGGATAAAAGCCAATAGAAAGTTATACAAAAAAACAAAACAAAAAAACTGATGCCTTTTAGGCTGAGTCCATTTCGTTGAATGCCTTTTATTCTGAGACTGTTTCGTCTGATGCCTAATTGTACGAGACCTGACACCTGATGTCATTTTTCCTGAGAACTAAAGCCTTTCAGTTGGAGGCGCAATGCCGGTTTGTCCAATGACTGAAGCCTTTTAGTCTGAGGCATGACGCCTTTTCGTTGTATGACTGAGGTCTGAGGATGTCCTAAAATGTACACCGTACCACTGAGACTGTGATGGATTAGTGTGTCGGTAAGTGGAATAGCAAACACTGTGGGATATTACACTGTCAACATGGTTTTAGAACTACTGGAGCCTAAGATGTCATTACGGCACTACTCTGGAGAAAGATAAGAGCTGTGTTGTGTGTGTTTGCACAGTCTTACACAGACTCTTCAGTGAAAAGCACAGTGCTGAAGCTCTCTGACTTCTCCAGTAATATAGGGGTTGTAGTGGTTGGACTCAATGTGTTTTGACCTGTCATTGAAAAGAAGGAACAGAAGAGTGAGAGAGAGAAGTGCAAAATTCAGCCATAAGAAAAAAACCTAGAATCACTACAAAAACTTCACTAGTAATAGTACAATAATAAAAACTGTAGCAAACTGTTCTGAAAAAAAGCTTCTAAATGAATACTGTGAACTGCAAATTTCATGAGACTACTAAAAAGAATATTTCTTATAAATAAAACTCTAATTTCTATAAAATCACTTGAGTAACACCTTACGTAACTGATTTGAGTAAAACCAATTAAACACACATTAATTAACACATACAAATCTTTTACAGTCTATAGTACTACACAAAGTATTTGAGTAGTTTGCATGTGAATTTCAAGCTTAAAAACTCATTTCCAGTTGACTGAACAAATACTTGTCAATTAAAGCTAAAGTTATTTTCTTTGAAAGAACTCAAATTAAATTAAACTCAATTGATTACACACATTTGTTCAGTAACAGACAAGAGAAGATTTAGTAAAACTAGCATCTGTAAAAGTTTTACTTCTTTTTTAGACTACTAATTCCATGTGATTCATTTCATGCGTTCATGTGACAGTGATTTATATTAAGAAATATTACATAATTATATTTTGATGTAAATCAAAATATAAGTTAAAAATAAAACAGTTCTTCATGCAAAATGGGTTGTTTAGTGCTGCCCTTTATGTGAGCAAATGCAGTGTTACGCATGTTGATATAGTTGATGTTGCTCCTTCAAGTGATCCTTGGCCTTTTCTTTTTTCACCTCTCCCTGCTTACACAGACAGTTCTGAGGGACGACCTTTTCTAGACAGTGTCTGGGTTGCATGATGTAATTTCCACTTCCACCAGGGCATACAAACATATAATTATTTTTGTATCCTCCCAATTAAAACATTTAATTTTATGTCTTCTGTATTTGGAATGCTCTTTAGTCTGAATTTCTACAGCTGACCTTCATATTCACCAAAATGAGTACTGATCCTTTAACCGTGGGGTTTTAATTCAGGGACTTTGGTGGTTGTTTTAATGATCCTCAGACCATCTGCAATTTTCATTCTTGTAAAGGTTTGCAATTGAGTTAAGAACATCTGTCATATATCAAAACGCCAATATTTGAATGAGCTACAGCAGAGGAAAATCTTGAGAAGACTGAGGATCCAATTACTAGGCAACATCTAGGAATATTCATGAACTGAGTTCGTCACTCACGTGGCTCTGCCTCTTTGAGGTCCTCACTGCTGCCTCTTTTGATTGATGAGCAGGAGGACATTCTCTGTACCTGGGTGTGTCTGTTCTGCTCATCCACCACTGAGAGAGAGCAATCAACAGCAATCTAATTAAATATTGGGTAAAGTGTCCCAGAAGCCACTATAACATGCTGTGTACTTTCCTGTACATTTGCAAGCCACAGATCTTAGTTTTACCTTATTTAAATGCAATCACGGTAAACAGTAGAAAGTAAGAGGTAAAATGTTATTCACTGAAGCCTTTTTGTGTTTTTCTCTCTGGGCATGTTTTGAACATGTTATCTCACAATTATCTTCACGAAGTACAAGTACACGAAGTTTAGCCTTACAGTACTCTACAATGCTTGAATGATGTTTTCTTTGATGTTTATTCTATATTTTCTAACACTAGCCCAAAATACAATGACTTTCCACTTCCACAGAAGAATGCACTCCTATATGGTGAAGAATTACCTTTTTCTGCCTGATCTATGATTTGTCGGAGTGCTTTCTTTAGGCTGTTGGCCCTCAGCATCAGCTGCTCTCTTGATCTGAAGGGTCTGGAATGATCAGCGTCGCTCTCGTCTGGTGAGATGGACCCAGCTGGTACCAGCTGGGCATTGGCGTCTTCGCTGAGAGCCTTAACCAAAGAGTCCAACTTCTCGTTCAACATGGCACACTGAGATAGACACACAAGAACAAAGCAAAACAGTTTTCTTGGTTTCTGCTGAGTTTATAAAAAAACCAAACACATTTAACTGACTCTTCATTTAACTGTTTATTTGACTGTTTGTTTAGCTGTTCATTTAATCTTTTGACTGTTAATTCATTCATTATTTGACTGTTCATTTGGCTCATTGTTTGTTAATTTTACTTAACTTTTGATTGTTCCTTTGGCTTATTAATTGACTGTTTGTTTAACTCTTCATTTGTCTATTTAACCATTCACATGTTCTTTTGACTCATCGTTTAACTGTTTGCTCACAATAAAAAGAAGAAGAAGAAAAAAAACCCCACACAAGTCTCCTGCTTTACCTTTTTTGCCATAGCATCAGCCTCCTCTTTATTCTCTGTGGCCCGTTCATAAGCTTTGCCGACCTCAGTCACAAAATCATTAACTGTCCCACAAAGAAACCTGTGAATGAAAGAGATAGGAAGACAAAATGTAGAGGTTCAAAAGGATGTTTAAAAAAATTATATTCATATACTATAAACATAACCCTAACAACACATTTATAAACACAAACCAACTGTTTACTCACTTAGCAGATGATATAACATCACTGTGTTTGTCAGAGTCCAGGATTTTGGTCAAGTGAGTGGCAACAGAATCAGCATATTGTGTAATCTGGATTTCAAAAACATCATTTTAAAGCGAAAAATCTCATTTAAACACAGTTTACACTTCTGTTCTAAGGTTTGGGGTTAGTAAGATTTTTTTTTATTATTGTTTTTAAAGAAGTATCACAAAAATACAGTAAAAACAGTTCTTTCAACTCTTACAAAAATGCTTCTTATTATTATCAATGTTGAAAACGGTTGTGCTGCTTAATATATTTGTGGAAACCGTGATGCATTTTTTTCTGGATTCTTTCATAAATAGAAGGCATATATTAAAAACAGCATTTATTTGATAAAATAATTTTTGAAACAATTAATTTTTTTGCTACTTTTAATCAATACAATGCATCGTTGCTGAATAAAAGTATTCCTGACCCCATGCTTTTGCATGGTAGTGTACTGTAACGTCTTAAAAGGGGATGAGTATTCACATTAAAAAAAAAAATGATGTTCATTTTGTAATATTACTTATGTATTTATGCATTTGAAGGTCACCTGTAGGGGGGAGTCTAATGGGTCCTCCTCCTTTACAATCGCTGGAGTCTGTTTAGTGGGCACTTCATAGGTCATCACACTCCATCTGGGACACACACATTCAGAAACAGAGAGATGAGTTTGTTGAGAGTCATTCATCCACTCATTCTCCTTCTTTCTCTTTGTCTCTCACCTGTCCAGCATCTTGGTTGTAGCTCTCTCCAGTTTCTCCAGTATCTGCAGCAGCTGAGCATCATCATCACAGAGTCCTCCCCATCCCAGCACACGCGCCAGGTCATTTCCTGTGCCCAGCGGTAACACGCCCAGCTGGCACTGTTACACAACACAACACAATAAGAGTGTACTTCTGGCTACTTCAAGAGCTAAAGATGACACAAAATAAAAATGGACCCTATGTACAATATCGTTCAAGAGTTTTTAAAGAAGTCTCTGATCATTTTTTCAGGATTCTTTAATGAATAGAAGCATTTATTTGAAATCTTTTGTAACATTATAAATGTCTGTAATGTCACTTTTGTTAATTTAATGTATCCTTGATGAATAAAAATACTAATTGCTTTCAGAAAAAAAGAAAAAGAAGAGAGTAAACTGTATGCGAACCCGAGCGCAATTCAGATTGCTGCGAGCTTTGTCAAGAGTAATATCACCTAAAATACTATATCATACACATTTTCTACTATTTAAATGTTTTAAACCTACAACAAGGTATGATATGATACACAAATGAGTATAAACTTTATGAATGAAATAAGAACAGCGTGATCACAAATCAAATAGCTGTGATGCTGTCTCTGAGTGTCTCTCAAAAATTAGAGCTTTGACAAGAGTATTATCAACTAAGATACTACAAAATACACATTTTCTACTACTGGATATGTTTATTTAAATATTTTAAACCTTGTACAATATGATATGTTTATCTGTCTCACTCTCTCACGGAGAAGGCAAACATTTACGTATTCTTTATTATTTGTTCAGGTTTGAATTTGTATGGATAGTAAAAGTTGTCTTAGCAATTTTCAACTATTGAATATTTTTTTTTATGTTCTCTAATCATCTATTTTATATCCTATTATTTGAGGTTGTGGATGATCAAATAAAAAAGTAAATAAATAAAGATTTTTCCCCTTTTATTCAATATTTAGTTTTATTGTTTTAACTACATGATATTTCAATAAATGTTATATTTATAATAAAAAAAAAGAATAATTTTATGAGTTATACAAGGCATTTGTTAAATGAAAACTAAGGAAACAGAATTACATTTAAAACAAGCCTCTCATGTTAATTTCACGAACTTCCAGTTAAAACCCTGCCCACTTTAGGATTTTCCGAATACAGATACAAATAATTTTTAAGATTGTAACAAATTCAGATACAGATATGACACCACTGCACACCCCAAGTGCACGCTTTCATAATCTTTCATTAAAATGTAAGAACTTTATTCTGGTTATTCTGACCTGTTTGTGCAGACTGAGTTTGTCCAGTTCTGAAAGAACCCAGCCCACGCTCCCATCTCCACCACACACTAGAATACGAAAGGTCTCAAACTTCTGGAAGAGACGAAGCCTGTACACATAAACAAAAAAATAACACAACAATTATGGTCCAGAGGGCAAATTCACTTTGCCAACAAAATTGTGTGTTCAAAACAGAACACTACTAAAGCTGCACTAAGATTAAAAGTACATCATGTGACGTACTAAGAATGTTACAGCTATTAAATAAAAATGTTGGGTTATTTTAAAAGCTAAGCTACTGCAAATGATTCCTGACAGTTTAAATGCCTTACAAAGTCTTTTAATTGATATTGCAGCATGTTATCAGCAGACATTGATCTCACCCCAGCTGTGGGCCACCGTTCATGAGGTCAAAGACCTGCGCAGGGTTCAGAAGCTGCCTAAACCTGCGAAGGAACTTGACGCCCTGGTTGTCACCACTCTTACTGTTCACCAGCACCAGTAGAGGACTCGAGCAGGATGGAATGGTGGCCTTCCAGAAGCCTGCAGTGAGCAAGGGATAATGAAGAAGGACAATGGAGGGATAGGAGAGGGGGAGAGGGAGTGGGAATAAGAGAAGGAGAGGAGAGGAAAAGAACTTGGGAGGGGTGTCATGTTTTGAAATGTAACCATCTTTAACCACTGTCTCTTTAAGAACGTAACTAACATCAAGAATGACTTTCGCTGCATCCCAAATCGCATACTTTCCAACTATATAGTAGTAAAAAAAAGTATGTCCGAATTCACAAGAGAAGGCAAAAAGTACCCGGATGACCTACTTTTTCTGACGAGATTCTGAAGTGTGCATATGATGGACACTTTACTATCCCATGAGGCCACAGGAGAGGATTTATGAATGGCAGTGAAGCGACGCAACTGACACCGATAGGTGACGTGATAAGGGCAAAAGAACTTACTTTTTTAGTGGTCGTGAAGTAATTACTTGTTCAAAATAAGTACCTACTCAAGATTCAATGTATGCGATTTCGAAAGCAGCCCATGTTATGCAAAAGCAGTATGCAAAAGTTTGAGTTCTGTAAGATGTTTTTATGTTTTTAAAAGAAGTCACAAAGGCTCCATTTATTTGATCAAAAATACAGTAAAAACAGTAAAATTGTGAAATATTATTACAATTTAAAGTTACTGTTTTTTTATATTTAATTTTGTGCTACTTAATGTTTTGTGGAAACCGCGATACATTTAATTTAATTAAGGATTCTTTGATAAATAGAAAGTTAAAAAGAACAGCATATATTTGAAAAATATTTTTGTAACAATGTAAATCTTTGTCTCTTTTGATCATTTTATTACATCTTTGCTGAATAAAAGTAATAATTTCTTTTGAAAAAAGAGAAATCTCACTGACCTCAAACCTTTAAATGGTAGAGTAAATAATATATATTAAGTAATGAAATAACAGGAATAACATTCAATGGTATTTTTAACTGGCATACTGTAGTGATGATTATGTTTGATCTAAATAATGTCATTTGCAACAAAAAGCATATGACAATGCGTTACGGAGACAGCTAAGCTGATGCAGTTGCCAGGGCAACCCTTACCGTCAGAGTCGATGCTGTTGAGTGCAGTGGGTGGAATGATGGAGACCTTACATTGACCTAGAGGACAAACCTTTCCCAACTGCTCCTTACAGCTATTATGCACCTACACACAGGGAATGTATAGAAAGACACATTAATGGCTACTCACAGACAGTCGAATACCCATCGTTGTAACAGATGGAGACACACTGGTTACACAAGGTAAACACACCTGTATAAATATGATGTCATATTATTTCCTGTAAACTCTGGGTGTTTATATGGTATTTCTAGTTGTTATGGTTACAGAGTGAAGTGTGTATGATGCAATATTGTGGGTGATACACAGCACTGTGATCGGTTTTACAGAGTGGGCAGGAAGGTGACGTACGATGGCTTTGCACCAGAGGCACCGCCAGTCCTGTAGTCGGCGGACGCTGCCACAGTTTCGGTCGCACACCACACACTTAGCACTAACCGGCAGGTTCCCCTCCAACCACTGGTGAGGCATTGATACCTGTACACACAAACACACTAATTTAGGTACAGAATACCACTGAGACCATATGCAAGTATAAGTTAAAAGATTCACTTACCCCATCCTCATCCTCAATGATGTCATTTCCTATAGACGCCAGAGTGGTCCACTTACAGTTATTTGTGGATCGTACGGCACAGCGCTTGTGGGCTTTGAATTTACACACTAACACACATATTGAGAAAAGATGACATTAAACAGATCATCAGTTGAACGTGATAACAGGCTAAGGGCATTGTTCATATTTATGAGTCATTGATTACGCTCTAAACAAACAACGTCATTGTTCGTTCTACGAGCAGAATAAACAACGCATGAAAAAGTAAATGGCACCAAAAGGAAGAATTCAAACAAACTGTTCATAAAGAATAAGAGAGCAAAATAAACAATATGGGAAACATGAAACACTTAGACAATACAAAAAAGCTTTGTGTTTATGTTTACCTTCACAGGAAAGACCATGAGAGGTGACCCCCGGCAGAGCCTCTCGACACACGTTGCAAAAGGTGGGCCGAGCGTGAGAGCAGGCGTACCAGTTATGCATCCCTGAGAAGTGCTCCATGTTAAACTGACTGGCCTGTGATCAGTAAAATCATGTCAACATCACTGCACTATAAATACACATACAAATAATAAGATCTGCAGTGGTTCTCAACCAGGGGGCCTCAACAAGCTTCCAAGGGGGCCTCAACATGAGGCTACGCTCACACTGCCAGTTTTTGGGATTGACAACGGCATTTACTTACAGGTGTGAGTCTCAAAATGTCCTATTCAAACAGTCTGTATGAATGTGCAAACGGGAGTCAAGCCCATATTCTATTACCAGTAACCATAGCGACAGTGACCAAAGTAATATCAAAGATGCAACGTCCATAAAACTGAAAAGTATTATCACTTTTGACACGATAAAGGTGACGATGTGATGATACATGGGGCAAATTTTTGAGCAATGTTGCCAGGCAATGTTGGCGAGCAATGTTGTTTGGGCACTTTCCCATTGAGAATGAGCAACGATTTTCTATCTGGATACTTTAGATAGGTTGTGGGCAATTTTTTTAGATCCTCCAATCAGAATGCTAGCAGCCGGCAACATTTCCCATCAATGTTTGCTCAAAAAGTGGCCCCGTGTATCACACCTTCAGAATCCAGACACAAGTTCCAAAGCAGCTTTACAGAAAATGCATGTGCCTACATTACAATTTAGAGTGATCTGTTATTATCAGAGGTGACTGTGTCGAAGTAATGTTATCATGCAGTTAGCTTATGTAATGTATTAATTTTAGGCAGAATGAATGAGCTCATTGCAGTAATTATTACAAGTTGTGAACATAATGATTACAATATATAGACAATTTTTAACTGAACCTTTAAATGATTTTGGATGGGTTTAAAGGTGAAGGTTCAGACACTGACCTCATAAGTCTCCCATTTCTGTACAGACTTCAAAGCACTGATCCAGTCTTCCATCTCCTTCCTGCTCTCCGCACACAACATCAGCTTACGGAATGGAGTGATAACCTGGGAGAGAAAGAGAGACATATAAAAAGTGTGAGCTAGAAAAGAACCAGCTAATGAATGGAGCTGTGTCTCAAAATTTAGTGAGATACCAACATAAATCTAGACATATTTTAAAAAAAATGGTTTGCTAGGTTTTGATAAAGCCATTGAAAAGAGGTTTTGCTTACTGTGAAACTGTTGTTGATGTTTTTGGTGCTGGTCTCGGCCACGCTGGCATCTGAGAGGTCGACCTCATCAAATATGAGAGACTACAACAATAAAGTAGCATGTTTTTGTCACCAACAAACACTGAAACAATCACCTATGTTCAGCACCACCTGAGGTTCAATGTACCCCAGAGGGACCATGCTTTTACCTTTGAATCTTTGGCATAGTAGAGAGTTCTGCCTCGCAGTTTAAAATATCTCCTCTTCCATCTCTGAAAAGAGCTGGTCTGTTTTAGTAGAAGACCCTCCTTTACACTCTTCTACAAAACAATGCAAAGAAAGAAAAAAGAAATTAAAAATGTGTACAAGGCAGCCATTGCAAATACAACAATCTGATTTGTTTTTGTAATAGTGTTCATGTATCCCTACTTTTTTTTATAATGAAACATTTTCATGCCATGCTAGAATTGGCTATTTTTAGAAACTGCTTCATAGCCCAGTGGATTTACTGGTGTTCATAAATTGCTTCTTTTGCATGTGCATGAAATTCAGTTTTCTGTTTGTTATACTGAATCATTATAAGAAATGAACACACAAACCCCTGAGGCTCCAACTTGCATTAACAATCCCGTACTTCAAAAACAATGGCTTATCACCAGGCCCAGCTGGAATTGGTGGACTTTTTTTCTGCTCTTTCTGGTTTTAAACATGATTATACTCTTATTGGTATACGAAAGTATAAAATTAGACAGAATATGTATTAAACAAACATGCATGGGTTGGTTAAAGGGATAGTTCACCCAAAAATGAAAATTCTGTCATCATTTACTCACCCTCAAATTTTTGCATAACAGATTTTTACACAAATTGCCAATTACTTCAGGGGAAAACACTTATAAGGACTTGCATGTTTATTGGTAAAACTATCTATGAGCCGCTATAAGATTTAACATAGCAACACCATCAAAACCAGTCTGATCTCTCTGTAACGCTTTCCTTCTCCCCTTCCTTAATTGTTTATAAGAAAACACTGGTTTATCGTGAAGGCATTACGGTAAGCATATAATAAAACCTGATCTGTCACCTAGCAAAATTCCCGACTCAAGTGCCAAATACAGTGAAGGAGGAGCTGCCACATCTCCATAAAGTTCACTATGTATCTCCAAATCATGAACAGGTCTTCAATTCATTTCTGTATTTCATCATAAACATTGACATTTCAGTCTGGTCTGAAGGGCAGAGTAGCTAAAAGACTTTCAAGAAGTCATCAAATACAGCTGTACTTCGTGGCACATAAGCAGTAAAATCAAATCACAATGGAGTCTGTCCTTGTCTAAACATGCAGGGCATATTCTGTGCCCTCTGATGACGTGAGATGTGGAGTGTATCGTGACAGAACACCGCCAGCAGTTCGGTCAGCAGTGAGACAGGCTGATGGGACAGAAAAGACAGCATATCTGTCTCTCGTGGTTCTGTCATGCTGAAAACAAAGAGTGCTGTTGCTAATCATTAAGGAAATAAAAGTGAGTAACCTAGCCAGGCAATCTGCCAAGAGACATGATGACGTACACGCATGAAGGGAGTGAATACACAAAGAGACAATAAGAGACGGAAGCTGGTTTGGTGGGAAAGAAAGTATCTCTGTATCTCTCTGGCTATGTTTTCACACACTCCTAATGTGACCATAATGCATTAAACAAACTACCCTGATATGTTACATAATATTGTATAATACGATATATTTTCTTATCATATGAAAATAGAAGAACTTTTAGCATTAACATTTTAACTTCTATTGTCAGTTCAAAACAATTGTCACATTTGAGACCTTATGAAAGTCAATTGAATATAGAATATATTTTAAACAATTGTGTTTTTATTTTTCTGTGTAAAAATTCATATAGTGCAATTTATAAATTATTTTATGATTTAAGGGTAAACCAGTAGTGCAATTGAATTTTGAGTTAAACTGACAAAAACGGCATGAATTTCATCATAGCTGCTCACACTGTCAACTTTGAAGAAAATCAGATAGGCCTATACAGTTTTACATAAAAAAAATGTCTCAGATCAGAATTTAAAATGTTAATTTCAATGTGATCTGTTAGGTCACATCTGAGGATTTGAGCCACATTCAGCTGCAATGTCAATGTAACCTCTGAGTCACTTTTGCAGGTGATTATACTCTCTATGTCCCTTTCAAAGGTGTCTCATTTTCTCCACCATGACTCCCAGCAGGGCTCATAAATATATGTGAATTGCCCCCAGAAGGTAGTTAAATCTGCCCAAACCTCCATTTGATAGGATAAATTAAATAATGTTTCCTTTGAGAAGTAGATGTAGGGATTTGTTTAGTCAAAGGTTTTTATATTTAGATTAATAAAAAAATAACATAAGTATATAGTATGCATGTTCTCATTATGTATGTATGTGGGTCAGGTTTTGCTATTTTTGTAGGAACCAAATTTCCCCATAAGGACAGTAAAATTTAAAATCAATTACATTATGGAAACAAAAAATCCTTTTTTGCAAGGGTTAGGTTTAGAAGTGAAGGGTTGCATATATTCTAGAACATATAACTAGGTCAAAAAACAATAAAAAAGTCACAGAAAAGACATTAAAAAATGTGTATGTAATATGACGAAATACTTTATGGTGGTGTGTGTGTGTAAGCTTGTCGAACGTGATTTCCTCCAAGTACAACATGTCCTGGATCAACATCTTTGTTGATCCTGGAGCAACATTTCAATCAACCAATCAGATTTTTACAACCAGGGTTAGGTTAGGTTTTCGACAGTGTTATTCACCTATCATTTCCCTCTGATTTTAAAGATAAGTTATGGGTAGGGTTAGATTTAGGGGTAGGGATAGGGTTAGGACTACATTTTTGGACTGGAATGTTGTTCCAGGATCAACAAAATCACGGTGACCATGCAGTCTTAAACTTCTGGATATCTGCCAGTGAAGCTTCCCTATACAACAAGACAAACATCAGACCCAGACATCACTCGCTCCATCCTTCCAGAACAGAGCTGGTTTCACATTCATAAAAGATGAGGACATCTCTGATCCATCACAGTGTGCAAGCACACACACACACACACACACACACACACGCACGCACGTACACACGCACACACACACACACGCATGCACACACACACACACAGGTTCCTCTTAGTGAGGAAATTACATAGGCGTAATGGTTTTTATACTGTACAAACTGTACATTTTATCCCCTTACACTATCCCTACTCCTAAACCTACCCATCACAGAAAACATTCTTCATTTTTAATAAAACATTGTTTAGTTTGTTTTTAAAGCTATTTTAAATATGAGGACTCATGAAATGTCCTCATATTTCATGTTTACATCGTAATACCAGTGTAATACCCATGTCATTATACAAATTTGTGTCCTCATAAATCACAAAAAGGCACACACACACACACACACACACACACACACACACACACACACACACACACACAGTGATGTCAGATGGTGACTCAGAGGAATCTCACAATGATTGCTATTTTTGTTTAATCTCTACCTCTTCCTCTCCTAATCCTCCTCTCTCTCTCTTTTAGTTCCTCTCAAATCCTCAGTTTCTGTATTCACCCTGCTCTTCTATTTTTCATTTCTCTCTTCTTTCTTGCGTCACTTCGGCTCTCCCTGTTCATTCCCTTCTCTGTTTGCTGTCATTCTCTCCTCCTTTTTTTATCCTCCTCTTTTGTCCTCTCTCTCTCATCTGAAGGGCACAGCGCCTCTGCAATGCCCTACATAGAGCTGGAACTACAAATCCCATGATTCCTTTCAGCAAAGCTGATTAGATCCAAGGAGATATAAAACCTGGAGAGCTATCTGCTCTCAGTACACAGACTGGATGCTTCCATTTTTACTTCATTTGTAAGAGTTGTGATGTTGGCAGGGGCGTACTGATTTGAAATATGTCAGAAACACTGATATTTAGAGAGAGAGAGAGAGAGAGAGAGATCAGTGAGTGGTAAGCAAGTCTTTAGCGAATGTTGTTAATCACTTAACTTTAACTTTACTAAATCACTTAACTAGTTTTGATATACAAAGATTTAAAAAAAAAAAATTCAGATATTTTGGGTTTATTGTTCACAGCATAATTATTTTGTTTTGTTTAGGCGACTTTTATGTTTCCTTGAATGCGTGACGTGTCATAATAACAAACGCCTGACATACAAGGCTTAAGACTAGTCCCAGACTGAAATGCATGTCTGAGCTGTTTTAATTGAAAGCAACTTGTCAGTGCCATTGTTTTGTCTCAAGATGCACACCATGCACACAAAATGTTTTTTTTTTTTTTTTCCCTAAGGCATGTTTTTAAAAGCCACTTAAATACCTTAATTACACTAAGGCCTTGTCCTGGCTGAATCAAAGACCTGTCTGTGAAACTGGGCCAAAGTATATTTGTGTAATTTGACATATTCTGAGATTGCATTTCACTGTTTTTATTCATTTTGAGGAATAATGACTATGTTTTGTGCAAATGAGATGAGTAATTGTATGCTCACATTTAGTCAAGAGCTACAAGTACCACTAGCCCTGCACATTTTGTATGTCTCATCTATCACACCTGGTTCAACTCATGGGCTCATTAGTAGAGACTGCAAGGCCTGAAATGGGTGTGTCAGATATAGCAAAGAGTATAGAACCCAAGAGGCGAAACTCTGATGCTTTTTGGGTAATACCCATGAGGAGGCGCTTCGGTAGCGCGGCAGCCCTTTTGGGGTGAAAATGTCAACTGTACAATAGAATCCATCACATTTTATGCACCCAAAATCGGCGAATATTACAGCCAAATCAGAAACACAATATAAAATTTCTCAAATTCAGTAAATTTTATAACACCTACAGTAAATGTTGTATTGTCTTAACCTATATATGTTTTATGTGGTCAGTTGTGGAGTCCAACCATTACACATCGAAGTAACGTAGTTAGCCTACTTTTTTGAGTATTTCCATTTTATGCAACTTTACATATTTACTATTAATAGTAAATTAATACATTTATAATTGATAAAGTTAAGATCATTATGTTTGTAGCGTGATCCAGGGGATTAAAACGTATATAGGCAGACCTAGTGGAGAAAGTCCGTAAAAATAAGGCACAATGTACTGTATAAATATGAAGGAATTTTCTGTATTTGTATTTTACAGGTGATTTACCTGTATTTTGAATTAAGGTTTGCATTAGGTTGTGTTTTAATGATTAACGGAAAATTCCGTAAAATTCCTGGCAGAAAATTACCAGTACATTTTCCGTTTCCATTTTTTTGTTTACATAGTCTTGCTTTAATGGACATTAATATAAGACAACACTGCAAAAACAGTTTCTGTCAAGCTGTTATATTCTATTATATATTTATTGTCCGCAGTTGATGACGCTTTAAGGTGACGCTCGAGTAATCAAGGACATTCCAATATACAAATAACATTTTCTTTAATTCCTCTGTCCTCGTTTTTTTTTTTCCTTTTATCCTCTCCTCACATCCTACAAGGGGGAAAAGAGACACGAGGAAAGGAAGCAAGGAATGGAAACGAGAAAGCACAAATAAGAAATGAGAAGCACCCCAGGACAGGTTTGAGAACCACTGCACTAGTCTGTTGTTCCCATGCAAATGCATGGCCTTATGGTGCTTCTGTGGTGTGAAAAATAATAATTTAGTTCAATTCAGGTTTTCTCTGCTCTGAAATTAACCTACTTTTTTTTCTAAACTATGGCTTTTGCTTAAGAAATATTACTGAAATACTTCTTTTAAAAAAACTATTGAGATTTATGTCATCCTCTGACCTCTGAATTGCTTTTGAAGTGTATCTGAGTGTCTTTTTAAGTCAAAGCAGTACAGCTATTAGAACAATCATGTGTCATTATAATTATAATGTGACTCCAACGCTGTAGCAAATATGCAATTTGTGATAGTGAAAAAGAGAGAGAGAGAAAGATAAGGGAGCAATTGGAGAAAATGAAAAAGAAAGCATATAGTCCTCAAAATATTGAATCCCAGTGCAATAAAAGCATAATGAACAAATTTGTATACTCCAAAAAAATCATTCTTTTCATTCGAGAGATAAATAAAATCAAATGCAGGGAATCTTAATCAAGTCTCCATTTAGAAGAAATCAACCAGAGAGTGAGTGAGACAAAAATGCCAAATGCTTAAAATGAGTAAATCAAAATACAGTATACATGTTTCCCGTTCTGACCTTAATTGAAAGAATAGCACTGCTTGTATGTGTCTTAGAATGGCTAAATACAATCACCTGAAAATCATAGCTCAATTTCAGTCTATCACCCTTATCTATTAGTTGCCACGGAAACACCAATGAACTGTCAGCAAACAAAGCTGTCATTCAAACAGTCAGCGTTCCAAAGGCGTGAACAAACATTGTGCAGCACTAACAGCATGCAGGGCAATAACCTACACTACCCAGAAACATAGGTCAACATTGTTTTGATATTTTCTATAAAAAATAATGAAGACACTTTCTTTGTTCAGCACAGATCTTAATCATTAAAAACCCAGACTGTTTTTTCCCTTAAGAAATCCCTTGTTGATTCACATATAAAACATCCTCTTTTGCTCCTTCTGGACATTTCATAAATAATTACAGAACTGGGCTGATGCTGAGATCTCTAAAGCTTTGTTCAGACAGGTAGGAAAAATCTGATGTATTTGGACATACAGTTTCTGACTCATCGGTCTATGGCAGAGAACCAAATGAAATCTGATTTTTAAATCACAGCCATATACAGTTTGAAATCTGATCAGATTTTTTTTTACAAATATGTCAGTCTGAAAGGTCAGGTTGTATTTCAAGTAATATTTTTGTGAATAATGACTTAAATATTGTTTTGCTCCACAGAAGGCTTTTATGACCTTTATGTAACATTATACAAACTACTCGACATTGTCTGGAGCTGTGTCTGCATTTAAGTCAGCAATGCCTCTGTCACGTTCTCTCATGTGCCTTGTGAGTTCATATATGAGCAGAACAAAATTTTTATTTATCCATTCTCACTGGCAGCTGCTCTCAGTTGTCATGAGTAAGTCTCTTGACATTGCGCTGACGCTTACATCACTATAGCAACTGATTCAGATATACCGGAAATTGACTACACATTCTGAACAAACAGATCAGATTGCATCACTTACCGTACAAAATGACAGTCCTTAAGATCAGATCAGATTAATATGCAGTGTGTTTGATTCCAGGCTCTGTATGTATGTGTGTCTAATAAAACAGTCTGGGTGAGATGGCACAGTCTGGTTAAAGTTGAGTTAGAGCCAGACCAATTACCCAAAGCGCCCACAGAGACTATGAGTCCCTTTCACAGCTAGTAATTAACCTAATGAACTGATTACAGCCCCTGCAGTACATCCTACGATTTTGTGTGTGCATGTGCGATCTAATTAGAGACTAAATCACACAGCCTGAGAATTTACTACCTCTGAGGTGTCACCCTGGAGAAGCCAAGACTCATTCAGTAACAGTGTCAGATCCTAAACATGCAGTGTGCTAATGGAAACCGCTGCACACATCCAATTCACAGGTCGTTCATATTAGTTTTACTAAATGATGAATAAATACATCATTTGACACATTATATCACTATAATGAATGTGCATATGTTATGAAGGGCTGTACCCATAGACATAGACCACAGCCCTCCACATTCACTGATATGCGCTTTGCAATGTCCAAATCAAAACTTTTGTATTTGAGCTCACCTAAATCTTGTATATATGGTTAAATTAAATTTATTAAAACTTTAATTGATCTAAAAAGCTGTCTAAAAATAAGAGCATCATTGCATCATATCGGCATATGAGAGACAAGAGAAAAGGAGAAAGAAATGCTTTCAAGTCCTAAACGAGAGGAAGCTAGCTAAAGGAGACTGAGGAGCATGAAAGACAGAGAGTTCTTTGAACGGTAAAATGGTCATTTGATAGATGTTCCCCCCACACACCCAAGAGAGCATCTAATGCTGCAACCATGTTAGATATTAGTGTTCATTAAATGCTAAAATGAATGCATTTAAATCTGAATGAGCTGCCACATCGGAGTGTGTTGCAGACTTCAGGAGGAAGTGGCGTTTCAGAGATATGTACATGTACTGTAGACATATGTGTGATCCAATCTATAGACTGCCAGGACACATCGGTCAATGGCATGATGGGTTTTGGCTGGTGACCGAATCAGCGGAGATGAGAGAGCTAATAAATGCTAATCCTACATAACCCACCGCCACAGAAAATCAGTGTGCTTAAAGGTGCAATATGTAAGATTTTTGCAGTAAAATATCCAAAATGTTTCCAACTATTTGTAAATCGTGAGAAAATTGCAATTTTAACCAAGGCTACGGGACGTGTGAGGAGTCGCCTGTCAATTGCGTCATACCCGCGTTACCCTTGGTTTCCGGTTTTATTTTGTAGAAACCATGGAAACACCAAAGATGCTTTAATATATTACATGTTTTAATAGGCAAGGGAACAACTGTTTGGTTACATTTATAGACAGAAAACTAATTGTTTTATAGCTCAACACGTTTAGTCCTATTGTTTAAATCTAATTTTCTTGATTTTTTTTGCGAGTACCATGCTTTACCATGCCTCAGAGAAAAACTCTATTTTGTCAAGTAGCTAACATAGCATAATCAGATGCAGCTTTATTTTTAGTAACAGTAATACAGCATTTTCTCCATCATACAATACATTTTAAAATTAATTGCATGCCATTTATAAACACAAGCCATTCAGCATTTAATATCATATTCTAAAATCTTACTGCAATGTGTCTCAAACAAGTGTCTCACAGCAGCCGCCGAGCGAACGCACAAAGTAACATTATAACATAATTTTCAACACACTCAAATGTATCTAATATGATAAACAGAGCTGCATTACCTCATACTCATGACCAGAAAAGCAGAAGCGGAGCCCGCGACTGTGACATAATAAAAGTTCTGCTGCTCGTGAGGCGTGTGTTGCGCAATCGCTCCAGCTGCCTCGTTCAGCTCCCACAACACTCGGTCCTGCTCTGCTTCATACTACAGTAACGTTAATAATCTCATCCATGAACATGATTTCTTCCCGAGTCCTACCCCAATTGTTTCCACCGGCCGTTGAGATGAAGACCACATGTCCCAAGATTCTGCGCTCAAACTTGCCGTCATCAAGCTACGCCTTTGTTTTGAATAGGCCTCTAGCGACCTCTAGCGGACAGAATTTTTACATATTGCATCTTTAATTTATTATAGTTTAGTTTTAGTTAACAATAACAACCCTGGTTTATGTTATATTTTGGATGCTGGTCCACGTGGTCATTCTTACTCATTCTATAGCTTAAAGGATAGTTCACCCAAAAATGAAAATTCTGTCATCGTTTACTTACCCTCACGTTGTTTCAAACCTGCATGTATTTCTTTCTTCTGCTGAACACAAAAGAAGGTATTTTGAAGAATATGGGTAACCAAACAGTTGATGGGCCCCACTGACTTACATAGTATATGGGGAAATACTATAGAAGACAGTGGGGCCCATCAACTGTTTGGCTACCAACATTCTTCAAAATATCTTCTTTTGTGTTCAGCAGAAGAAAGAAATACGTACAGGTCTGAAACAACGTGAGGGTGAGTAAATGATGACAGAATTTTCATTTTTAAGGTGAACTATCCCTTTGAGAAACTTAAGTTCTCTAATATTTCATTTAAGTGTCAGTTGGTATCAAAAGTTTCTTCTAAAATACCTTATGGGGATAACGAAACAAAAAAGAAATAAAAATGATCTAATTATTAACATTCAGTATGAGTACAGAGATATAAAATTAATGTGGTTAGCATAGCTCACATAATCTGGTCTCAGAAGTATCTGATAAGAAAGGTTTGACATGTTTTGGCATCATGGCAAATCCCAGCACAGTTTGTTACATTACTGAGACCTCTTCCATACAGGAGACACATATAAGATTACCAAGATCTTCAGCACTATTAAAATGGGATTATCCTTCTAAACAAACGTTTCAGTTACAGTTATTAACCTAGGATGTCTGTGATTTCATGGAATTAATTAAGGTGAGGATCATACTCAGTGCTGAGTGGTCAGGTATGACCCGGTCTGTGACTGGACTCTTCTTATGGATTAATTTTCTTTTTACATTTGAACAGCACTCAGATTTGACAAAGAAAAAAACATTGCAAACAAACTATATACTGCAATCATATACACTCTTGTCTGGACTTTAATTTTTCCATAGGTTGTGTAAGAAAAACAAAGAGATGTTTGAATTTCCCTGACTAGTTCCATCTGAGGCTTTTGTTTCAAGAGAATAAATCAGAAAAAAACTTAAGCCCTCAATTTAATTTAATTTCCATCTAGGAGAAACAATTGAGATATTACAAATATCTAATTTGAATACAAACATAATTGTACACAATTGTACACTGAATATTGATGGCTTTGAGACAAATTGCTTATGTTCCTCTATTTAAGTCACTTGCGGATAAAAGCATCAACATTTTTGACTTTAAGGCCCTTCTATTGTCCACAACAATATTTGAAGGCAATTTCTACCCAATAAAATATTTTAGAGCTTGACATACCTAGAAAGATGTATATTTGTTATATATATGTATATATATAAACAAATAATAAGAAATATCTTGATTTTTAGTCATTTCAGCTTTTTTTTCATGCTTGTTTTGTCTTATTTTAAATAATTTTAAGTCATCTTGAGGTCCCCTTGGAAGTTTGCTGAGGTCCCCTATTGGGCCCCGGCTCCCTGGTTGAGAACCACTATGCTAGATGCATAAATATAAATTGGTGATTTTCCCATGCAATGGCTATATTCATGCATAAATTTGATAAATTACATAAACAGTACATATGCATGTGTCTTTAACTGTCCAGACTGCCCAATTCTGTCATTCATTATAGGCTTAGCATTAATGCTGTGGTAATCAGATCAGCACAAACAACCATGTCCTGCTAGCCCAGATAAACCTTATGATGCACACACACACAGACACACACATCCTGCATCATGTCTCATACAAATCTAAGCCAATACACATATGCATGAATGCACAAAGCCAATAATGAATCCGCTCATGACAGGAAGAGATCATCAGACAGATGAGACCGGGATGAGTCTCACAATCAAATAAATCACATAATCACTAATATAACATTACACTAACACAGTGCTCATTGTAGAGAAAACTACACAGTAATATAAGGAATAGCCTATCCAAACCTGTGAGAAGACACTATTGCAGATTGTCTGTCCTTCTGTTGTTCTTACTGAACTGTTGGAGGTTTCCAAAAAGTCTTCCTCTCTCAAGCGATTGACATCTCCCTGCCCACCCTCATCACAGCCGAACAAGAGTGGAGCAAAGCAACACACACTGCCTGGACACAGCCCGGGCATGATGGGTGCCTTCAGCCATCAACATGTACACATACACTTTCACACAGTAACATGCTGATTTCCTTTGTGCTGCACCTGAAAGACACGCCTTCTTCTGAAAAAGAACTTCCTCTTACAGGTGAAGTGATAAGACTGCCCATCCTATCACGCCCAGACCTACCGTTTGAGAATGAAAACACACAGAGACATGTAAAGGTCTATATTAAGAACTAGAAAAACTGGTTTTGTAAGCGTCTTTATTCACAGAACTACAGGAAATCTCAAGCACCTATAAGTCAAGACAGATGTTCCTATTGGATCAGTATAGTTTTTTTTTTCTACATTTTTAAATGTCTTTACTGTCACTTTTGATCAATTTAATGCATCCTTGCTGAATAAAAGTATTAATTTCTATAATTTCTTTCTGACCCCAACATTTTGAACTGTATGAAAAATGTACACAACTGTTTTCAACACTGATAATAAAAATAAATGTTTCTTGAGCAGCAAATCAACATAATAGAATGATTTCTGAAGGATCATGTGACATTGAAGACTGGAGTAATGATGCTAGTTATTTTAAATTGTAAACATATTTCCACCATATTACTGGTTTTGTGTGTGTGTGTGTGTGTGTATATATATATATATACACTACCAGTCAAAAGTTTGGACAGATTTAATGTTTAATGTTTTAAAAAGAAGTTTCGTCTGCTCACCAAGGCTGCATTTATTTAATTAAAAAAAAAAAAATATATATATATATATATATATATATATGTATGTATAAGCATAAAATGAATGTCCTATTTGTCAACTGACGGACATGCTAAGTGGAACATTTAGAAATATCTAGTAGACATCTAAACTGTTGAACATGCCTAGAAGTGTCCGTTTTAGAAACAGGTGGGATGTAGAAAAGATGAGCAAGATGCATTTGGTGAGTGGTTGAAAAAGACAGAAATTCGGCCAGAAATACAAACAGTGAAGCATGAAGAGTGGGCTCTAATGTGATTCTCTTGTGAGTACTGGATAAGGTGACAATGTAATGAGCAAAACGCTATGTTCATCTCTTTGACAGCAAACACTGATAGACAGAGAGAGAGAATTTGTCCCTCTATCTTATATTTGTACAAACCTTGTACAAACTACATGGGTTAAGTTAAGGTCTAGGGGTAGGTTCAGGGTTAGTGCCTAGTTAGTGTCATTACTACAATCAGTACATAGTATGTTCATGCGAAACTGGACTGTAAAATAAAGTGCTACCTTATCTTCAGTTCACATCACTGTCACTCTAAACCTCCTTGTCTTGATGTGTCAGCTGTTTTACAGCCTGGAAATGAGATAAAACATCTCCTTACTGTAGCGCAAGGCTGAATGAAGGAACACATCATCCCTTATGGCTCTGTTTATGAGAATAGGATGAATGAGAGCATTTGTGGGTTGCAGTTAATTGTGAAGACACTAGAGGGCGGTAGTTGCTGGAGCTAAAGCAGTACTGCAGTTATTTGTAACTGTCTGGTACTGTCTCTGTTGAGCCCAAAAGCACTGATATACAAAAGTGTGTGCTGATCACACACACATTTACATACCCAAACACAGTGTTCACACTGGCACAATTTCACATGTGAAATACGCATTTTCACAGCTGATGTTACATGGCGGCCCATGATATTATGATGGCATGCAGGGTTGTCATAGCAACTACACTGGCCCCCTGGTTGGCGAGGAGTTCTTAAGGGCCACCAGGCCATACACACATACACACTGTAAATCAACACAAATTCCCACATCAACATGCTGGGCTAAAGGCAACCTGCTGCTGGAGAGGAAATGAAATGCTTTGTCACTTCCTGCGAGAGAGCGAAACAAACGCAGGGGGATTGGCAGAGTCACACGACATATGGAGCTAAGCCAGCTAATCTGTGTATGGAGAGAAAGAGTCCACTGCAAAATTAAACCTAATGAACCCGGCGTCAGATTTAGTGCATCAGAGTCAACATGATTCCCTCATTGGATGCACAGCAGAATTCTCTTCCGTATTTATACTGATTAAATCTGACTGGTACCAAACGTAGATTATTTTAGTATGCTATAATGATTAAAATTAGAAGAGGAAGTCGAAGGACACTGTGGAAAATTAGAACATATGAACACGTACACACACACACACACACACACACAAAGCTGCTGTGGGAGATCGCTCTAATCTTGTTGCAGAATTACTGACGACTGCTTCCAGCATACGCCACAAATCTGGGACTGATTCACATAATCTCTTGAGAGAGAGAGAGAGACTGAAGACAATGAAGTAATGAAAAGAAGACAGGTTAATTGAAGAAGAGAAGAAAGTGCAGAGTGAAAAACGAGTGCAGATCAAAACTGTTTTCATCAATCATTTCAAAATAACATTTTGCCCAAAAGAAAAATCTATGCATACAATAAAAGCAGTGACAGGAAAAATAAAATTTTAATATGTGTCAGTATTTATAATTTAAAATATTATATAAAGAAAATAAAATACAATTTAACAAGGCATTAATAAATATAAAAAATATATGACATAGAATATGTAATAAATAAAACTATGGTAATACTTAGATACAAATTTAATAGTATTAGCTGCCAGTAATTTAAACATAAAATGTTATGTAAATAAAACAAAAGTAAAATACAAAAATAAATAAATACATTATACAAAAGCATGATTCTTTAATGTAATTATTGTACTTTTTATTTTATTGTATGCAAACAAATTTAAAGGGGACATAACACACACAGTTTCTGCCAATCTCATGCTAATCTTGAGTACCTATAGAGTAGTATTGCAACCTTTATATCTCCGTAGAGTCTTTAGTTTTATCAGATTTATAAAAGACAGATAAGCTGTACCAATTATTTCTGAAAACAGTCAAGCTCCTGAAGGCGTGCCATGGGCAGAGCTAAAGAGTCACGAGCACACACACACACATCATCGCATTATCCCTAGATAACTTTTGATCCACTATACGTTCATGTTGTTTACATTATATGCACTTACGCGCTGACTGCCAACAAAACAAAACAGACATTGGATGCAGTTTTACTTACAGCCTGCAGTTCCAACACAGGATCTTTTATCGCTGGGACTGCTCCATCTTTCAATTTCAAATGATCTGCAAATCCATCGTCAAACTGGGCCTTGTTTATAAAATATTCGTCACCGAAATGCACAACTCCACAAACTGCATCCACTGTTCCTTAATGTTGGGTTCTTTGGGAAGCTGAACAAAGTTATCTTTCCCTCACAACCAAAAACATAGTTCTTTGGTAACATTGTTGATTTCGTGGTCTAGAAACAAAAATGACAAATCTTTCTCAAGCAAGTAACCCGAACGAAACACGTTGATGGGCGCGTTCTTGCTCTCTCTCTGGTTGGTGCGAGCATGCGCTTTTCTGAGAGAAGTGCCCATACAAGGAATTCCACCCTTTATGACGTCATACAGGGCCATACTCAAAAAAAAAACTTGCCGAAACTTAGACGAATCCTGAAGGAGTGTATTTGGCACAGAAATACTTTATACGTCCAACTCGTTTTTTGAAACTTTGGCCATGTTTAGCATGAGAATCCAACTCTTTAACAGTGTAAGAATGCATGAAATTGCATTATACCCGCTTTAATAGTTAAAAAATATATATATATATATATATATATATATATCAAATATATATATATTATAAAATAATGTGGAAGTAATTATAATATAAAATATTATGTAAATAAGCAAATACATAAATAAAGTTCAACTAGACATTAATGACGAAGGAATAATCCCAGATTAACAATCAATACAATGAATAAAAACATCAGCAAGGCTAGAAGAAAGAGAAGAGATTATGACTAAATAAACACAGTGTGCACCACACATACACAGTGTGAATGGAGGCTGAGGGAGAGGAAGAAAGGGACTGAGATGTTCCACATAGGTGACAACACCTACGGAGTGAACACCTGCTGATCGTGTCATGAACGCTGGACAGAACAAAGGCCTTTTGATTGAAGTCCTGTCACTGCTGTTCCCTTATGACATACACGCAAATGCTGGGATCAGTCACGACATACTCCTCAACCCTGAGTGCTCTGCCGCTTGTGCCGTCTCCACGGGAACAATTGCCAGCCATTTCTGCGGCAGAGGGATGAGTGGCGTTCCGCTAAAGAGCCCATTGTCCCTCCTCAAACTCCTCCACAACAACATTCCAGTCCTCACACAAGCTCCTGACCACCTCATTACACATGAGTGGAATATGTCTGCTGGACAGGTTTAAATGGTTGAAATACTGTCAGTAAAAGAAGAAAAAACTTTTCTTAAACTTTATTTTAAAAAGTTAAAATTTAAATTTTATTATTTATTTTTTTTTTACAAGATTGAGCGCTTAGACTTTAACCTAAAATTGTAGCATGCAAATATGCCTTGTGACCGATCATTCTATTAAAAGTCCTTGTAGTAGAAAGGGGAAACACAAGTATAAATAAATATGTTGTTCATTTAAATGTTATGTAAAGTAAAATATAATAAACTTTTTGCAATTTATATTTAAATTTAATTTTGTCAAAATACATAAGTACTTTACAGTGGCTGACAGTAGAGAAGGTTTTTACCATGTGGTTATAGCATCTACCAGTAGGGGCTAATTGTTTAAAGTCACGATGAAACAGAAGTAGCAACATATCTTTTCTTTCGTATTGTGAAATACATCCGAGTGAAACAGAATATTGAAAAAGGAAAAAAATGTAGGAGGGGACTTGATTCCATCGATTGTTATTCATCGTTTTTCCATAAAAAATGAATGCGATCTTGCGATCAGTTGTAAGAAAGGGGCGGGGTTTAAGCAGACTAAATGACTGAAGAAGTCCAGCATATGTCACCAGAGAGAAGTCTGTCGTTTCATCGGAAGATTGAGACATTTTGATAAAAATCATAAGGTACAAAAAAAGTAAAATAAATAAATAAACATACTGTATACATAGATGATTATTTACAATAAGATCTATAATATGCATTTACAGGGTTCATTTTCATGTCATGCTGACTTTAAGTGAAAGTGACATGTGAAGGCCAAATATGGTGACCCATGCATTTAAACCATCCAATTACTGCACACATATTACAAGTAGTGAGTAGTGAACACACACACTGCAAACCATGGACACACACACCAGGAGCAGTGGGTAGCCATTTGCTATGGTGCTCAGGGAGCGATTGAGGGTTAGTTGCCTTGCTCAAGGTCACCTCAGTCATTTCCTGCCGGTATTGAGAATCAAACCCACAACCGTTGGGTTACCAGTCTGACTCTTTAACCATTAGGCCATTATTGTTTTTAAGCTAACAACCCAAAACTAATTACCTGTATTCAGTTGAACGTGGTTTGATTGCGTTCCATTCTATTTAATTAAATTCAACAGAATCCAATGCACATTTTTGTATTTGTCTGTAAATAAACACTCTTACGTTAACATAGTTCATATAACCTTTGACAATGAAGTTTTGTATATTAACATAACAAATAGCTGATAATATAATGCCAGTCCAGTAAAAATGGATAAAGAGATAAAGAATAGACTGAATTATTGCTTGTGGTTGCACTGAATATCTCCATAACAGTCCCACTGTGTGTGTTGTTGTTGTTGGCAGGGTTGCCAGATCTACAATCACAAAAATTGTTTTGAAAGGCAAGCTATAAAACACAACAACCTTAATTAAGTCTTAATAAATCCCTACATCACAAACACATAAACACACTGAACACAGCGAGTCTAGTGGGAAAGATAGATTACAAACCACATACAGCTGTTGTGAATGTTAGTGCACACTCACACACAGCGGAGAAAGAGAAATCGCTGTTATAGGCTAACATTCCACTTAACCTTTCCAGTGAGACACACACACCTGACCTAGCACCTGTTCTGTGAGTGCAGGTCGCAGCTGTACACCTGTATCGTCTCGTCTCCTGACTGTGTTTAAGTGAATGTTATTATATTTTAGCATGTGAGTGTGCTCTGTGTGCGTCTTGTCAGCAGCTCTTCTCTTTACTGGCAGCGCTCGGCTTCCTCAGGCAGTGAAATATTTTTTGCTGAATTAATCAATCACAGAGCATGATTTCTATGCAGATGAATCTCTCTAGATAAGTGAAGAGAACTGAAACTTTCCAAACATTCAAATCATATCCTCTTAACGTCAACATGCATTATGAGTAAGGTTTATAATGACTGGGTTCTTCAGGATGCTGTAGGCTGATCACACCATCTGATCACACACATGCATATCCCTCTTCCACCATAATGGTGGCGGTGCCAGAGCCAGCGCTTGGCTGGGGATCTGAGGACCTTTCTCAGATCTGGTCTACTGACATTAGTTTTGAGAATATATTAAGAATTCAGCATCTTTACACAGCTCAAAGAGATTGGTATAGACAACAACTACACTTAAGATGACAGTCTTTGCTATCCATTGATGTGGCATAGCTAGGTTAACTATTTACTTATCTAGCTATTGTTAAAGTTTAGTTGGCTATTGTGTTTTGTGCATGTTTTCCCCTCTTCTACTCTTATTCCAAAGCAAATTCAACATTACACTACTGTTCTCTTTTAAGAAGTCTCTTATGCTCACCAATGCTGCAATTATTTGATCAAAAATACAGTAAAAACAGTAATATTGTGAAATATTATAACTTTTCTATTATAATATATTTTAAAATGTAATTTTAAAAATGTATTTCTGTGATGGCAGAGCTGAATTTTCAGCATCATTATGTTAGTCTTCAGGGTCACATGATTCTTCAGGAATATGCTGATTTGGTGCTCAAAAAACATTTCTTACAGTTCTGCTGCTTAACATTTTTGTGGAAACAGTGATACATTTTTCAGGATTCTTTGATGAGAGTTCAGAAAGGATAACACACATTCAAACAGTGTGTGTCCAGACTGTGAGATTCCAGAGCACCCTGTGATCTCTCCCTCTCCCCTAGTAAACCATATTGCCCAGTGCGACCAGCAGACAGTCCCAGCAGCTCATTAACGGATCAGGCCTTTCATTGATCAGCAAGCTAATTATGACTCACTCTCTCTGTCATTCTCTTTCTCTTGACAGCCAATACTGTGCTTTGTGATAGTGTTTGACGAATAGATGCGTCGTCATACAAACTACTTATTTACCAAGTCTTACATCAGTGTGGATCTTCCATCTCTCTGGTCTCTGAAGCAGGATGTGTGCCGATATCATCTTCCACAGGATAATCAGACAGGATCATATAACCTGCTCCAGTTCAATTACCGTAAACCACTCCAATCAGCTGATTCCAGCAATAACACACGGCTAGTAACGTCCAATTAGTATGTACCTATCTACTCCTATACTTCAGTCACATTTTTGTTTCTCCAACTTTCCCTTACTCTCTCCACTCACAAAAAAAGTACCAAAAAGCACAGTAGTATTACAGTGGATTTTGAACATGCACACTTGTAATACAACAGTGGTTTTTAAGTACATTGTATATACCAAAATACATGAATATAGCAATCATTCTTCATCATGGTATATACCAGAGTACTGTATTATTGCCATCTGACATCTCACAGCACAATTCCCACAACGTGGTACCACCACCACCTTTATTGGAACTCTCTCTTTTCATCTCTGTCTCTATATAAGAGGAATGGGTGTGTGAGTGGATCTCTCACTGCACTTTAAAGCAGTCCATAATAAGGATGCGAGGATGCATTAAATTGATCAAACGCAACAAATATGCATAATGTTACAAAAGATTTCTCTTATTTCAAATAAATGCTGTTATTTTTAACTTTATATTCATCAAAGTACCCAGAAAAAATATAATCAGGACAACTGTTTTCAACATTTATAACAATAAGAAATGTTTCTTAAGCATCATGTTCAGCTTTGCCATCACAGGAATAAATTACATTTTAAAATATATTCAAATAAAAAACACTTACTTTAAATTGTACTAATATTACATAATATTGCACAAAATTACAGTTTTACTGTATTTTTGATCAAAAAATGTAGCCTCTGTGAGCATAAGAGACTTAAAATATCTTTTGAACAGTAGTAAATAATGAATGCTTGTACACTCTTCTGCATAGATATGAACTCTCAGCGAAATCTAAAGCATTTCTTCTAGAGTGGTTCAAAAGTCCAAAAAAAAAAAAAAAATCTATTTAAACCTGTAAATAAACAAAGTTTTAGGATTTTGAAAAAAATAAAATACAAAAAAAAAGGTTATGACTAAATGGATAAGAAATATTTAAGATTCTCCACTATTTCTAGGTCACTAATCAAAAAAAGTACATTTGTGACATTGTACTGATAGCATAATTTGATCTGAAAAAAAAAAAAAAGGCAAATCTGTGGAAGAGAGTTCCTCTGTCACTTCAGTGTGAACGCAGAGAGTATTTTATGTGCTAAACAGCCTATGACAGCACACTGTAAGTGCCAAACTCAAAAAACACCTAATTTGCATTTCGATTTGCATATAGTCTGAGGTCAAACGTCACACTGTTGCTAATAGATGTTAATAAGAAACTGTTAGTACAAGAGATTCAACACAGAGCCAAATCTGCGTGTGAGTCTGTGTACAGATTACAGTACATATGTGCTGGAAAGCTTTTTTAGAAAGAACTCCATCTGTGTGTGTGAGTTTGTGACTAAGTGTGTGTGGGTTTATATGGGTGTAGTATAGAACATCTATGTATGAATTAGCGCTTTAATTTAATTTAATTTTACATTAATGATATTTTGTAAATTTTACTTGTTTACTTTTCTTAATTTACAACCCCAAATCAGAAAAAGTTGGGACAGTATGGAAAACACAAATAAAAAAAGAAAGTAGTGATTTCTAAATTTACTTTGACTTGTATTTCATTGCAGACAATGTGAACACAAAATATTTCATGTTTTGTCTGGTCAGCTTAATTTCATTTGTAAATATACATCCTTTCCTGTCATTCAGGCCTGCAACACATTCCAAAAAAGGTTGGGACAGGAGCAATTTAGGGCTAGTAATCAGGTAAATTGGTTAAATAATGATGTGATTTGAAACAGGTGATGTCAACAGGTGATTGTAATTATGATTTGGTACAAAAGCAGCATCCAAGAAAGGTCTAGTCCTTTAGGAGCAAAGATGGGCTGAGGATCGCCAGTTTGCCAACAAATACGTGAGAAAATTATTGAAATGTTTAAAAACAATGTTCCTCAAAGAAAGATAGGAAGACATTTGCTTATTTCACCTTCAACAGTGCATAACATAATTAAAAGATTCAAAGAATGTGGAGGAATTTCAGTGCGTAAAGGACGAGGGCGCAAGCCTAGGCTGAACAACCTGATCTCCGATCCCTCAGGTGGCACTGCATCAAGAATCATCATTCATCTATAAGCGATATCACCACATGTGCTCAGGACTATTTTGGCAAACCTTTGTCAAGTACCACAATACGTAGTTACATCCACAAATGCCAGTTAAAACTGTACTGTGCCAAAAGGAAGCCCTATGTTAACAGTGTCCAGAAGCGCCGTCGACTTCTCTGGGCTCGGAGGCATCTGGGATGGACCATCACACAGTGGAAACATGTACTGTGGTCAGATGAATCAGTATTTCAGGTATTTTTGGGGAGAAATGGACGCCGTGTGCTCCGGACCAAAGAAGAAAAGGATCATCCAGACTGTTACCAGCAAGTCCAAAAGCCAGGGTCTGTCATGGTATGGGGTTGTGTCAGTGCCCTTGGCAAAGGTAACTTGCACTTCTGTGATGGCACCATTAATGCTGAAAAGTACATAGAGATTTTGGAGCACAATATGCTGCCTTCAAGAAGACATCTTTTCCAGGGACGTCCATGCATATTTCAAGAAGATAATGCAAAACCACATTCTGCACACATTACAAAGTCCTGGCTGCGGAGGAAGAGGATACAGGTACTTGACTGGCCTGCCTGCAGTCCCGACCTGTCTCCAACAGAGAATGTGTGGCGCATTTTGAAGCGCAAAATGCGACAACGAAGACCCCGTACTGTTGCCCACCTTAAGACTTGTTTGCAGCAAGAATGGGACAAAATTACACCTGAAACACTTCATCACTTGGTGTCTTCAGTCCCTAAACGTCTTTTAAGTGTTGTGAAAAGGAATGGCAACATTACAAAGTGGTAAATGCTTTACTGTTCCAACTTTTTTTGAAATGTGTTGCAAGAACCAAAAAAGGAATTTTTTTTGAAAAAACAAAAAACAAACAAAAAAAACAATAAAAATCATGAGGAACACATTAAATAATGTGCTGTTGTATTGTCTGCAATGAAATACAAGTCAAAGTAAATTTAGAAATCACTACTTTCTTTTTTTTATTTGTGTTTTCCATACTGTCCCAACTTTTTCTGATTTGGGGTTGTACTTTATTTGCTCAATTTATAGTGTATGCAAATATGATAAAACACTTTAGCAGTACTGAAGTGCAGTTTTTTTTATCATGCCAATAAAACTACATGAATGTGTGTGTCTGTTTTTGTGTGTCATGAGTATGTGTGTCCAGTGTGGTAGTCCTTCAGTAGGGGCGTGAAAGGCTCACCCCTTCTCTCGCTCCATCCACCATGCAAATGAGCCCCATACACAGCTCTCAATGATACTCACACACAACCCGACACTCATCTCACCGTCCTCCCACTCTCCTGTCCTCTCTACTTTCACTCCATCCTTTCTATCTATTTCAGGACTGTGTAAATCATTTCATTTCTTAACCTTCTCATGTCTTTGTCCAATTTTATACCTTCTTGTTTTCTTGAGTATTCTTTATTTAGCAGAGCAAGGCCCTAATTTACATAGTCTATGGCCACTGTGAGAGAGAGAAAGAGGAAAATTCCTCTGGCCTTCTTGATGGTACTGAAGGCTAAATCCACACCTCTCTCACCATCTCTCTCTCCCGCAAATGCTCAACACAAGCCAAATAGGGAATCGAAGAAGAAAACAATACTGCTGCCAACTATCTCTCAGTGTGTGTCTTCCTTTGCATATGATCATGTTGTTTCAGGCAGAGATGTTTTCACACATCTCTCAAAAAATCGACCAGTCTCACATTTTCTCCATTCTTCTTTGCATCTCATGTGTTTTTAAAGAACATGGAGCCCCCTGAAAATGGCCGCACTATTCAAATCATATTCAAAAAATCCAGTTTATTACTAAAAATAGCCATCTAAATATAGCCCACATCAACACACGATATAAAAGCGTCAAGGCCGGAATTGTTTCTCAGGCCCACATGTTCACCTTGACATGCAAAACAGGCAGATTTACAAGTCAAATTTAAATTATATGACATCTAACAAGAGACATGAGCTACATACACAAACACCTGTTCATTTTTGACTTTTTTACCATAAGCAATATTTGGATTATTTGATTATTAGTGGTGCTCGCTAGCATCACTATAATTATTGTTCATATTTACATTACACTGCCATTTAAAAGTTTGGGGTTGGGAAGTTTTTTTAAAAAGAAATTAATACTTTTATTCAACAATTTAACACATTAAATTGATCAAAAGTAACAGTAAAAACATTTACATTGTTAAAAAATATATATTTCAAATAAATGCTGTTTCTATTCATCAAATAATCATAAAAAAAATGCATCAAGGTTTCAATAGAAATATTAAGCAACACTACTGTTTTCAACATTGATAATAAGAAATGTTTCCTGAGCAGCAAATCAGTATATTAGAATGATTTCTGAAGGATCATGTGACACAGAAGACTGGAGTAATGGCTGATGAAAATTCAGTTTTGCCATAAGAATAAATTAAATTTACAAATTAAAATAGAAACAGTTATTTTAAATTGCAATAATATTTCATTTTTACTGTATTTATTTTTACTGTATTTTTGCTCAAATAAATGCAGCCTTGGTGAGCATGAGACTTTTTAAAAATGATCTTTCTTTCAAAAACAAAATCTTACCGACCTCTAACTTAGGGGTCTGTTCAAGTAGTAAACTTTTTACCATATTTATTTACGGCATGTATGATTGTAAATATCAGCCTTTGTGTGTCTTTGTAGCCTAGTGTCTTTGTAGTGTGCAGACATGAATGATACTTCAAATTGTGTGGAGAAGAAATTGTGTACTCTAAACAATCAGACATATTTTCCTAGTATACAATAAAACAGGCAAAAAAATGATTTAAATACACCTGATCTACCACACATCAATGCGTTAAAAACCACCCAAAACACCTCAGCAACCACATGGCAAGGCCCTGGCAACCACCCACAATTCCCTAGCATTGTGGAGGCGACTTCTGTTTGGGCAAACACCGGTCACATTATCTTCAGAAAATGTTTAGTCTTGTCTGACAAAGATAAATTAAACAAAATAATTATAAACTAGTTGGAAAAATTTAAAACAAAGTCACTGATGATTAAAATATTCCAAGAAGAATTCTATATGATGTTGATTTTCTAAGAGAGGGCATGCTCAATGTGAACACACTTCTAGAAAGTGAATAAAAATAGACATTGCTTGGAGCAATAGTGAGTGAGAGGAAGCATAACCGTGTGTGTGTGTGTATTCTCCTCCGCAGTTTGTTAGGGTCAGTGTGAAGAGCGCTGGTGTGTAGTGTGCTCTCTCTGGCCGCCCCCTCAGGCCCTGCTGTTGTGTAACCACCGCATTGCAGTCGCACACACAAACACATAATGACTGAAGTGGCATATATGTGGGATAACACAAGTGTCTTCATGTGTTTATGTGTGTGGGTCAAGTTTTGCCCACATTGTGGCGACCAAATATACTTACAGGGATAGTAAAACGTGAAATCAGAACGTGAGGATCAGCCAATAGCCTCCAGACGAGAAACAGCTTAATAAACATATAAGTAATGTCTTAATAAATATGCAAAATAGTTTCTATGATGGTTATGTTTGGGGTTAGCAGCAGGGTCATTGTAGGGATCCCAAGACTCAAAAAAGGGAACGACTGTAAATTTTTCAGAGGGGGTTTTATGGTGCATAAACTGTCTAAAAGCTAAAGCAAAGAACTAAAAAATATTATTATACTAAGTAGCTAGTCAGTTGATGGATGATTAGTCAAATTTCTTGAGCCAGATGATATGGGATGGAAAAATATATTATTATCGCAATATATAACAATAGAGGTCAATGAAAAACAAACATGTGCATGTTTTTGCGTTTGGGGGTGTGAAATTCCCAACACTCTTAAAAATAAGGGTTCTATATTTGTGTCAATGATCCCTGAAGAACCTTTAACATCCATGGGATCTACGTGTCCAATGCACAAAGGGTTCTTGGTTGAAAAAGTTTCTTCAGATTATTGAAAAGTTCTTTACATTAAGAAAAATAGTTATTTTAAAAACTGTTCACTGAAATGTTTTTTGGGGAACCCAAAATGGTTCTTCTATATAGCACTGCTGCAAAAACCCTCTTTGGAACCTTTATTTTTAAATACTACTGCTTCACCGCTGGCAAAATAGGTTTTCAATAAAACTTAGCTGCCTATGCAGTAGAAAGGCAGGGGGAAAAAATGAAATTGGTGCTACCTGACTGGAGAAGGAAAAAAAAAGCTGTTGTCTTTCCTTTTGCCAAATAGGTAGGAAAACTTCAACACCCACAATGCACTGGGCATGTTGCTGTCCGAGGCCACTTCCAACAGTCTGCTATGGATACGCTTACCAGAGTCAAATACTGCCTTGCTTTAGTAGGAAATACTTCTTAGCAAACTTGTAGTCATAATGGTGTCAACTGTTCCCATAATGGTGTTCCCAGTTGCAAGGATTAAAGAATAAATGTTTAGTGAGAGTGAGTTACTTTTGGTTTCCAATGAAGAATTCGGTGTGTTGTAAGCAGCGGAGAAGCAAAGAATCATAAATATGGAGAGAACACTGTGACGGAAAATCTGAAAAACCTTTTGTGTTTGTAGTCTCTATTTCAAACTGCATGACAATGAACACAGTGTTTTAGGCCAAACAGAAGGGAAAAAACTGAATGAAACTGCTGTTCCATCAGTCCTGCCCAACCTCCCGAAGCAAAATGCGGTCATGTACAGCTAAGAAAGCTGTTGCCATAGCTGTTCCATTTTTACCATAATGCTGTTTAAAGAGTAGACAAAGTACGATACAATTTTCAGTGATAACACAATACCCTTACAATAACTGTCCTGTTATTATCCCCTCTGTCAATCCAACTGTCTGTGAACGGGGTACAAAAATGCAGAAGTATAATCTGTAGTTTTCACGAAAGCCCTGGAGCTGTCAAAAGTAGTGACTTTTGCTGACAAATAAGTGTGAATTTCTCATTCCAGGTAACATGGAGAATGAATAAAAAATGTTCATTTACATATACTACAGATATTGTAACTAGGGGTGTATTGGTATCGGGCCCGATACCAAGCTCATGTACTTGTACATGTACTCGTAAAAATACCCCGATACCAAAGACCCATACCTCACGCAACGTAACCTACAGAATTTTCCGTGCACAGAGACACCGGCAGCAGCAGCAGAAACAATGTCAGCCTCAGGGGTGTGGAAATACTTCAAAATTAATGATGACAACACACACATTGCGAACTGCATGCTTTCAATCACAATTCGTTATCGATTAGTGAAGGCGGGATAGGCCGAATCGCGCTGAATGACACAGACCAGAAGCGCACTCTCTCTCTTGCGCCCGCGCGCGATCGGTTCTCCTTGCGCCTGAATGGTCAAATGCACACATAGTTGTCAAAATGTCCATCGTGTGGAGTATCTCACATAAATACAGTTGGTTATGGCTTAAGTGGACGCAAACATTTGGGTGAAAACAGGATATAGGCCTACAGGATATGTGTCAGTATCCATGGATTCGGTCTTAAAGGGACCATAGCTTAATTAAATATTTGTCATTAAAGTTAATAAAACAACAAAAGATGTTAAATAAATGTATACATGGTAAATAAATCTACTGTATCTGAAAAACAAGTTTATTTAATTTGTAGCTCTATAGTATTTGTTGTATTGTTTGTAATTTCTTTTTATATAACAACAATTATATTATATTGGTAATTATGCCCTTTGAAGGTTATTGGCGATGTGAAATTTTTGTTCTTTAAGTTTGTGACAAGCACATAAAAATTATTACTTTTTTCATTAGGGTAATAATAAAGAAGCTGTCCTACATTCATTAGTCTCAATGTGTTCTGCTTGGAAAAATGCAACATCACCAAAAGAAAAAAAAAAAGAGAGAGAGAGAAATTAATAAATATATAGGCATCAGTATCGGTATCGCCGAGTACCAGAAAAAAAATATTGGTACTCGTACTCGGTCCTTAAAAAAATGGTATCCGTGCATCCCTAATTATGACAATAGAAAGCGGATAGAAAATCTGTGAAGTTACTTTTTAATTGTGTACGCTAAAAACTACAATGCTAAATTCATCACAGAGAGGGAACAACAGAGATAGATATGAAAATAAATAAAGAAAAAAGATTGTAAGAGCAGTGGTATGCTCACAGCAGGTGTTTGGAGCCTTGCCTGAATCTGAATCTGAATGCTCCAACAGTCTCACATTAGGAGAACATTTCCTATTGTTCCTTGTTTCATCAAGCAATCATGGACAAGTGGTAAAGATTGAGAGGAGAAAATAATCTGACCGCAGGAACACACATTCTGATCCCTGGGGGCACTGTGCAACACACACAGCTTGACACGATTAGAAACGCAGTGGGAGACAAGTTAAAACAGTACAGAAAGAGAAAGTGGGAAGGGGCTGGATAAATGGCACTCTGTCTATTTACGGGTGACATCTTTCCAATATCCAACAGCAGGTGATAAACAATGTGAGGAGAGAACGAGAAAGAGCGAATGATGGAGAGAGAGACAGAGAGAGGCTGCTAAACTATGTTAGAGTAAATATAAGAGGAAAACACACTTTCTCTGTGACACACAGTCATTTCTCAATATTTTTTCTTCAATCTCACACAAACACACACACACACACAGTGTCACAATGTGGCTCTGAGACAGCAACAGAGGCCACAGACAGGGACCAAACTGAGAATAAATATAGCTGGACTAAATTTAGTCTACTAAACTGAAATGAAAAACTATACTGATTAGCATGAGGGTGAGAGGGAAGCTCAAAGACAACTCCCAATAACCCCTGCTCCACCCAGCAGAATGCTGTGGTGAAATCCGCTCGTTGCAACAGGCCTCCTGCGTGCTCACTGCAATACCCAGCTCTTACACCGCACTCTTAGGCAAGTTTCTGAAAGTTACAAAATAAGTGAATAGCAGTGTAGAGGTCAAAACATAACGGTGCTGGGTCACTCCAGTGGGCAACGGGGGTTCAGTCATTGCAAAATGTGTGTTTAACAAGACTTTACTTCAAGGAAGCCTGTTTTCATTGAGTAAAAACAGAGGTAATTGTGAAAAAAATTAAAAATGTATATATATATATATATATATATATACATATACACACACACACAGTTGCAAAAAAAGTATGTGAACCACTTGCAGAATCTGTGAAATTGTGAATAATTTAACAAAATAAGAGAGATCATACAAAATGCATGTTATTTTTTATTTAGTACTGTCCTGAGTAAGATATTTTACATAAAAGATGTTGATGTATAGTCGACAAGAAAAAAAAATAGAATTTATTAAAATGGCCCAGGTCAAAAGTTTGTGAACCATTGATTCTTAATACTGTGTATCGTTTCCTGGATGATCTACGACTGTTTTTTTGTTTTGTGATGGTTGTTCATGAGTCCCTTGTTTGTTCTGAGCAGTTAAACTGCCCAATGTTCTTTAGAAAAATCCTCCAGGTCCCGCAGATTCTTCAGTTTTCCAGCATCTTTTGTATATTTGAACCCTTTCCAGTGGTGACTGTATGATTTTGAGATAAAAAAGGTTCAAACATTCACTGATGCTCCAGAAGGAAACACGATGCATTAAGTGTTGGGGGTGAAAACTTTAGCACAGGATGAAGATGTCCAAATGTTTCTTATTTTGTTTAAATATCTTTTTTTTTTTTCAGTAGCCCTTCTGAAGTAACAGAAGAAAATTGCATGTTTCCTGGAAGATAAATTAAGTACAATTTACCTAGATCTCAAATTCAAAAAGTTTTCACCCCCGACTCTTAATGCATCATGTTTCCTTCTGGAGCATCAGTGAATGTTTGAACCTTTTTTAATAGTTGTGTTTGAGTCCCTCAACTGTCCTCAATGTGAAAAGATGGATCTCAAAATTATACAGTCACTGCTGGAAAGGATTCAAATATGCAAAAAATTCTTGAAAAATGAAGAACGTGCAGGACTTGGAGGATTTTTCTAAAGAACACTGAGCAGTTTAACTGTTCAGGACAAACAAGGGACTCATAAACAACCATCACAAAAAAAAAAAAAAAAAAACAGTCATAGATCATCCAGGAAATGAGACACAGTATTAAGAATCAATGGTTCACAAACTTTTATGAAAAATATCTTACTCAGGACAGTACTAAATAAAAATTAACATGCATTTTGTATGATCTCTCTTATTTTGTTAAAATTATTCACATTTTCACAGATTCTGCAAGTGGTCCACATACTTTTTCTTGAAACTGCATATATATATATATATATACACACACACATTTGCAGTAGTCACAGTAAAGCCACAATTATGAAAAATAAATGTGCAGCTGCAATATTTAGTCACAACTGTATTTTTATTTATTTTTTTACACTGAGGTAAAAAAAAAAAATGAACTTACTTCCTTACTTCCACTAGTGGACATAAGAAGAAGTTTTTTTTTTAATGATTAGAAGTTGTGTTTAGAGGTAAAAAATAGTGGTTCTTACAGAAAAGGTAGACATACTTCACATAGAAATGAAAATTCTGTCATGATTTACTCATTCTCATGTCATTCTAAATCTTTGTGACATTCTGTCTGACTGACACATTCTTCAAAATATCTCTGTAAGTGTACTGCAGAAGAAAGTAAGCCATAAAGGTAAAGCCATAAAGCCTTGTTGGTACATAAAAAGGTAAAAGTTTTTTGACATTTTGAGCAGAGGAAGCACGGATGTGGTTTGTAGTGCAGGACAAAAAATACATATATGGTGCTTGTGTTTTCTCTCACACATGCACATATACAGATACATAGCGGTGTCTTCTATTCCTTTATCTTTTTTTTTTCTTTTTGTCTCTGTTTCTGTACTCAGGCATGCTGCTTCCTTCCCAAACCCTCAAACACACTTGATTGAGGAGGTGTGTGTGTGGGTGGGTGGAGAGGGTGCTTCAGTGCTTTCATCTCAGGGTGACACAGAATCCCTCGCCAGTATTATATCATCTGCACCTGCACTCAGTGTGTGTTTGCCTGTGTGTGTCCGTGTGTGTGTGTGTGTGTGTTTATGTGTGTGCATAGGGGCAACCACACCTGCCTCCTTAATGTAAACTCTTGATGGTGACACTATCTTAAGATGGCAGAACACAAGGAAGCCCTCCTCCCCCACCTCAGAGTATGATTCAACAAAGCTTTATTGGAACAAAAGTAAACAGTATAGCTAAAAATACAGTACATTGTACTTCTGTAGATTGTGCAAGGGATTGTTCACTTAAAATGAAAATTATATCATTTATTCACCCTTATGTTGTTTCAAACCTGTATGACTTTCTTTCTGACTAAAATATCCTTTAAAATATGTTTGTTATTTTTCTACAGAAGAAAGTAAGTCATTGGTGTTGCTCAAAAGAAAGAAAGTCTTACAGGTTTTGACAGAATTTTCTTTTTGGGTGAACTATCCCTTTAATCATAAAGAAGTTGGGAATGGACTGCAATTGTACACAAATAATTTGGATATGGTATGGTCATCCACCTTGACATAAATTTTGAAACATATTTTTTAGAATTCAGAATAAAGTGTGCCGTTTTGAGTGCCACAAGGCCCCATTCTACACTTTTCTCCTCTAGTTTTCAGGAATTTCTGTGCCTTTCCCAATTCAATGGCTATTAAACATGATCACTCAGTCTGTACATGCTCAGATGGTAATAAGATCCTCTTCCAGTTCCTTTTCTCTTTACGTTTCCATTGTAATTCCTTTGTTATTTCCTTTTCTCATAATTCCAAATAAATGTTTTTACCATGTTTAGTATCTGATGTTTATGCTTGATTCATCAAAGATGCCAGGAAACAGGAGAAGAGTTTTAGGCTAAAACCAGCTAACAGTAGGAGCATGAAGTACAAATTCACCCTATTTATTTTCTAAATGCATCTTGACCTCATCATTTTTAATCAAAATGTCATAACTCTATCTTCTTTTGAAATGGCAGATTTGTAGCAGATCTGGTGACAGATTATTATCCAATTATTAAGTCCACATAAACCCCGCCCCCTTTTTAAAATCGACTGCAAACTTGCATTCAGATCTACTTCCATCCAATCAACAACTGATGTATAAAAGCAATCCCCCTTCTTACATTTTTTCTGCTTCATTAGGATCACAATATGGAAGAAATTATCTGTTACTACTCTTTACTAAAGGGTGTATTTATTTTAAGTATTTATAAATTAAGGGATTAAATTAAAGGGATAGTTCACCCAAAAATGAAAATTCTGTCATTTTTCATGACTTTCTTTCTTCTGTGGAACACAAGATTTTTTTTTTTTTATATATATATATCCATTCAATGAATGTCAATGGGGACCAAAACAACAATGAACGAATGAGTGAATGAATGAGGGACAATAAAGGTGCAATTATCTGTAAAGCTGTGTTAAAACAATATGTATTTGATAAGTACTATACAATTAAAGTGGACATAAGTTGAATGTGTTGAAATGTAAAATATTGATCTCTTCTGTGACTGCAGATCTAAGTAACATATTTTCAAAAGGACTTTTATAATGAAACACAAGAGGTATGATGAGTGCTCGGGTCTTGCCACAGATTTTAAATAGAAGAATTAGTTTTTGAATGGGTGTAACTGAAGCACTAAGGTTTGATTTAGTCCTGACTCCGCTGAAGAGGTGAGTGTTATAGTCTATCATGTGACTGATACATGCTGCTCAAGTGTTCACAGACAGGATGTGCTCTAACCTTACAGGTAAGTACAGACCTCAGAGCTGCAGGCTGTTTTCAGAATAAATAATACAAACTCACACCTGTACAACCATAAGCATTTTATGCTTACACCTTCATAGCCCAACCCTAACCCTGTGTTGTCCTCTCTGAGAGTATCTTTCTACCAACAGTACCTTATTCTCTCTCTAAAAGCTCTCCTTTTTTGTTTCGGTTACCTGCAACCTCTTTTGTTTCACAATCCCTCCTTCTCAGCTCTAAAAAGTCATTGGTATTCCTTATACAACATTATACCCAAGCAAACACACACATACACATCAGTGTTTCCTATTAATTACCTAGACCGTGGCGGCCCGCCATAGTGTAATGTGTGCCGCCACAATTTCATAATAAACCGAAAATATTTTAAAACTTCTCATAATAGCATAAAAGGTTTCTAACATTGCTTTGCATGACTGTTTTTGCAAAGTATCTGTCAAACAAACAAAATTGAAAGCGTGATATGGCTTTGTGCCCTTACCAAATCGCGAAAGACTGCAATTTAATAAAATAATTTGTTTGTGCACTTTGCTCACACAATCAGACTGTAATCCGTTGTTTTCTGCCAAAACAAAAGCTCAATTGTAGTTTTAATCAAAATTAAAACCTCATGGGTTTATCTTTCGCAAGTGTAGAAATTACGGCAAAAGTATTGTAATCTCCCGTTCTGTAGCGTAAAGTAAAATAATACACTTATGAAATATGAATTTTCTGTTTTCCATTACACAGCTACTGTCATAATAATAATAATAATATAACATTAATTATTAATACTATTATTATTATATTCTAAATGTTTGTCTAGAACACAAGTGTGAATGTAATGTAAACTGAGACACTATATCACAACTAAAAAGAGGACTGAGTCCCCCTTAAATTTCAGGTAAAAGTCAATTCATTGACTTTTTTTTTTGTTCAATTTGCACACACAACATGGGTTGGAGCTCTTCATTTTGAACTCTCCAAGTGCACCAGATTGATGAACTTTAAAATGTACAACATTTTTTTTATGGGGGTGGAGGGTGGTGGTGGAATGCCCCAGGACCACCCTAGCGGGACCAAGGTCCACTCACCACAGTCTCACAAAATCCTGTGGGAAACACTGCACATATATTGTAGGGCAATGCTATACTATTTTTAGAAAATTTCATCAAATACTCTTTGGTATTTGAGAGAGAGAAACTTCAACCTTTAAGATATTTTTGTACAGTCTACGCACAAAAAATTTGACCCTGAGAACTGAAAACAACACCGTCCTACTTTGTTCGGCTGCAATCCAGCCCTCTGAACAATGAGAGATGTTGCTCCATTCACAACGGAGAAACCTCAAGGAACTGATCGCTGTCACCACAGACCATCTACAGTTACAGACAAGAAACAAAGCCTGAAGAGAGTAAAATATGGATGAGAGACACTCTCTCAAGTGCTTCATTTGGAATAACACTGTTAGTGTTGTGAAATTAACAAGATGAAGGGACTTGTAGAAAACGTCTCTGTGATTAAAACTGAAATATGAGACATCATCCTAGACTCGTCCTCACTGGCATCAAACCTGACTGCAGGTACCACTGAGGGAGAGAGTGAGTATGTGTATCCTGTTCTAATAAGATTAGACGTTGAGATGGGATTAGTTTCATCTTGGCAACATTCCCATTCCAGGCAGTCCTAAAGACAAGAGCATCTATAGCTGCACTGTCAACATTTAAACTAATGATCAAAAACAGAGCTTAACCTCACAGATGGTCCTTCATGAGTGCCTAAAATCTGAAAAACTAATAATTCAAATAATGTGTTTCCGCCTGATAAAACAGTTAAGACAGATTTAAATTCTTCTGCGTAGAAGTTCTCATGCAGATTAAACAGATTTGAGCCTGGCCTGCAACATCTCCCAATTTCCTCTTTTTCTCTTCTGCTGCAAATTCCCATGCTGTTCGAGTTTATGCTAGTTTGGCACTGGTAAAGATTGTCAAAATGGTCCATCAAAAGAAGGTTAAAGCTGGTAAGAATGGCCAACTAGCATGGTCTTTGTGATGAACCTGGTTGGCCAACTTCAGTTAAGCTAGTAGAGAACCATCTTGCGGAGACCAGCACACCAGCATCCAAAAGACAATTTCATATATGATATTATAAAAAGAAGTAAAAACCTAAAATAAAAAAAGGAAACTTATAAGCATAATAAAAGTGAAAAACAATAACAAAAAATAAATAAATAAAATAAAATAAAGTGTTACAAAAAAGTATTCAGTTTTTTTTTTTTTTTTAAATAGCCAAACGTACCTTAAAGGGTTAGTTCACCCAAAAATGAAAATTCTGTCATTTATTACTCACCCTCATGCCGTTCCACACCCGTAAGACCTTCGTTAATCTTCGGAACGCAAATTGAGATATTTTTGTTGAAATCCGATGGCTCCGTGAGGCCTGCATAGGGAGCAATGACATTTCGTCTCTCAAGATCCATAAAGGTACTAAAAACATATTTAAATCAGTTCATGTGAGTACAGTGGTTCAATATTAATATTATAAAGCGACAACAATATTTTTGGTGCACCAAAAAAACTAAATAACGACTTATATAGTGATGGCTGATTTCAAAACACTGCCCCAGGAAGCTTCGGAGCATAATGAATCAGCGTGTCGAATCAGCAGTTCGGAGCGCCAAAGTCACATGATTTCAGCAGTTTGGTGGTTTGACCCGCGATCCAAATCATGATTTGATACACTGATTCATTATGCTCCGAAGCTTCCTGGAGGAGTGTTTTAAAATTGGCCATCACTATATAAGTCGTTATTTTGTTTTTTTGGAGCACCAAAAATATTCTCGTCGCTTTATAATATTAATACTGAACCACTGTACTCACATGAACTGATTTAAATATGTTTTTAGTACATTAATGGATCTTTAGAGAGGAAATGTCATTGCTGGCTATGCAGGCCTCACTAAGCCATCGGATTTCAACAAAAATATCTTAATTTGTGTTCCGAAGATTAACGAAGGTCTTACGGGTGTGGAACGGCATGAGGGTGAGTAATAAATGACATTATTTTAATTTTTGGGTGAACTAACCCTTTAATAGTCATTTTATTTCAGTTTTCAGTGTCATTTTCTATACATTTATTATTTGACTATATAGCTAGGTCAGTCTCTCCTTCTTATCTCTCCCTTTTCTTCCTTTTTCTATCTTTCTTTCTAGCTCATGCAGTAACCATGACCTGGAAGAGAGTGTCAGTTTCACCTACAAGGTGAATAGAGGTAAAAGTAGGACAACTTCTAAAGTAAGGCACTTAAATTTACTCTGCACAAAGATTGAAGCATTCACTCTATGCCTTACACACAATTAGTAAACTCTCTGCTAAATCACACCTCTCATCAGTGGTTTTCTGGGAAATCTGACCGTCATGTCACATGTCACGGCACCCTGCTTGCTTTCAGTCTGTTTCTCTCATCTAGCCAATTCTTCCTCTATATCTGTCTGTGTGTCTCGGTATGATCATTTTTGGACTCAATTCTGATGAACGTCACAGGAAATAACAAGCACACTAAAACCATCTTCCTGCAGACCTGACCACAGCCACAAATAGACCTGCACTAGCCTAAAAATGACTGACCTGCTAGCTATGCTTACTGGAAGAGAGAGAGAGAGAGAGAGAGAGTAAGAGAGAAAGAAGAACAATATGAAACTTCTCTACAAATGAAACTTAAAACCACTTCCTTCATGTATTGATGACAATGGCCCAGATATAGAAATGCTGATCTTCCACCTCACACCCCAAACAGCTCAGTCTTAACAACATGCCACTTCTGTAGTAGTTTGTGACCTAACATTGCTAAACCAGTTGACATTACTACTGTGTTCAAATCAGACTAAACTAAACATCAATCAAGAGAGCTTCTTTTTGAATCCAGCTCACCTGGATCACACAATCAGTAAATTTATGCTTTCATGGCTTCTGTGTATGTGTGTGAGCAAGGTTTGTGTGTGCCCTCTGTTTACACTGCGGTGTTGTTTGGTGCAGTGCTGATGCATGTGATCGACTCTGAGAGCTTTTATACTGGACCGCTCCAGAATTGACAACAGCCAGGCACAGAACAATGGCCTTTGATTAGAGAAAAGGTCTGTCTCTCTCTCTCTCCTCTAAAACTCCTCGAGTGGACCACAGCGACAGTGTAAAAGAAGAATGACTCATTCCTCCCTGTTGCTCCCTCTCTCTCTTTCTCTCAGCTTCTGGCCTGCATGAATGTGTAGATTGTCACCATATCACCTTGTCACTGCCCATGCCCACAAAACCTACAGTTCTGACTCTTCAGACCATTCATTCCCATTTCAGACCCTCTGTGACCATTCTTCCGATTAACAGTGCAGATGAAAAGACAAATGATTTTTTTTCATAAACAGATGTGTTGTACAGGACAGAATACATTAGAAACTCTTAATCCATACTAAGGTTGTATTATACCAGCTAAAGTATCACAATACCAAGAAGTTTTTCACAATTTTTTAAAAATTAATTATTACTACTACTACTACTACAGTGATTATTATTATACAAAAATAATAGTTCTTAACATATGATTTAATGTCTTCAATTTCACACAGCAGTGCAATGCAGTTGAAATTTGAAGGGAGACTGAAAACCCAGAACTTTTATTGAAGTTTATTATAAAGTTACGTCTGCAACAATGAACATGAGCAAAATGAACAATCCTAAACCTCTCTACAGTTTATCAAACTTATCACAGGAGTTGCTTATGCAGTTCACTGCCATGTTTTTATATTTCATATGCACTATTTTTAATTGTTAACTTATGTACAGATACGTCAGACAGGTGTTTTGGGCTGTGTTTTTAAGATGCTGATAAAAGGAGTTAATCTTTGTATTCCTGCATTGTGTTTCATTCTGTTTCATTCATTCTGTCTACCATGAATCACGATTCTACCATTTGGAATATACTGTGGCACTGCTGCTATTTTTAGGCTCAGGCTTTGCAATACTACAGTAGCGGGGTAAACCCTAAATCGTACTGTATGGAACCAGTGCTATACATACTAATAACATCTGAGAAGTGTTGACTGGGCTACAGTCATATCTGACCTGGGTTCAGCCTCCCTGCAAGTGAATTACTCATACTGGGGAACCATCTGTGATTATCAGTTGATCTGAAGGGAGAAAGAAAGAAAGAAAGAAAGAAAGACAGAAAGAAAGACAGAAAGAAATACATACAGTGTTGCTAAAGAAAAAAAAAGTATCTATCATCATCATCAAAAACAACAACAACAACAACAACAACAAAACATCTGATTAAACTACACTAAGTTGTGCCTCACTGCCCTGACTGAATTAACCCCCTGGACGCTTCCTGTTTTGTGGGGTGTGTAGCGTGAATCAAAACCCTCTGTTGCTATTTTTAGTGGCACAAAACATGCTCTGAATTGCAGAGAGTGTCAAAAGAGGAAACACAGAAGTAGACTTCCTTCCTGCTTCAGTTTTCTTCATTTAAACTATGAAAAAAATAGATGAGAGAAACTGAGTGGGCGTCAACATGGCCTGATGGCTTCCATTTTGTCCTGACTGGAGATGGTACTGCTGCTGCTAAGTGTGTTTGTCATGACTGATGCTATATTATGATGTGCTATCTGTCTTCATTAGCAAACAAAAGAGATGGAAACTGACATACACACACTATGATTGATAATAGTGTGTGTATATCAGTTTCCATCTCTTTTCTTTATCAATCATACTAACAACCCAGTAGCTCATTCTTCCACCTTTTCACTGACACACATTAAACATTATAACTGGGGTAATTAATTTCACTCATACGATGGAGGCTTGTGTCTTAAACCTGCAAAATGTCCAGAATTTAATTTTTCTAAACACAAAAAATAAAGGTTGTATTAAGGGCGCTCCAATCAGGATTTCTGGAGCAGATCACAGATCGTCGATCACAGGAAGCATTATCTGCCAATACGGTCACTGATACCGATACGATCAATTTGAAGCCTTCTTTTTTTCATGTAGAATTATTTATAGGGATGCTCCAATTAGGATTTTTACAGACATTCATTCAGGGCCTGAATTTCATTTTTGAAAATGAATCTTGGGGGCATTTTTTTTTTACACATTTTATATAATTATCTCACTTAAATGTTTGATCATGCAGTGCATTTTTGTTTTTACAACGGGGCAATTGTTGCAGGGTAGCTTACATACAGCACAAGCCTGATTTCAAACTCTAAATTGAATTCACAAAAAAGACAAGTAACAGTCAGTAATAAAATAAGAACAAATAAACAATTATATATATATATTTATAAATATATTTAAATTTACAAATAAACAAAGCAGTAGCACAAATAAATAAAATAGAATAAATATACAAATAAAATAAACCATGCTTTTAAGTTTTATTTTTTAAGGTATGTCTAATATTTAGGTAATAAATACTAAAGAAGTTTAATAAGGAATCAAATGTAAAATAATACTGGATAATCTTCCCTGAATAAATTAAATACAGATTAATCCTTACAATTGAGGTTACAAAAGTTAGTCATTCAAGAGCAGTGAGTGTCATTAATGTAAATCAAACAACAAAAGACAAAGAAAAAAAATCAGAGACAGCAGCCGGATTATTAGGCTGCTGTCACTTTAAGAGCTCCACAGATCTGTTACACAACTTTCTCAACTGTTCACTTAAGCCAAAATCGACTGTGTTTATGTGCATACTCGTCAGGACAGTAATTTTGTACATACATTAGTGTGTGTTTGACCATTTAAGCACAATTTGGTACTTGCAAGCTAGGTTGTATGAATCAAAACATATTTGATGTTTTATATAAAGCTATGTGTTTGAACCAATTAAATTTCACTCTGGGTGAGGTTATCCAGAATGACATGACAGAAATAGAAAGCAAACATCTGACAAAACACAAACAAGTAGATTGGAGAGATTTGATTTATCACTTGTCTCTTTATTGGTGTAAAATAGATGCTCAGTAGAAGCATGTGCTGGGTTTCCCTGGGTGGTTGTGATGACTGGAACAGCACTAAAAGCTACCTGCTGCATCTGTGAACCTCTGTGCCACTCATTCACTTGGCCTCTGCTTTCTCTGCCACCTGTCTTTCTCATACACATGGCCTCATAATGTGAGAATGAGAGAGCTCATTACGGCAGCCTTTTAGCCATATGATAAAGGATTGCTAGTTTGTGTGTAGATCACTTATGGGCCCAGCAGAGTGAAAACAACATGAATGGCAGATGAGAAAAAAAGAAACAGTAGGGGATAAATGTTGTATGTTGTACATGTGTGTCTCTGTGTTTACCCTATGTTACATAGCTTACCATAAGAGAGAGAAAGAAAGAAAGAAAGACTACAACAGAAGGTAGTATTTGGCAACCATAGCTGTTTAAAGATACTAAAACCATTGACATTACATGCATACTGTTCAGCAGCGACACAACATGAATCTACTTCATGAAACTAATAATATCTGAGAAGTGTTAGTTGGGCTACAGTCATATCTGACCTGGTATCAGCCTTCCTGCAAGTGCATTACTCATACTGGGGAACCTATCTGTGATCAAGCAAGCAAGAAAGAAAGAAACAAAGAAAGAAAGAAGGATCTTTCTCTTTTCGTGAATCAAAACCTTACAACATTACAAGTGAAGTCTCATGAATGATATGAGCCAGTTCTTTTTAGTGAAACAATTACATATCCAAGCATGACCAATGTAGTCAGATTCCCAAAAAGAATGACTCTTATGAGAATCAAACACATACAGCACAACCAGTGTAGTCCAACCAATTCACAAACAAATAACCTTTTTTCTAAGTGAATCAGAAACTTACAATAGCCTTAGGAAATCACATTTGTCGACCGTATATGCCATTGTGGTTAAGTATGCGATTTCAAAAAAAGTAGTAATTATAAAACTGACTGTTATTCCTAGTGAGGTGTAAATTACTGTAATTTCTTTCTAGAATGTAATGGTTACTTTTCTAAACTGAGGAGCATCAATGACATATGCGGCCAAGACACAGATAATGTGACCAGTCAATAATGATTTACGAACAAACTAAATACTCATATGAGCCGGTTGTTTTTTGTTGAACATATAACACACAGCACGACCAGTGTAGTCAGATTCCTGAAAAGAATGAGAATAAAAGAATAAAACACATTACATTTAGATGTGGCCAATTATGGGACAACATTTCGCCTCTAAAAACACATTTAGAAGTAAAAGAATCTTTAATGGAACTGTTAAGGAACCAAAATCATTAAGATGAATCAGAACTAGAACCCAAATGATTGAATTCCATGTGATTCCTTATTCATGGTGCTATTCATTTCTTTAGCTATAAAGCTTTACATAGAACACCTTTAAATAGCTCATATGTTTCCAAACACACATACACAAACCATCTACTCTATCTAGTCCTCTCTCACACACACAGACACGATCTGACAGCTATTCCTGTTATTTAAATGTTCTGCAGTCTTTCTGTCCCTTCGGCACCTTCTGGACAAACCAGAGATCCTTCAGGCCTCTGTCGGCCCCTTTCTCTCTCTCTCTCTCTCTCTTACACTGTCTCCCTATCTCTCTCTCCTGTCTTCTCCTTTCTTCGCTCCATTGCCTTAATGGACTGTCAAGGCAATGATGGACGATGCTTTTCTAATTAGGTTTTCAAGTTTAACCCAGAAAGAAAGAAAGGGAGAAAGAAAGCAAGGGATGAGTAGAGGAAGAAAGACAGAAGGGCGATAATAAAAAAGAGAGATAAATGAGACAAGTACAATGTGAATGCAAAAAGGGAAACAAATGATAAATCCTCATTAGAAAAGAATCAAAGTCTTTAAAGTTATGGTTCAGTTAATCTAAAAATGAAAATTTGTTTGATCAGTTAAACTTATTATTTACTCATCCTCATGTCATTCCAAATCCACATGCTGTTATTATTTCTGCTGAACACATTTTTAAAGAATTGTTACACACCTTGCCAGTTCATAGTGACCAGTGGCTTAAAAAAACACACCATAAAAGTAATATATATAACTTGTTGTTGAAACAACATACAGGTGACTAGTGCACTGCTGAGGGTGACTAAATCATTGTTTTTTGGGGGGGTTTAAATATGGAAAAAAAAAAAAAAAGTCTCCCTTGTCTCTTTGTAAATTTTGTCCTTTGTAATAATGTATTTAAGGCTGTCTTCCTCTACATTAGGGCTGCATGATATTGAAAAAAAAAAAAAAGACATTTCGATATTTTGTTTTTCTGCGATATATACTGCGATATGAAAAAAATTCACCAGATGACTATTTGGAAAGAATTAATCATTCTAGAGTCATTGGGGTGATTTTGAATGTGACTTTGTATGTGATATGTATGTGAAAAAGCATAGAAAATAATGAACAAATTACAAGCATAGATAAATACAATAGAACAAAGATACGAAAGAAACAAATAGTGCTTTATATTTTTCAGGTAAGTCTAACAGTATTCAGTTCTTCACTGTATATAAATTAAAATTAATCTGTATTAAAGCTACAAAAGTTATTTTTCTCTTTGTCTTTTGTTGTTTGATTAACATTCATGACACAGAAAGCAGCAGGAATATTAGGCTGTTGTTACTTTAAGACCAAATGCGTGGATCCAAAATACTGTTACACATCCGGTTGTCTTTCTCAATCGTTTATTTCACCTTAGCCATAAGCAACTTTGTTTACGAGGATACTCAATGTTTTACGTTCATTTTGACAATTTTTTTATTTTTATTTTTTTGCATGCATGTGTCCATTTAGGCACAAATAGACACGGAAGAGAACGGCATTCAGTGTTCACATGGATCTGCGCTGCTCTGTGTGTGTGCACAGAAAAAAGCCACATCTTCAGAATTGAGCTCTTTTGCGTCTTCGTTCACTCAAATGATTTGAAATTGCTTGAATTTTTAAACTGACAGAACCTAAAATGTATGCAAATGATAAACTTTCATTGTATGATGGTCAAACTTTGCAATTAATCCGAGAATCAGGTGCATTTTGAACTGTGGTGTCTGGTCTGTACATATTAATGATCCCTATACTAGACATCGCACATCCTGCAATGTGACTATCGCGGATGCGCACATCGCAATATCGATTATAAAACAATATATTGTGCAGCCCGACTCTACATTGACCCATAAAATCCACTAGGATAGAACATCAATACAAAGGGGGTTTAAAGTCCCCTGGTGAAAGAGATTAGAGACAGACATACAGCCTGCCTTTGTTTCTAATTACTTTTTACTTATTAAGACAATTATCTGTCAAACCTAATGTGATGTTAATTAGAAAACAAGGTTCCGTTATAGTTCTAATGTGATTATGACATCCTGTCTATATATTCTAAAGCTAAAAAGCCAGTTTAGACAAGATAAATGGAGTAAAGATGGTTAGATATTTTTTTAAGTTCGGCAGAATTCAGTGACAGCTGTATTCTTTCACTTTTGGACATATTTGACAGTTTAGCAAGTGATACTAGAAAACAGGCAATTGCTACAGTACTAGTATGAGACACAGGTCTTCAATCCCCAAAATTAACTATGAAATTTCTTGTTACCCAAACCATTAAATAGCCATTAGTGGTGGGTTGAGACTGAACTCACTGTGGGGTACTGTCAGTCACCACATAAGTTCAATCTCTTGGAAACGCAACAAAGGGAAAAACACAGGGTCATTCCTAGACATATGAGAATACCCTTTTCCTCAAGTAATTCTATAGGGGTTTTACACATACAACATGACCCTTGACTTCCTCCTCCAACTGAATACAGTTATTGAATACATCTACATGACTATTCAAACAAAAACACCCAGGAGCACATGAAACATTCACAGAACTCTCATCATCCACATGATCTGAATTTATAGGCTTCTTAAGACACCTAGAAAAACTTTCCCGTATTGCTTCTTGAAAAAGTTCCTAAATGCAAACCAACTAAAAACAGTAAGAACATATTGAATTACAGTAAGAGCTGTAGTGCACAGCGGTGAAGTACCTGCTTGTGACTAAGAATTCACCGATATTAAAATTCTAGCTGATAACCGATAAATGACTGATATTAAAAATCTGTACTGTTAAATTAAAAATAAAACACTTAACATTAAAATCAGTAGTGAAATTGTATAATAATGTCTAGCATGAAAATGGAGTCAATTTAAAATCTTAAAGTTTTAGCATTTAACTGTGTTATTAAAAAATTATTAGTGTTTTTAAATATTAATTTTAAGTGAGCATTAGGCGACAGTTAAAAAAAAAACAGGAAATTAATAATTAAATATTCAATATCGGCCATACTATAAAATGCCCCTTTGAAGAAAAAAGACAGATTAAATGTAAAAAAAAAAAAAAAAAAACATAAATAAAACACACTTTTTATGTTACATTTTAATTTAACAATGGTGGTTCCAATGGCAAATAATAACATCACCATGAACAACATCAACCAAAAAAACCAAGCTATATTTACCCCTCAGTGTCACACCCACATTCACGGTGAGAGCAATCTTCACTTCTCTTTTTCCACCCTTAACCATGCTTTCTATATATATTTTTTTTTAGAATGTAGCTTTTCAAAATGTTGCTTTGCTTGGTCCTGAACTAAATTTGCTACATCATTTAGTCACCTTGCTACTCGCCTTAAATGATGCCTTGTACTATATTTCCTGCTCCTCCTTGAGACAGTCTCTCTCACATTTACAGCTTTTCAAACTGTTAATATGAAGTGTCGCCTTTGTATCAGACCTCTTTCTTTAGAAAACAATATAGCTGAACACCAGTCTGGTGGGGTCACATCCTTGTTCGGTCCACTACCTTGAGGAGAAACGGCTAATTAGTTGTCATGGAATTTTGCCCTTTCTGAATTTGTCTTGTGTCATTCTACCTCTCAGCAAATGGACTGAATGTGTCTCTCAGCTAACACACACAAAACACAACAACACACATTCTTTTCCTCCTTGCCTGCCTCCAGTTTCTGCACACCAAATTAATGAGGGCACTAACAAAAAGGGCAGAGAGAGAGAGCGAGAGAGACAGATTCTTATGTAATTCTTTACCCCTTGGAGAGGAAGAAGGAGAATAGGGCCATCTAACACAGAAAGAGTATTGATACTGCGCACTGATAAATGAGACCCTCAGAGGAAACTTGTTACAGGATAAACCTACACACATCACTGTTACTCCCTTCTTTTTCCTAATTCACAAACACATAAATACAAGTTCTCAACATACTTTCTTCTCTTTCTAAATCTCATATAGTTTTTTCTCTCTTCACACCAGAGTTCAACTATGAGGATTAACAATTTTTTTAACTGCCTTAAACAAATCATCATCTATGTCACCCAAGTGAGTAATGTAACGTGGCAAAATATTTACATCAGCACAATTGAGCAAAACATTGTTTGTTGAGCCCTGAAAAATATTTTTCAGGTCTCCTCTTTTGACTAGTCCTTTAATCATTAAAGGTGCAGTAAACGATTTTTGAAAAACGCTGTTGAAAAGTGGATCGGACCAAGCACCAAAACACACTTGTAGCCAATCAGCAGTAAGGGGTGTATACAGTCATGATGCAGGAGAAGAGAGAGCTCAGTGCACAAGACAGACATTAGCAGAACAACTACAGAAAGAGAGAGATGGCAGAGAAAATACAAAAGGCCAGGGGAATATAACTTTAAAAAGAGGGGTTACAATAAGACAAGAGATTGTATATTATCTGCGTTAAAGGGTTAGTTCACCCAAAAATGAAATTTCTGTCATTAAGTACTCACCCTCATGTTGTTCCAAACCGTAAGACCTCCGTTCATCTTCAGAACACAAATTAAGATATATGATGAAATCCGAGGGTTTCTGAACCACATATTGACAGCAACGTCATTGCACCTTTTGAGGTCCAGAAAGACATTGTTAAAATAGTCCATGTGACTACAGTGGTTCAACCTTAATGTTATGAAGTGACGAGAATACTTAAAACAAATATGCAAAAACAAAACAAAAATGACGACTTTATTCAACAATTTCTTCTCTTCCCTGATATTCTCCTACGATGTTGACGTTGTGAACGCAGTGCAGCGCTTCCATGTTCTATGTCAGAACGGCGACTCATTATTGGCCGACTCCTGCGTCAGCATCACACGCATGCGTCATGGTTTCTCACATGTACAGCCTCAGCCAATACTGAGCTGGCGTTTGGACGTAATCACGGAAAACGCTGCACTGCATTCACTACGTCAACAATGTAGGAGAATGACAGGGGAGAGAACATTACGGTTGAACCACTGTAGTCACATGGACTATTTTAAGCATGTCTTTACTACCTTTCTGGACCTCAAAAGGTGCAATGACATTGCTGCCTATGTGTGGTTCAGAAACCCTCGGATATCATCAAAAATATCTTAATTTGTGTTCTGAAGATGAACAAAGATCTTACGGGATTGAGACGACATGAGGGTGAGTACTTAATGACAGAAATTTCATTTTTGAGTGAACTAACGCTTTAATATCGGAGAAGCTTTTCAGCACTGGAGAGACCTTATGGAGCGGTAAGGCCTGAAAACGGATGCTGAGGTTGCTTTATTTCTTCTCTATATGAGAATAATGTTGGTTTTGCTGTGTTTCAGAGAACTAAGATATACTGTCTTTTGCATGAATATACTGTGTCATCTTTGCTTGTTTGTTCAGTTTTATTATTATATTATTATAAGCTTGGAACGTCTAAACCTCCTCCACCACCCGTTTCAAGCATCGGCTCCCACAGTGTGTCCGGAAAAATCCTAATATGTCTTTTTTATTTTGGTTCCCTTTTGTAAGGATTCCACTGATAGTAAGCGTTGATGAACCCAAGTGCATAATCAATAGTAAAAGTATTAATTTTAGTCTAGACATTAGTCTATAAAATTTTAGCATCCAGGGTGTCAAATGTACAGTAGTATATTAAAATACATATTTATTTTGTTATATCCAATAAATTAATTAAAATAAGGTGATCATCAAAACACTCACATGGGGTCATATGGTCTAAGATATGTACAAAATGTACAACAAGTTCACTTCGATTCTACACATATAAATGTCAGTGTGTGCAAGCCAACAACAGGTAATAAATGAACTCAGTCAGGCTGAAATGACATGTCACGCTTAGCAGGGTATAACAAGTATGCTAATGAAGGGGAAATCACTAATGAGCAAGAGGAAGAAGCATGCAGTGTTTGCTGACAATCTAAGCACACACACAAACAGACAATTACTTTTCATCAGGCACGTACTGTACTGAATATCAAATTCTGCTAAGCAGCATTAGCCTGTCATTAATCTCAACATCTGATGACCCTCCAACAAACCATGAGCAATCCATTCATTGACTGTCTGATGCATATTGCACACAAAATTAGCAAGCGCCGATTGAAATCGCCATTTCCGGTCTGATTGGCTGGCTTTACGCCACCTCTGGGTGCAAGTCCACACACTACTAAATTCAGAAAAAACAGAGATTCTAAGTTTTGGACCAAAAACTTCTTCATGTAATAACCTAGAATACTGTCTAACTCTTGATGGCTGCTCTGTTAAGCCTTCGTCATCAGTTAGGAACCTGGGTGTGCTCTTTGATACCAATCTTTCATTTGAAAGCCATGTTTCTAGCAAAACCGCAATCTGCAAAACCGCATTCTTCCATCTTAAAAATATATCTAAACTACGACATATGCTCTCAATGACTAATGCAGAACAGTTAGTTCATGAGTTCATGACCTCAAGGCTAGATTACTGTAACGCACTACTGGGTGGTTGTTCCGCCCGCTTGATAAACAAACTACAGCTCGTACGAAATGCAGCAGCTAGAGTTCTTAGGAAGTATGACCATATTAGCCCAGTTCTGTCAACACTGCATTGGCTTCCTGTTAAACATCGTATAGATTTTAAAATCTTGCTATTTACCTACAAAGCACTAAATGGTTTAGCTCCCCAGTACCTGAGCGAGCTCTTAAAGCATTATAGTCCTTCACGTGTATTGCGATCTCAGAATTCAGGCCAACTGATAATACCTAGAATATCAAAATCAACCGCAGGCGGTAGATCCTTCTCCTATTTGGCACCTAAACTCTGGAACAATCTTCCTAGCATTGTTCGGGAAGCAGACACACTCTGTCAGTTTAAGTCTAGATTAAAAACTCATCTCTTTAACCTGGCATACACATAACAAGTTATCAATTTATGTTTTCAAATCCATTAAAGGATTGTTAGGCTGCATAAATTAGGTCAGCCGGAACCAGGAACACTTCCTATAACACCAGATGTACTCGTTACATCAGAAGAAGAATGGCATCTACGCTAATATTAGTCTCTCTGTTTATCCCGAGGTTTACCGTAGTCAGCCGGATCCGGGCCATATCCAGGTGAGATCGAGGACCTGCGCCTTGACACGACCACAACGCAGCCCTGAAGTGTCAGCAGAGATTGAGTCAACTAGATCATCCACTGTGAAGGCCTCATCGACACGACAGCCAGTGGCACAGCTCCTCAACAAACCGTCCATACCGGCGTGATGAATACGATCCTCAACTTGATGGAACTGGAATAAATACTTTGACTGTTGCGATCCCATCGGACTTATGATAGCTGCCTGAATCATAATAAAGCACTGTTGGCCAGAGGAGAACTGGCCCCTCGACTGAGCCTAGTTTCTCCCAAGGTTTTTTTCTCCATTTTGCCCACTGATGTCACCTGTTGGAGTTTGGGTTCCTTGCTGCTGTCGCCTTTGGCTTGCTTAGTTGTTGACACTTGACATTTGATATTCAACAGTGTTTTGATCTGCCTGCATTGACACCATTGTATGCGAACTGAACTGAGCTTAATGATGATGTCACGGTTTACTCCAGTGCTGATATAGAAAAATTAACTAAATTAATAACTATTGATTCTTACAACAGAATGAATCAATACTGAATTTACTTAAGATGGATAATGACACCATTTTCTTTAAGAGCTGCTGTGCAGCCAAAATGATATACCAGTTATTACTGTAAAGCTGCTTTGACACAATCTGCATTGTTAAAAGCGCTATATAAATAAAGGTGACTTGACTTGACTTGACTTGACTTGGAGTAATGATGCTGAAAATTCAGCTTTACCATCACAGGAATAAACTATATTTTAAAATACATTAAAATAGAAAACAGTTATTATAAATTGTAATATTTCACAACACTGTATTAGTAATGCGTTAGACATTCATTGACAAAATGAAAATGTTAACTTGATTGGCATCTGTGTAATTGCCTGATTCAATCAGTTCAGCTTCATTGGCTTGCAGATACTGACTAATATTCTGCTAATTTCATCAACTGCACAGTCAAGATAAACATGTCTGACATGCACTGATCTGGGATCAGGTTCATCTTATTACAGCTATGATCTAACTGTTCACATACACAAAGCCATTGCTTATTTGAGATCTGCTTACTCTAAGCAGATCAGATGGTTAAACTGATCTGAGGACAGTTTTCAGCTATTTAACAGAAGGGAACAGAAGGTGAACCACTCCAGCACAGAGATAAAGTCCTGATCTGAGATCTGTATTAAAGTAAGCTTCTAGCAATTAACAGACAAAGTTGTAATGATTTGTTATGGTGGCACTGCAATAAACCTTTGCACTCTGTGTATAGCAATACAGAGTGTTAAATATAAAAAAGTTGTTCAATGGGCCAAGGCCAAACAGTGTCAGAGAAATACAGTATATAGCTGGTTACTAAGTTACTGCTAAGCAGACAAACGTGTGATCTATAACATAACATTGTTCTGTTTCAATGACACCCAACTCTTATGCTACAAAACAGGTGGCCTCACTGTTGAAGTCTCATTTAACACTCACAATCTCACATGGGTCAAAGGAGAAAGGTTGCCTGAGTCTGACACACGAATACTGAATTGTTGGGAGTGGAAAGCACAGGTGAGACACTAAATTCTGCTACACCTTTTTGCCTGGAGTTATATATATTTATATATATATATATATATATATATATACACACAGGGCTCCAGACTAACTTTTTTCACTAGGAGCACTAAGAGCAAGCACAAGCAGAAAATTTAGGGGCACACCTTAAATCGACTGCAACACAGCTATTCACATTTACATTTACACTTTGAAGTGCTGAAAAAAGTTGTGCGAAGCACTTGAAAGTCTTTGAATTTTTTTTTTAAAAGGTTGTACGAACCCTGAAATGAATGACTATTTCTGCCACAATACCATGGTTACAGTTAGTGTTACTAAATTAAATCCATGATGAATGTTCTTGATTTGTGGACTGGAAAACCTATAACTTGTTCATTCATGGCACAATGTTTATTCCGGTTTCCACATCAGAGCTGTTTGATCTGATATGGTTTATAACAGAGAAATCTGCGCAGAATCTAAATGCTCCTCACTAGATCTCGCACCGATGTTATTAATTCTGTGGCAAATTAGTCCAAGCTGATAAACGGTCCATGCTGTGCAGCTCAAATGAGTAGCGCGGTTTCATTCCACTTTCGTTTTGTTTGCCGTTTGATGTTTCTCAAATGCAACAGAAATTCCAGCTCTCAGTTGGGCAACATGATGGTTGCACCAGTGCGACCTCTAACAAAATTTTGTCACACCGGTAGGAAAAACGGTTGCAAAATATCACAGTGCAATACAATGTTGACACAATAAACAAGAATGTGTGAGGGGTCAACGGTAACCTTCAGTGTGTTAATGAACAGACTGAGCTCCACACCAAACTGTCAAAATCATTCTGCAAGGAGGAAGCTATTTTAAAATGAGCTCAATTAATCAACAGCATTTAGGCATTTGATTAATATGCACATGTGCATCCACTTTGTAGACAGGGTTCTGTCATAGCTTGTATAAGCCTGTATACAGTATGTACATATATGTATGTTACTTGTATAAGCTTGGATACGTATGAGCTTGCTAATGACGGCCTCATATCCTTTTTCCCTTTCAGAAATAAACATTAGTCCAAACTGACATTGATATTGTACATACACTGTACTAGTCATCATAGTATGCCAAGTATTGACTGATTCTGAGCCATCAGCGACTGTCTTCTGGATCAATATGCACTCCAGCTACAACCATACAATGTGTGTGTGTGTGTGTGTGTGTTTGTGTGTGTGCGCACATGGGTATTGAGCCCTTCATCTTTGGGGGTGACTTCAGCAAGTGTGACCAGCCACTTACTTTTCTCTCAGAAAATCTCCTCTACTTAAAATAAAATAATAAATAAAAAATAAATAAATATTTGGGTGGTTTAAAAAAGTAAACAAAATCTATCCTTGACGTGCAAATTATCTTTTTTTCTCTCTCACATCCCTAAATCCTACCTTGGCTCGAATCTGACCAGATGTAGACACTTTTCGGATGAGTTTGTGCGAGGTCTCCTCAGGCTCCCCGTCACTGTCCGATGATTCGTCACCCGCCTCGGCTTGAGGGTCCGGAGAGGTCAGGGACTCCCGGGGCTCCCGGACGTAAAGGACATTTGGATTGAACTTCGAGGCCATGACTGTGCAGGGGACAGTATTTTCTCTGCACTCGTCTCCTCCTTTGTGCCAAGTCAGCTCTGAAATGGAGAAGGCATTGCTCAACAGCAGCTAACGGTATAAATTCCAAAAGAGACTTCTTCTGCTTTCATTTTACAGACCCATAAAGCTCTAGGAACTTCAGCATTCATAGCTAATTTAGTTCCTCTATTTTGATTGATTTGAGGCTAACAAAAGAAACCAGTGCACAAACCAAAGGACAGCTAACAGCAACAGGGGATTATTTTGTCTGTTGCACAATAGCATTATGGGTCACTGAAAAAAGGGGGATGTTCGAATTAATAAAAAGAAATCTTTTAAAACACAAGTGCTTGAGATCTTTGTATTCATGTTGGTTTCACAAGCACTTAAATACTTAAACACAGGTGAGCGTATCCTCTCTATTTTAGCTACTATTTTCTCTTCCTGCACATTAATTATACCACTTATTTGGCAGACAAAAGTTTCAAAAATTAATAATAACAAAAATTTCTTCATTGCTTTTCTTAAGAAATAAGATTATGCTAAACAAAATCTGCCATATAATGATTTAAAAAAAAAAAAAGATGTTTATTTCAGTGGAAACATATTCATAATAGAATGTAGAATGTATTCATGTCATTTTATGAATTGCTTTTTGAATAAAAATAGATCCAGGCAAAATAATGAGCGACACGCCATTGACCCTCATGCAGACGGTGAAGCCCATTAGCGCTCAGAATCGATACAAACCCATTTGACATAATCCACAGACGGTCGCTGTCAGGGCTTTGAGAGATACATGAACTCGCTGACTGTTGCGCGTGTGTTCACAGCTGCGCATTCGTTGCGCTCACAATCATTCGATTCGGCGACACTCCGTTATCATCACCTTTCTAGCTGTTAATAAATTGAATCGCCTCTTGTCCCCAAAATATTGCTTTAACGTGTCTCCATGTATAAAACACGACGCTTTCTGGAACACACTTCAGTTTATTGCAAACACATCTCCTGTAAACATGAAATAACTACCTGTTATGATGTCGCGCGTCGGCTGTCTACGTGTAAAAACGAGCCAGTCGCTTTGCAGAGCAATAAAAAGACGTTTGACTCAATAATGACATTACTAATATTCAAACGCAGGCGTCTAATGGGCTTTTGGATTTGGGGAGATTATATTTACAGAGCTATCTCTGACTCAGTAGCACCAGCTGTGTTCTCATGTCTTTCCAACCAAAAACAGCCGTGTTACAGGCAGCATTTATGTTGTACATACACAATTTAGCGATCTCACGAGAGCAGCAATCTCCGGCTTTGTCATTTGAATGAAACCGTTAACGGTTTGATTCATTTAACGCTCGTGGCGCTCGGCCATCACTTTCTGAATTGACAAATAGACTCAGCTGTCACTCTCGAGCACGATTCCGTCTGCGGCAGTTGTACCGACTAAATGAAAATGTGGACGTGGTGTTTTACCTCTGTGATGCGTTGTCGGCTCCCGTTGACCCTCGTGTGTGTGTGTTCTTGTTGTTCTTGGTGGGCTCTCGCGCAGCGCGGTTAGATACTGTCAAATAATCTGCTTCTGTCGCGCACATACGCGCGTGTACGCATAGCATCGGATAAGATTTGAATCGAATGGGAGGGGTGGACTAGAGCGCGAGAGCGTCCGTGTGTCAGCACATCTGGATGGTTTGACAGCAGATATCTAAGAAATGTTTGAGAGATTAATGCTTCTTCACCTATTATCGTTTTACTACAGTTATCAGTGCAGACACAATGCTTACATTATCGCTTCAGAAACTTCAGACTGGAGTGTGTTTATTAGGAAGGGAGGTTTTCGCAGAAGAAATATGTGACTTGTTGCTACACGTCGAGCTGATTTGCCATTTAGACTAATAATAATATATGGTGTAGATTATCACAGCATCGGGTCTAGTGTGCTATCAAGAATGTGGATTTTTATATAATAATAAAGGCATATTTAATTCCTTAAATCTTTTATGAACACTGGTTCGTAATGAGGTTTTCTAACAAAATACCTTAATTTAGGAACCCCAATACAATTAAACATGTCAAAGTAATGCAGTTAACTAGTAGCCTAGCTAGCAACAGCTTTAGCATACTAAACATTTATTCGGTGTAGCAGGAAGTGCAAGAGAAGAGACTTGTTACACACCATTGATATTTGCACAGTGATATACTGTTCATGCCCTATTTACCTGTCCTCAACCTACACAAGCTCTACACAATCAAACCCCTCAAAATTCACCATAACTCTTCTTAATCATTAAACGTTATGTCTCTCCATTTCTTCCAAAAATAAATAAATAAACATAAATAATAAGCCTATTTAATAATAATGATAATAAACACTTTCACTACCTTATGCTTACAAATTCACACTTAGTTTCACAAACCTACGGTTAGTCTACAACTCTACAGATTGCATGTGGGAACCAAAAATCCCCTGCCGCAAGAAAAGTACAAAAAAGTACTAAAAGTGTAGTTTCAACATGAATGGGTGAAATAAATGTCCATTTTACACATTTAAGTGATTTGCACACAATGAAATTAAGTCATTTCATAATAAGATGTTCAAGATGTAGGCGTAAAGTGAGAAAACTTGAGTGTATTTGAGTGCTTTACAACCTTTTTTTTCTTTTCTTTCTTTCTTCCCCCCCATTTTCTGTCCTATTCCTTAGTTTCTCCAACGCATTAACCGTAACTGGCCAAAAGCATCTCTTGCTATTTAACACCCACTCTCATTTCTCAAATGAAAACGGAATATATACACAATAAAAATGTTGTTCTGAGACCAGTTTTAGATATTATTTTCCATGTGAACTCTCTTTATCTCCCATGACTTCTTATATGATTGTACATAGCTGTTAAAATGAACTATAACATTAATTTTATGTTCTTTTTGTACTACAGTTCTTGTTTTGAATCAACATCCATCACCATAATAAGCTCTAATGGCTTTTAGGTCCTGGGCGTTCTTTCACATCCACAATACCGTAGATAGATGCTAATTTTCTGTCATTAGAAAGATATAAAATTGCAATAAATTGATGTGTGCTTTCATGTGTAATACACACCTGAGTGGCATCTAACTGCTGACCTGAGCCCATTTACATTCACCTTGTGCTGCAGCCACTATCTAAACCTTAGAAATTATTGTCATTAAAATTCAAATATGAAATGTTTCATGTGCATTTATTATGCTTTACTAATGGTCTGAAAAAAAAAGAAAGAAAAGAGGATAAATTAACCACTATCTAGAAGCAAAGATTATTTCCTTTTTTTCTGACTGTGAATTAGGCTATAGTTCATGTCCACCAATATCAATCAATGTTCCACTTGTTATCCAGATAGCTATTACCAGTCTTTCTTCTGCTGAACACAGAAGAAGATATTTTGCAGAGTATGGGTACCCAAAAAGTTGATGGGCCCTATTGACTTCCATAGTATGGAGAAAAAAAAATTAAAAATACTATGGAAGTTAATGGGGCCCATCAACCGTTTGGTTAGGGACATTCGTTTTTTGTGTTCAGCAGAAGAACGAAATTCACACAGGTCTGGAACAACATGAGGGTGAGTAAATGATGACAGAATTTTCATTTTTGGGCGAACTATCCCTTTAAAGGATATATAAAGTTGTATAAAGTAAGGGGCACCCCCAACTACCGACTGAGTCATTGATGTAGCTTTCTGCTGCCACCCAGCGGTATAAATTAAAACACACTGTCTGTCTAATGCTACCGGTCCCAATTAAATAAAGGTCACTGTATAATTAAATTATAATTCAGTGCATTAAAACACCACATCCAGCGTCTTAAACTACAGCTATTTTTTTTTTTTTAGATGTGGTGCAAACTAGTTAAAGTTGGGTGTTTATGCAGCCGTGCTATGAACAATCAAGAATTGGTATAGAGGTCAAAGAGATGCATCGGACTAGATGCTACAGAAAGCCACAGAACAAGGAACTCACGGAGAAAGAGTTTCGCGTTTCCCGGAGAGCTGCCGTGCCCCTCGAGGTACGTCATCCTTCGCGTATCCACGCGCACTTAAACCACTGCAGAGGAATAACATCCTACCTGCCGTGCGCAAGCAGAGGCTCAAGGGGCTCAGTGATTATGAAGATGCAGAAGTATTACACATGCAGGCTACATTTTCCTACGAGATTCAGTCATAAATGTATTTTAATTTAAGATAATGACACAAAAATCTGCAGAAGCTTTCTCCTGTTGGTTGCTTATACAAAAATGTACAATCATCAGATGGTTCATGCAAAAGAATCGGTCCACCGTTTATCGGTTGCCATGAGAACGCGTCCAGTGAGAGGAAAGTTGTCTCAGTCAGCTGAGGGATGGATGGATAGATACATAGACAGAACAATAAGTAAAACGACAGACAGACTTACAGACAGACAGATAGATAGATAGATAGACTGACAGACAGACAGATAGATAGATAGATAGAATCCATTCCTATTCACTGCCATGTATGTCATTCTCATTTAAATAACTAGACCATGAAACACTGAGCCTCCCTTTGATCTTCAGTAAAAGAAACAGGCTTGTTTGTGCATATGCTTATCTGAATGTGTGAGTGTATCCTTGATACAAATGTGATTACTCATGTACAATTACTGACACATACACATTTTTAAAATATGTATCTGTACTGTTTTTGTCTTTTTTGTAGTCTTCGCAAGGTGGGTGTAAATATATATTTAAAATGTGTGGATTTCTGTCTCAAAGGAACTGAATACTAATCATGCAAAAGAGCACAACCGGAACAGGATTATAGTTTTAACAGCAGTGCACAGGGGAAGTGTACAAGCAGAAACCGCTAATTGGTTCAACAGTTGAGGAATATTATCTAAAGATCAGTGAATCATTTAGAACCATTCCCAATGGACTCCTCAACAGAGTGAACAACAGCCACTGCCCTTTTACATTGACTAAAGATCAGCTTTGCCATTTCCTCAGTTATTGTAAGATAAAGATGAGGCTAAGGGTGATTCCAGAGCAAAATATAGTAGAAAAAAAAATAATGTAGTGGTATAGTAGGTTGAGCTGTTTTAGAGAATTAATAGCTGAGTCCTCTAGTTATGAAATCTAAGAAGAAAACAGAACTGAAATAGAAAATGGAGTTTCAAATGGGAAAACAGCAATATACACAGAAGAATGTTCCTGAAATTTTCTACTCAAAGCAAACCAAATGATTAATTAAAGGGTTAGTTCACCCAAAAATTAAAATAATGTCATTTATTACTCACCCTCATGCCGTTCCACACCCGTAAGACCTTCGTTAATCTTCAGAACACAAATTAAGATATTTTTGTTGAAATCCGATGGCTCCATAGCCAGCAATGACATTTCCTCTCTCAAGATCCATTAATGTACTAAAAACATATTTAAATCGGTTCATGTGAGTACAGTGGTTCAATATTAATATTATAAAGCGACAAGAATATTTTTGGTGCGCCAAAAAAACAAAATAACGACTTATTTAGTGATGGCCAATTTCAAAACACTGCTTCAGGAAGCTTCGGAGTGTTATGAATCAGTGTACTGAACCACTGTACTCACATGAACTGATTTAAATATGTTTTTAGTACCTTTATGGATCTTGAGAGAGGAAATGTCATTGCTCCCTATGCAGGCCTCACGGAGCCATCGGATTTCAACAAAAATATCTCACTTTGCGTTCCGAAGATTAACAAAGGTCTTATGGGTGTGGAACGGCATGAGGGTGAGTAATAAATGACAGAATTTTCATTTTTGGGTGAACTAACCCTTTAACAGAAGTCATTCTTCCCAGAATTGGTTCCAAAATATGCAGACAGCCTTGTAAATGGATAATGCAACGTTTTTGTTTTGAATTTTTTTAAATAAATTATGTGGATACAAATTATTTGGGTATTAATAAATAATAATATTAAAAATATGTTACATATTTTGTGTACATCATATATGTTAAGTCCACCACTGCTAAATATTTTAATACTAAAGTATTTAATTTCATTACAGATAAAAATCCAAACAAGTAATGTGCCTGATGATTGCTTATCATAATTTTGTAAAATTCATATTAAATATGATGTTTAAAAAAACTGCTCAGTCTGCTCCATCTCCCTTAAGCCCTACTATTTTTCCTTTCTGGCTGGCCTTTGCCTCATCTGACCTGCTATCAGCTTCCGTCTTCCTCTATCATCTTCACAGATTCCGTAAATACACAATTGTCCAAACCCCTGCTGTCACCCTCTTAGGGCTAATATGAAATGACATGCTCTCATCAGTCAGAGAGGCTGTGGGTAAAAGCTATGGAAAAGTCTATCCTGAGTGGATGCTAACACTTGTCTCTGACCCCCCTTGGGAGTACTCTTCACACATGGGCACCTGCTGCTCACGCAAGCCAGCCGGACCCCCACTGGGCACGAGTTAACTACAGCAGACTAATCCCCCATCAAGTGAAGAAGAGATCTTGACAAAAGTGAGAGAGAGATCGGATGGAAAAAGAAAGAAGGAGTGTGACAAATAGCTATCTGTGCCTATAGGTATAATGCTGCCATTATTAGATGGAAAAAACTGACAGTTAGAGCCACGGCACCAGCTCCAGCTTGGGGGAGATATTAATGGAATTCACTCACTCACTCACTTACTCACACTCGCTCTCGCTCTCGCACTCACTCACACTTTCTCGCTCACTCACTCTCTCTCCTACACACGTTTCCATGTTTTATGGGGACACTTTTAATAGACATAATGATTTTCGGCATTTTTACACTTTCAAAAAACATCACTTATTATGATTTATAAGCGTTTTTACACCATAATGTTTAATCAAAATGTCATAACTAGACCTTCTAGTGAAAATGACAGACTTCTCTCTGGTGAAGTATGCATGATATTTTCAATCATTAAATCATTAAAACCCATTCAAGTTACATTTATCTGCCTCCACATCTCAAAACACTGTCAACAACTGATGCATATAACCATGTCCATTCCTTGCATTTTTTTCTTTTTTGCAATAAAGGCCCTTTCACACCAATAACGATAACTATAATGATAACCATAAAGATAAAGTTCTAAAAATCGAAGAATAGAAAAGAATAGCAGAATCCACCACAACTATAACAATAATGACACAGAAAAACAATATTGTTGGAATCACTTTCAAAACTATTTTTTTTCCAGCTGATGAACGATAAAAACATTGATAGCCAATCAGAATCCATCCTGCTTTAAAGAGCTCAAGCACTTAAAGTGGCAGACAACTTAAATGGAGTGCCTGCTTAGAATAAACAGAATGATATTGTCTACCTTCTGAAGAAGATGGCTGCTGCTGAAAAGCTTGACTGGAAACAGTTTTCCAGTTTTCTTTCTACCTTTCTTGCATGTGACATTTTAGACAAATTTCACCTGTGATTACTCCCTAACTCATCAATAAATCAATATGCACTACAATTAACTGTTATTATTCCCTCAATACACCATTACAAACCTCTAAATTGCAGCATTTTGCAGTAACTAAGCTAAATCATGACATTTCCCAGTCAAATTTTATATAATTGAACTTTCTACTAATCAGCCATCAGTAGTTTTGCATCACAGACTCATCATATCTATCAATTCAAGTCATCTTCATTTATATAGCGCTTTTTACAATACAGATTGTTTCAAAGCAGCTTCACAGTGATAATAGGAAAATTAATAGACAGAGATCATTTTGGTTTTACAGCAGCTCTAGGAAAAAGTTATCATCAAGCTAAAGTAAGTTTTTGACTGAATCACTTCCGTTGCAAAAATTATTAACTTAGGGGACACTTAAATGACACCTTTTTAACTGAAAACAGAAGACTTTTAATGCGTTCTTGCCGTTCGTTTACGTGTTTAGTCTATAGGTATGTGCGTTTGAATGTGTATGTGTGCAGACGCTTAGTCTTTTTTAGTGACATTGCCAAATTACTTGTCTGGCCCGCATAATACAGAATTATTAGTCGTTTCCGCATGCGAGCTGGAATCATTTTGATAACGTTTTATCTATACATAGGGAAAGGAAAGGAGACCTTGGCAAGGGATAGTTTAATTGACACTTCAGGGCTGTGTTGTCGTCGTGTCTAGGCGCAGGTCCTTCATCTCATCTGGATACGGCCTGGATCTGGCAGACTACGGTAAACCTCGGAATACACAGAAAGAGACTAATATTAGCGTAGACGCCATTCTTTTTATGATGTAGCAAGTACATCAGGTGTTATGGGAAGTGTTCCCGGCTCCAGCTGACCTAATTTGTGCAGCCTAACAATTTACATGATTTGAATCATAGAAGTAGATAATATGTTATGTGTATGCCAGGTTAAAGAGATGTGTTTTTAGTCTAGATTTAAATGGACAGAGTGTGTCTGCTTCCCGAACAATGCTAGGAAGACTGTTCCAAAGTTTAGGTGCAAAAAAGGAAAAGGATCTACCGCCTGCGGTTGATTTTGATATTCTAGGTATTATCAACTGGCCAGAATTTTGAGAACACAATAGACGAGAAGGACTATAATATGTTAAGACTGGGGAGCTAAACCATTTAGTGCTTTGTAAGTAATTAGCAAGATTTTAAAATGTATACGATGTTTATTAGGGAGCCAATGCAGTGTTGACAGAACCGGGCTAATATGGTCATACTTCCTGGTTCTAGTAAGAACTCTCACTGTTGCATTTTGGACCAGTTGGAGTTTGTTTATTTGGCATGCAGTGCAACCACCCAGTAAAGCATTACAGTAATCTAGCCTTGAGGTCATGAACGCATGAACTAATTGTTCCGCATTTGTCACTGAGAGCATATGTCGTAATTTAGATATATTTTTAAGATGGAAGAATGCGGTTTTACAGATGCTAGAAATGTGGCTTTCAAACGAAAGATTGGTACCAAAGTGCACACCCAGGTTCCTTACTGATGATGAAGACTTGATAAATCCATCAAGTGTTGGACAGTATTCTAGGTTATTACGTGCAGAGGTTTTTGGTCCAATAATTTGAATCTCTGTTTTTTCAGAATTAGGAAATTGCTATTCTTCCAATTTTTTATATCAGCTATACATTCCGTTAATTTTGTGAATTGGTAAGTTTTGTCAGGGCGTGAAGAAATATAGAACTATAATGCTGATTATAGTAATCTGATGAAAATGATATTGTCATTGTTTAGAGCAGTGTTTTTCTGGGTGGCTAACCACATCAAAAGTAAAACAAAAACTGCAGCTCATCTAACATCCTGAATCTGGAAACCACTAACTACCAAAAAACAACTGACTTACCACTTATGTTAAAATAACTTTACTTTAACCAATCCTTAACCTTACTTTTACTGACCTGTTATTATTTCAGTGAATCTATCTATCTATCTTCAATTCTTACTTACACTGACTTACACAGCATTAAATCCCAGACCATGAGTACTGTTTGCTTTCAAAAATTGTAAACTTCAACAACTGTTCCATTTCTCATAGCCATCTTCCCTTTTTCACTTTGTGGTGGTGTAACTTGCTCCACCCACTCAAGAGATACACAGCAGTGTCATTAAGACAGGAAGCAGAAAGAAGCCTGAAAGAAGCAGAGTGCTGCATTAAAGAGCCGCTCTCACTGGAGACTGAAAACAGTTTGAAATTGAAGAGGGCTGCGACTGAGAAAATCACAGTAAATAAAAACTTCATACTGAAAGTGTTTAAGCTGCTGCTGCCAAACAGGCAGTGAATAGAAGAACAGTGGCTTGCTCACAGCAGATAAATACATTTGATGAGGCAGTCACATGCACACACATACTCACGGACACAATGCTACAGCATCTGCTGACGAGCGAGTTCCAGCGTTTGGAAAGCATCAGCAGGTTTTTGCGTGGTCGACATGGGTTCAGTAATAGTCTTCTCAGCTGAATGGAGGGATTGCAATGCATTTATTTAATCATCAATACAGTATCTCAGGACAACTTAAGCACTAGATTGACATGCACTTGTTTATTTAGATGGTCTAACAGAAAGTAAATTGATCTTGGCATTAGCTGCTTACACAATACTAAGATAAACAGAGCTAAGAAACATACTAGGGAAAATCGCAATACAATAAGTTTATTTACATAAATAGATTTTAAAGAGACAAATAAATAGCTCTGTCTATTCAGCTACCAACCATGTCATAGTGTGGATTGATTTAACTGCATTGCCAGTTGACGAATGTGCATCAAAATGTGTAACAAATGTATTCAAATGCATTTATGAGGTAATATGTGTATATGGGTGTGTAAATTATTGTTGTAACAGTGCATGGATACTTGTGAGAAAGGTATGAGAGAGTGATGATGTAATAGCTTACCCACAATGCTGTGCAGAGAAGATGAATGGGGGAGTGAGAGTGAAGGTGATTGGTGGGAGCTCCCATCAATGAACAGACATTGCAGGGCTGATGCTCAACCAATGTTGAGACTTATTGTAATTCTGATCACGGCTACTTATTCATAAGATTGTCTGTCAGGAAAACGCAATGAAAAAACAGCATTCCTTCAAACAGTTCAGTGCCCTCTATTCTCACTGTGTGTCTCTATTTTCAGCACACAAACAAAAGCCACCTGCAATGTACTGTTTGTCTGTACAGTTCATTGTCCAGTTTTTCTTTTGCACGTTGTGACTAACACAGGTTTTTGTGAGGTATAAGAACAACCAAGTGTCACAGCAGGTAAAACCTGTATGCCATCTACAGCTCCAAAACTAATTCTCATGACTGTCTGTCTGCCATCATTTGCCAGCAGATGCTCAATTCAATTGAAATGCGACTTTCTAAAAATAAAGCCTTGTAAAGACATCTGTTGTTGGAGTTTTTGAAAGTGTCCTCATAGTGGGAGACGCACGCGCCACTGAACACTCATACCACTACAATCCGTATAAAAAAACACAATGACGAAATTAGATATCTGAATCGACATGTTACATAATCATCACGATTATAAATGTATACTTTAAGAATTTTCGGGTGCCAATATGTTGCGTAATATCACGCAAAAGACACATGAAAGTCATAAGATGTAACAACAGAGACGCGCAAAGTAGACAGATTTAGTTACTTGAAACAAGTCAAGTGACAGTGGTGCTTTGGCTTTGTGTGAGCAGGACAGTTTGGTGTGTTCGGTAATCTTGGAGAAAAAAAGGAGAAAGAATCGAGTTGTTTTGCGCAAAGCGGCAGCAGCTGCCATTGGGTCCGGTACCGGGGGAATGAAACCTAGTGAGACGCGCTTGTCCCTTGTACCTTATAGTTGGATTCATGTTGTCTGAACGTGTTTTAATATTAATATTCCGTCCACAGCATCTCTGATTCACAGACTCGATCATGACTGTTGTGAGGACTCTTGACGTCAGAGGGGAGAATCATCGCTGAGGTCCAATGGGGGGAATATCAAGCGAGGCAGAGCTATCGTCCTACCAACAGTATTAGCCATGCTAACCGACGGACACCTCGCTTTTCCACAGGACTTAACCCTCCAAAGATGACGGTTTTACTCAACTACGTGAAACAAAGGGCATTTTAGTTCTTCTTTTATGTTGTTCTCCGTCTCTTTCTGGGTCCCCCATCTCCTCTCTCATCTCCATCTCCTCTTGTATGACAGGCACGGACAGCGCGCGAGCTCGGGGGAGAAAAAGGCATTGCAGCTTCATGGCACTGAGGTACCGTATGCTGATGCGCACTTGCGCTTTCTTTTGTAAGAAAATGCCTTAGTTAAACGTGTCATTGACTTGCAATGATTGGTTTTCAACGGGCAGTAGTGTATTTAAACAAATTGCCGGAGGGTTGACCTCTCCGAGTCCTTTGCAGTCTTTTCTTGGTCAGTTTATATATATATATAGCCAGGTCGGTGAGATGGAAATTTATGAATGAATGACTTAAAATGTGTCTGCGTCTATGGCGTCAGGCAAAAGCGCATCATTGTGGATTCTGGTAGCATATACACGATGCCTTCATAAGAGACCCGTGCACTGAGGTGGCGCGTCTTATTTTTAGACAATTACTAAAAATAGAAACAAAGTGAAGTGCGTGCGTTTTGTCTGGACTGGTGCTTGATTAATAGCCTTTTTAACGACGAAATGCACATGCAGCAGTAAACTAAGCGAAATATTGCATATTTATAGCTCGTCCGGATGCAATTTGCTACATTGTTTTGGTGGTTCAAAATGTGCTAATTGCGCCTCGTAAGTGCTCAGCAACTGTTTAAATTCTAATTAACCACAAACCAACACTTTGCGAGCTATAATTATAAAATCTGAAAATTTTAGCTAATGACAAAATTTGTAAACACATATCCTACTTAGCCTAGTAATTTTATTCTTCACTGCCCTAAGAATAAGAGACTGTGTCATCAGGTCCAGAGGCTTCAGGCATATTTCTTTTGACAGATATCCTATTCCCACTGCCTTTCCACTGACATACACATTCTCTCTTATCTTCACTACCGCACCCCTCTCTCTCTCTTTCACCCCCTCCCTCCCCCCACCATCAGCTATGATTCACTCTCTTGCAGCAGCAATGAGCAACCAACTTCAAAACACCTCTTCCCTCTCCACGGCGGGCACGTGGAATCTCCTGGATGTGCGGAACTCATCACCGGTGCGGACGACAGAGCTGAGGCCGCTTCCCGTTAGCCCATGGGACATCGCACTGTGTGTGACAGGCACGCTCATCTCCTGCGAGAATGCAATCGTGATTGCCATCCTGTTCTACACGCCCACCTTGAGAGCTCCCATGTTCATTCTGATAGGGAGCCTCGCGTTCGCGGACCTGCTCGCAGGACTCGGCCTCATTCTCAACTTCGTTTTCATCTATATGCTGAACACGGAGTTTGCGACTCTGATCTCCGTCGGCTTGCTGATCGCCGCCTTCTCCGCATCAGTGCTCAACATCCTGGCCATCACAGTGGATCGCTACTTGTCCCTGTACAACGCTCTGACCTACCACACAGAGCGCACGGTCACATTCACCTATGTTGTGGTGGTTCTCATTTGGCTGGTGTGCATCACCCTGGGCCTACTGCCAGTGCTCGGCTGGAACTGCCTCAAAGACGAGGCCAGCTGCAGTATCTGCCGGCCGGTCACCAAGAACAATGCCGTGGTGCTCGCTGTGACGTTCTTGCTGGTGTTTGCCCTCATGATGCAGCTTTACCTACAGATCTGTAAGATTGCCTTCCGCCACGCACAGCAAATCGCTGTTCAGCACCAGTTCATGGCCATTTCCACCACAAAAGGTGTGTCCACGCTCTCCGTCATCCTCTGCACCTTTGCCGCATGTTGGATGCCCTTCGCCATGTATTCGATCGTGGCAGACTCCAGCTACCCAATGATCTACACGTATGCAACAGTGCTGCCGGCGACATGCAACTCGGTCATAAACCCAATCATATACGCTTACAGAAATCCGGACATCCAGAAATCCCTGTGGCTAGCCTGCTGCGGATGCGTGCCGTCCAACTTCTCCTTGCGGCCAAGGACATCGAGCGATGTATAAGTCGGACTATCTATGAGTTACGTCTATCTCACATAATTGGTTTGTACCGTGCAAGTGTTAATGATATGGTGTTTTCCCTTGATGGGATCCCAGTCAATCGTTGTGGGTTGTGCAGTAGCTGTTGCGATCCAAGATGTCAACCTGCAAATGTATAATTAGATGTCTTTAATGCATAGAACACCTCTATGCACAAAATATCAAATCCTATCAGACATGAAACAGTTCAAATTGAACATGATCTAAATAATCTAGATATGTCATACAGGCCCAGTGACAAAAATCAATATACTATATATCTAAAAAACACCATTAACAGTGAAATGATTACAAAATCAACCCAATTTGTGTGAAGAAAGCTGTAAACTGTGAACAGCTTTCATGTGCACGTTAATGCTATATAGAGTGCTTTCAGCACCACGGACAGCAGCAGGTACAATGAGGCTATTCCCTTGCAAACCCGCCTCTAACACTTATATCTGTGTTTACTTAAAAATGTATGAATGACAAAAAGAAAACACAGTCCCGTGAGTGAAAATTATACTGCTTCTGGCGTCTGTTGCTTTACAGACAGTTTTATTAAATCATTTTTTTTTTAGTTCATCTCACTAGCTGAAATTATGATGCAAGAAAAAAAATGAAGCGCAAGTTACTACAAGTCTTTTGCGGCGAAACTTCATATCATAAATTTAAGATTCCCTGGGGAAAGCCTATTTGTTTAGACATGCTGAATTGTTTTTTTTTTTTTTTGAATGACTTCAAAATTTCTGCTGCCACAAAGTTGTGAGGCAAATCATATTTTCACACATTTTTGGTCTCTGGAATCTATTGAGCACACCTTTTGGTTTTAGTGCATAACAGCTATTTAATGAAGGTTTAAGCTCAAAATGAGGTGTCAGCCACAATGCTTTAAATTCGACACAGACTCTTTCAAAGCAATTTTGCAAAAGACCAACTGGGACAGGAATGCTTAAATGAGACAAATGCTTTGGGTCTGTACAGCAAAATGATCCTGGTGATTATCAGATATAATTGAGTGTGTAGACTGTACAATTAGTCCGTCAGATCAGAGATCAGTGTTAGGGGCAGGCTTGTGTGTAAACAGATCTACACGTAGGCCTATTTAATGATCATACAATTAGGCCAAAATGGGACAGAAGGGACTTAAGTTAAGATTCAGCCAAAAAGAACTTGAAGTGGCATGTGAGATTTAAAAAACACATTACTGAATCTGCCAAATTGGATATATATTATGCTGTACAACCAAAAGACACAAAAAACTCAAACCGTGCAACATTATGACTCTCAAAATGGCGCAAATGAAACATCACTAACAGCTAAACACTCTCAGAAAAAAGGTGTGGTTCTGTCACTGGGGCGGCACCCTAAAGTACAAAAGTGAACAAGTACATCTTTGTACCTTCTTTCCCCCTAAATGGTACATATTAGTACTTTTTCACTTTTGTACCTTAGGGTACTGCCCCTGTGACAAGCACTGTACCTTAAGGATTAGTTGTAATATTTTATATGCATAGATATTTGTGGAGCTTGAAATATGACCATAACAAAGCCTTGTGTTTTCAAGGGGGTGGGGAGGGGGCTGTTCTTTAACGAACCCCTCATTTGCAGCAAAGAATCTTAATTTAGGCCTTACCTTTTCTCTTCTGCAATAATGAATCAGCTTGTACCGTTCATTGACAGAGCTACAATCACAATGAGGCCATCAACAGAGCTAATTTTACTTCCTGACTTGAACATGATTAAAAGAGAATAGGTTAGTGAGACCAGGGTGTTTCAGCTCTTTAAATCAAATGTACTGTTTTCTAGGATGCACTTTTGCATTGTAGTACAAGTATTCAAAGTTGGCCTTGAGAGCCCATCCAGATGCCCTCTGACTAACCTCAATACTCTTAGTGACCTGTACGAAATCTGATGGACTTTTACATGGAGGTATTTCACAGTCTGGACACTGTGGAACAATTCTCCAGTCTTCTTTGTGCGATTGTGTGATACGCCTGATTGTTTGTTTGTCTGTGTTTGAGAGCGAGAGGACCATTTGTTTATATACCACTCACTTATGTCAGGAGTGGGGTTCAGTGACCTGTCACACTGTGCCCACTTATAAAAAATAACCCACCCCACATAATACACGAAACCTAGCAAATATTAATGTTTTTCAGCAAATCTCTATCGTTATGTAATGTATCTCCACTACAATGTACTCAATGGGATGCCATAGATTCAGTTTGTTCAGGGGTGCAGCGGTTATTTTTCTTATGCAATGCTGTATGAAAACGTATATTTTTATACACATCAGGGCATGAGTTTTATGATGTCGTTTTGGTGTGTGAGTATATGTACGTGTGTTCAGTAACTGTATTCTTATCGATGTTTTCCTAGAAAAAGCAAAAACAGAAAAAACTAAACAAAAAAACAAACAAATGAAACAAAAAACAGTGTGTTGGCAAGGCAGAAAGTGCCATAATTTCACTTACTAGTGTCTTACTGAGTTCATGCATTAATCATATCAGTAAAAACAAGGATTTGATTTGTAACATCACCTGACTGTGCTGAAAGCACCATTCAGCTTCAAACCTGCAATGGTTGATGTACAGCTTTGTGCCCAGATTATAGGCAGCTTGACTACTGAAGACAGACAAGTAGCGGATAGTTTCAACAGTAGGGTCTAAAGCTAAAAAACAGACCCAGAGAACCAGATGGTGCACACGTTCAACGCCAAGAGAACGGCTGCATTCCACCATCTCACTTGAACACTGGAGCCCAGTACGGCTACTGGCAATGCAGTCCTCTCTTTAGTGTTCTGTTGGACTGGGACAGCCCTTTTGTGTGCCAGACTACAGACAGATGGTCCACCCCCAGCCTCATGCTCAAAAGTGACCTATCCAATTACTAACACCACAGATATCATCACAGAATTAAGTATGCCAGGCAGCCAGTCATCTAGAATTTCACATATCTTCAGTCAGTAGTGGATAAAATATAAGACGACTGCATTCCTCTAGCGCTACAGCACAGGCGACGGGGGCTTATTTTCAGAGTTACACTGAGAGAAAGAAGAACAATCTAGAGTGAGACTAGCATACCTTAGTCCTTTGTCATGACGTCACTGCTGGCGTACATAAATGGAGAGAGGTCGTCTGAATGACGGCACCTAACCGCATGGAAGCTCTATTACCACTAAATCTAGCCCTGCTAAAAATAACCTTGAGGAGCATGAAATGTTACATTTATCTAGGGTACTTGAAATCTGTTTTCTGGGCCATTAAGCTGAGCTCTGTGTTTCCCATCAACAACTACATTAGAGTAAGAAGGCGCGTTCCTAAAATAAGGATGGGGAGAGAGACAGTAAGCCTTTAGAAGAGCCTCTGGGATTATGTAACCACTGCACCCAAATGTAGCTCATTCTACAAAAATCCAAATCTCTTGTTACTGATGAAGTCTCACTATGATCCACAATCACTTTTGTAATCATTTATAGAGCTAAAGGAAAGGTCTTGTGTAGGTAAACTGTCAGCACAATTATGTGGCCGTTATTAGCAAGCGGTCAGAGATGTGGAAGGGTGCTCTGATACTGTGATGTAATTGTTGTTGATCATTTTCTTGCTTTGTTTGTTTCTATTTGTGTTGTGAACTGAAATCTGACAAATACGATGCACTTTATGAAAGGAACATGCTACACATTGCAATGTAAGTGTGGAATGTAATCCTTCCTAAAAATGATTTATTTTTTATTACTGTAAATATGACAATATCAAGACAAAATGAGTGGGTGAGAAAAAAACAACACGAGGAGAATACTTTGTCAAATAAAATTCAGCAAACTCAATCACGGTCTATAGTTGTTTGGTGTCTTTATCATCTGTGTGTGTTTGAGGGGGAAGGACAGACTCACGCCGGTAAGGTTCATTGTTTGAAGGCGGCTCAGCTTTAAAAGGATTGCATATGAATTATTGAGCCGTTCCGTTTTACGTAATGCATGCTGTCAGGATCACGGTGAGTGTGGGATCTGAACGCCAGAGATCTGGCCGAGCCCACGATGAGGTGATGGGCAATTCGCACCTTTTGAAGCGCCTGCTGTTGAAAGTTTACAATTTCAGAAGAATTTAGTTACTACTTCAGTACTAGAAAACCAAAATGGATTAATAGGGTAAACCTCAAACAGTTTAAGATGTCAGAATCTCTATAAAATATATATATATTTTTTAATTTTATATATATATACACTATGAGTCAAAAGTTTGGAATCGGTAAGATTTTTAATGTTTTTAAAAGAAGTTTCGTCTGCTCACCAAGACTGCATTTATTTAATTAAAAATACAGTAAAAACAGTAATATTGTGAAATAGTATTACAATTTAAAATAACTGTTTTCTGTTTGAATATATTTTATAAAGTAATTTATTCCTGTGATCAAAGCTGAATTTTCAGCATCATTACTCCAGTCTTCAGTGTCACATGATCCTTCAGAAATCATTCTAATATGATGATCTGCTGCTCAAGAAACATTTATTGTGTACAATTGTTTTTCAGGATTCTTTGATGAATAGAAAGTTCAAAAGAACAGCATTTATCTGAAATATAATCTTTTGCAACATTATAAATGTCACTTTTGATCGATTTAATGCATCCTTGCTGAATAAAAGTATTAATTTCTTTTCAAAAAAATAAAAATAAAAAATTCAAACCCCAAACTTTTGAACGGTAGTGTATAATGTTACAAAAGCTTTGTATTTCAGATAAATGCTGTTCTTTTGAACTTTCTATTCATCAAGGAATCCTGAAAAAAAAGTACACAACTGTTTTCAACATTGATAATAATCATAAATGTTTCTTGAGCAGCAAATCAGCATATTAGAGTGATTTCTAAAGGATCATGTGACACTGAAGACTGGAGTAATGATGCTGAAAATTCAGCTTTGATCACAGGAATAAATTACTTTATAAAATATATTCAAACAGAAAACTGTTATTTTAAATTGTAATAATATTTCACAATAATACTGTATTTTTAATTAAACAAATGCAGCCTTGGTGAGCAGATGGAACTTCTTTTAAAAACATTAAAAATCTTACCGTTTCCAAACTTTTGACTGGTAGTGTATATATATAAACTGAGCATAAAAAATAAATAAGAAATTATTTTATAGAGATTCTGAAATCTTAAACTGTTTCGAGGTTTACCCTGTTAATACATTTTGGTTTTATGGCAGTGAAGATAACTTCAGTAAAAGAGACACAATCACTTTATATGCTGAACAGATTTAAATTAGGCTTTTATTCACATATAAACGCTCATCAATGCACATGTCAGTTATGGTACAGTAAATGGAAGTTCAAGCATGTTCGCTTGACATGCAAGAACCAATGAGGTTCATTCTCATGTGTTACAGCACATTTGAGCTTCCGGAAGAGGTTTGTTCTCATGCGTCAAGCTGTTTCCACTGAGCTTCTGTTTATGTTTGCTGATTAATGTTTATACGTGAATAAAAGCCTAAATTAAATCTGTTTGTCATATAAAGTGATTGTGTCTCTTCAGAAAATTTGAACTAAACCACTCAATTCATATGGATTAGTTTTACGATCTCTATGAACTTTTTGAAGCGTCAAAGTGGTAGTTGCATAGCTGTCAATGGAGGGACAGAAATCTCTCAGATTTCATAAAAAATCTTATGGGTTTGGAACAACATGAGGGTGAGTAGATGATAACAGAATTTTCATTTTTGGGTGAGCTTTCCCTTTAAATAGGCTACATATACACTTTTCTGCCCTGTGTGCTGTCACATACCGCCATGATTCACCCTCAAAGGATTATTTTGTCAAAAAAACATCTGTGTAAGATAGACTGGACAGCATCAAATAAATTTAATTTAATGCAATTTGGGTGGCACTAAATGAACTGTTAAAAAAACGCCAAAGGAGTGTGATGTCCACTGGAATGGAGACTGAAACTGAACTAAACATGATAAAACACAAAACAAACGCGTGCTGCTGAGGTAAAAACTCGCTTCCTTCAGCAGCAATGTTAACTTTTGCTTATCACACACAGGCCTACACGCACACAAAGGGGAGGAAAAAAAGGTTGGTGGGCACTGGTTAATGGAGTTCGCCTGTATATTAGACAAAGAAAATACTGAAATTGATGTAGGCTACCGAAACGATGAACATACCCTCTATTGACTGGTAGACTAATAAGTGATAAATTGCGCATCCTGCTGGTAATTTGAATGAATGACAACTAATGAATGCGCGAAGAGGCAGGACAGTAAGGTTTACCCATACCCACATAACCTGCCTACTCATTCGCTCACAAGCTCACGAACACGCACTCGGTGAAAAGCAGGGATGAGTCATGGGCGCGCGCGCCCACGCATGCGGACAGAAACTGAGAGGTGACAGTATCACCGCCTCAACAGCACTGAGTCACACTACAGCACTACTGAGACAGTCACCACGAGAACTGCTCCAAGACACAAACAGAATGTCACATAATATATCCTGTTTTTATACACTTGCAAATAACTTTAAATAAGACAATAAAGACAAAAAGTTTTGAGAGCCACCAAACAATCTCAACAATGCTCTTGACTGTGCATCCGGCATACACTAGCTACTAGCTCATCTGCAGAGCTGGGTAGTAACGGATTACATGTACTCTGGATTACGTAATCAGATTCCAAAAATCAAGCACTTGTAATTAGAGTAAACTACTTTTTAACTACAATTACTTTTTTATGAATGGCAGTAAGTTGTTCACAATTCATTGATTCTCCTAATTTTTTTTTTTTTTTTAATGTTTATATATATATTTTTTATAATAAACCTTTATAATATATACATTTGTGATTCTTTGAGTTTTTCCGGCAGTGAAGGGGAAATATAGATGAAATATAGATGAATATATATGAAATATACATGAAATATATATATGAAATAATAATAATATATGAAATATAAGTGATATTGCTGTGAATTTCATGTTTTTTGTAATGTTGCTGTTTTCTAAATTTACTTAATTTTAAGTAAATATGCTTTAAAATCATAAGATGTTTTATTCAGTGTTACTATCAGCAAACACTAACAGGTACATTAGCGTTAGTATTTTGAAGTATTAACTGTCCATACATTGCACTTTAAAAAGAATCGGTTGAGGCTTTTGAGGCTCTTATTTTTTGGGATATATATTTTTTCTTTGTATCTGTCAAAATAGTACAAGATTATCCTACAATATATGTGACATCAAATAAGGGTTAGCACAAAAGTAATCTAAATGTAATCCAAAAGTAGTCAGATTATGTTACCAAAAATGTGTAATCTAAGAGATTATATTACTGATTTTGTCATGTAATTTGTAATCAGTACCTGATTACAACTCATTTCTTTTCAAGTAATCTGCCCAGCTCTGCTCATCTGTTACTGTTTTGTCCAATAATTGTCTCTGAATCGTAGTGATTCTTTTTTATCGTCTCGTTCTTTATTAGAGATGCACACAAACAATTTAAACAGGAAAGAAGACCTACTAAATCATTTTGTGACAATAACTCACTAGTAGCTATTTCTTACCGTGACCGAGAGTGGACACTTAGTTTTGTCGTGGCACGACATTTTAACTCGTCTCGTGGGAACGTGATAATATGTCATGATTCGTGAAAACACATAGGCCTACAAGAAAATTATTTTTTTGTATCTATCCCATCCACAGCTGTTTAAATATATTCACTGATCGTGTCTTTAATATTTTTATATTAGCCTACTATTATTATAGGCCCCTATATAGCCAAAATAAAATGAATAGCCTTAAAGTGAAAAATTCCCGTAAGTGCGCCCACAGTAATGTCATATAGAATCAAAGCTTTATTGGCAAGACTGCTGGTATTTACAGTAGGCCAAAGTCACTTTACTCTATAGTCTTTGAGTAGGCCTATTTACAATAGGCTATACGGTACGTTATGTAGGCCTATTTGATAATAAAGAACGGGAATAGGCTAGCTTTAATTCGAATGATGTTCATTCGACTTCATTCGTCCGAAAACAGAAGCTCATTTATCGTCACATACTGCGTACTGCGTAGCCTACAGAAATGGAGTCAAGTAAAAACTTAAAAAGTAAAAACTTTATTGGCACGATCATTTAAAGTATTTACAAAACATATAGGCCCGGTTTCATACCGAAGCCAGGATAAGGCTTAGTTCAATGGGGCATTTAAGCAGCTTTTATAGCTAGCTAAACGTTCCTGATAAAAAACAAAAAACAAACATTACTGGTGTACATCTTGAGACAAAAATATTTTAAGATATGTCAGTAGCCTACAAGTTGCTTTCAGTTTCAAACAGCTCAAACATGCATTTTAGACTAGCACTAGCTTAAGCCTTGTCTGTGAAACCGGGGATTATCTACTTTAAGGAACATATTATAGGAATGTTATTTAGGTAAAGAGATACATCAAATGAAGGGGAAAATAAAGCAACTTTTTCAACATTTATTGATAATAACAAACTGTTTCAATGCTGCCTATGGCAACGTAGGTCCTGGAGTGCCGTTGTTCTGCAGGGTTTAGCTCCAACCCGAAGAAGAAGAAGAATAAGAACAAAACCTCAGCTGCCTGTAACCGCAGTAATCCTGAAGACATTGATTAGCTTGTTCAGGTGTGTTTGATTAGGGTTGGAGCTAAAATTTGCAGGACAGTGCTTCTCAATCCCTCCTCGTTTCCTTACTCCTCCGTCTTCCATCCTATGACCCGGAAACCGATCGAGCTCAGCCATCTCGTAGGACATCTCAATTCAGTCCCTGCGTTCCATTCGGAAGGGCTCATCCCTATGCCCTAATCCCTTCAAAGGGTTTACCCCCCCGGAGTGAGAGCTACGAAGGGAATGAAGGGGTCAAAAAACTATTTTTTTTTAAATGCACTTCAGCGTCATCTTAACGAGACAATCAAGGAGGTGCCTTTGTCTTTTCCCCCCTGGTTTACTCTTTGTATTAATACGCATTAATTTACGGTAGTTACATTTTAAGCTACTGCTGGTCTTTTAAGTTAAATATAATGTATGTTGTGTCTATGTATTTGAAACATTTGAATGGACTGATAAAGGGAGCTGTAAAGTATTTTTGTTGAAGTACAATGTCATTTTGACCATAATAATGTACCAAGTCTAACTCGTATAAATATTGCAGTAGCTACAGAAAAATACTATACATACATTTATAGGTAAAATCGAACTCCGAGCCTCCTGTACCCATTCTGTGACGTCAAACAACTTCCCTGTGCAAAGGATCATGGGGGCCCGAAGTGTCCATCAGTTGTACCCTTCGAAATCCTTCATTCCGAAGGGCCCTTTGAAGTGGCCAGTTTTGAGCACTTCGGTTTGGAACGACCCTTCAATATGGCGGCCATGATTGTTTTCACTCCGAAGTGCCCTTCGGAGGACGATATATCCCGTTTGGGACGCACCGTCTAATTGCACCGCGAGGAGGCGTGGAACGAGGAGTGATGAGGAGTGATGAGCAAGGATACACACAGGTGTATCCTTCGCGGAAGTCTTACTAGCTAGTGTAGTTGAGAAACCTGACTATATGTATACATTCTCCTCCCCCGTCACATCTGTCAGCAATAATTTAAATGTATTCTTTACTTTTGCAGTTTAAATAAACTTTACATCTCATATTTCAACGGGACATCTTGCATTATTATTTATAATGATTTTTTTTTTTTAAATAACCAAACTTTAACAACATGAGGTATTGTTAAGAGTCCTCGAGCGCAGCTGATGACGCTCTGAAGTGACGCTCGAGTGATCAAGAACATTCCGATACAAATAACATTTTCTTCGATTCCTCCGTCCTCGTTTTCTTTCTTTGCATCCTCCCCTCTCACCCTACGGGGAAGCGAGGAAAGGAAACGAGGAGGCACAAATAAGAAATGAGAAGCACCCCAGGACTAACGTTGCCTATCCTTGGTCTATGGCAACATCGCGCGCAATATATTCCTAACAATATGCCTATAATAGCCTATAGGTTAATATAACAATTTCTTAATTCCGCACTTTTTTATTATTATTTAAAAATAAAATATTAATTTATTAATAATATCCATTTCTGATAATCCCAGGTTGATATGGTCCTTAGGATCTCGACTCGAGGCCACGACTTCACATCGCGTAGCCACAACATAAGGATGCGTTAGTTACCTTGACTAAATGATCTCGTGGCCACGACATAATATCACGTTCCCAAGAATTAATTTCTTCTGGGCACGACAAAACTAAGTTCACCGCAACCGTAATTTCCTGCATCCCAACCATTTCCCCCATTTTCCAGCAAACATGCTCAATCACTTTAAAAACTCAATTTGGCAGCTCTACAAATAGCTTAAGGAGACGATGAGGACAGTGAAACAGGAGAGATGCGTCACAGATTCACACAGCTGATCAGTCCTGATGTAAGTCACGACTGTGACGGTGACACATCCGACCTTCCTCAATGTTAAGATCAGGTGAACAAGACACTCAGTCACCCTCGGTTCTCTGCCAATTTATGAGGGATGAGAAATCATAATAGGAAAACTTAAATTAGGGAAAGTGGGAAGAAGGTACAGTAAATGTTATGGATAATAAAGCAACAAGGAAGGCTTCTTAATAGGAAGGGTATTAAAGCACTGCGTGCCTCTGAAATAATCTGATCTAGCATGTACAAAATGATAGGGATTAATTTAAAGGATACAATCTATAAATCAATAGACAGAGAAAGGATGGACAGCCAGTGAGTTACTTGATGCTTGCTGTATTATTTTCCACACGCTTCTAGTGAGATTGTGATTACAGCATGACTTTTTTATTTTTATCTTTTTTTAGACATTGCTGGAGTCAGTTTCCATTTCAGTATCCTCACCAATCCACCAATAAATCATTTTAATTTATTAATATTAAAGTACATATGTAAATAAATAAGATAAGTAAATAAATACCCTGAGATTTGAATGCAGCTCTATGGGGGAAACCGATTGAATAGTTTAGATATAATTCACACTATAAGAAATCAGAAATTTCCATGACGTTTAAGATTGTTCATGAATCCCAATTATTTTCCCTGAATATTTCATTCCTGGGAAAAAAAAAAGGTCTTAGTTCATTTGATCATGGAAAACTTGGAAAAAAATAAATAAATAAAATACTGTTTGAAGACAAAAAAAAAAAAAAAAACTTTGGGCGTGATTGCTTTGAGTTTAATATATGCATTAAATTGATTTATAAATAGATTGAAATGGAAATATTAAATGTAAACAAACCACACTGAGGAATGTTTTAAGAAGCACTTTAATGGCAGTTCATACATGCATGCAGCATTTGCCTACATTATATTATTTTTAATACATTGATTCTCATACTGTTTCTTATCTATATAAATCAAAGTTCTGCCATTTTAACAAAGTTCTATACATCACATTGTTTAAAACACAAAGAACTTCATTCTTTACATACAAAACACAGGCTAAACACAGCTCATGATAGCTGGTATGTTGGGAGCGTTTAAACTTGAAGCCTCCCTATTTGTGCAGTAAGTGACACATTTAAGCAAATAAATAGAAAAAAAAGCTGAAATACTGAAGTGCTCTTATTCTGTACAAATTAGCATATTAAACATTTCAAATGCCCCAGAGGGCAAGATGATTCAAAAATTAAAACACTAGCAAACAAAGCTAAAATTCAAAAATGACCCCAAACCAGCTGTTTATCAATTACACAGAACACTGTTAATTTCTGTTTGTGTTACACATTACCAGGACGAAACAGGCAAGAGCACAGCTGTCTTGTTGTCTGCTTAATTACGGCGTGCTTGGTGCCTTGGTAATGATGCAGTGACATCTACTGTGGCTATAGTGAGATGATTAATAAGTGAATGGTTTGATCCTTTAGGGAACAGATGGCCATGAACTGTATCCATTTGAAAAGACACAGAAAAATCAGATTTTTTTTTCCCGAGAGAGATCCTGACACAGTTAAAGATACAATCCATAACTACTAACACAGCACCACTTGAACCTCAAAACAAAGTATTAAAGTAATGTGCCTGTAGATGAATAAAAGCCCAGCTCTGTTGTCTAAAGTCATTTGTAGTTGCACTACCAGTAACTGCCTACAAGTAGCAGCAATCACATTTTGTGACTTGTGTATTGGTGGATTCAGAATGCACCAATATACTATCAAAGTCCTTTAAAAGCCTGACGTGTAGTCAAGAAGAAAGCAAACAAAACCCTAAAAACTCATTCCAATCCATCCTAACGGGTTAAATTATTTAATTAAATTTGGGGAAATATCATCACCAATAATGTGCGTAAAACATCATCATTAAGCTTCCCTCCATCCCTCAGATACAGAAAATATGTTATATTTCCAACAGAATTTGATTATATCTTTCATATACACCCTTGATACAGTTTTCTGATTCAGATTGTCCATCCATTCTGTTCAATTAGCTGGGATGTAAACATAAATATATTTTATACATTTTAAATTATAAACGAAAATATAACTAAACATCTACTGTTTATTTGTGCTCTATTGGAGCAAATCGCTCAATAATATTGCTATTTAGACTTTCAACTGGTATCATTTTAACTGGTTTGTTATCTGCTTGATTCACTGTCAACATGCATTCAAGAGGTCAAAATGCAGCTGTTTCTTTGGGCTTGAACATGAAAATGTTTACATACAGTTGCAAGAAAAAGTATGTGAACCACTTGCAGAATCTGAAAATGTGAATATTTTAACAAAATAAGAGAGATCATACAAAATGTGTTATTTTTTATTTAGTACTGTTCTGATTAAGATATTTTACATAAAAGATGTTTAAATATAGTCCACAAAAAAATAAATTAGCTGAATTTATTAAAATCACCCCATTCAAAAGTTTATGAACCATTGATTCTTAATACAGTGTCATTACCTGGATGATCTACAACTTTTTTTTTTTTAATTTTTTTATGATGGTTGTTCTTGAGTCCCTTGTTTGTTCTGAGCAGTTAAACTGCCTAACATTCTTCAGAAAAATCCTCCAGGTCCCGCAGATTCTTCAGTTTTCCAGCATCTTTTGCATATTTGAACCCTTTCCAGCGGTGACTGAATGATTTTGAGATCCATCTTTTCACACTGAGGACAATTGAGAGACTCAAACACAACTATTAAAAAAGGTTCAAACATTCACTGATGCTTCAGAAGGAAACACGATGCATTAAGAGTCGGGGGTGAAAACTTTTGAACAGGATGAAGACGTCCAAATTTTTCTTATTTTGTTTATTTATTTATTTTTACATTTAGTACTGTCCTTCAGAAGCAACAGAAGATACTTACATGTTTCCTGGAAGACAAATTAAGTACAATTTACCTTGATCTTCAAATTCAAAAAAATTTCACCCCGACTCTTAATGCATCATGTTTCCTTCTGGAGCATCAGTGAATGTTTGAACCTTTTTTAATATTTGTGTTTGAGTCTCTCAATTGTCCTCAGTGTAAAAAGATGGATCTCAAAATCATACAGTCACTGCTGGAAAGGGTTCAAATATGCCATAAATGCTGGAAAACTGAAGAATCTGCAGGACCTGGAGGATTTTTCTGAAGAACATTGGGCAGTTTAACTGTTCAGGACAAACAAGGGACTCATGAACAACCATCACAAAAAACAACAATAACAACAACAACAAAAAAAAAAAAAACAGTCGTAGATCATCCAGGTAATGACACACAGTATTAAGAATCAATGGTTCATAAACTTTTGAACGGTTTCATTTTAATAAATTCAGCTATTTTTTTGTCTTGTGGACTATATGTGAACATCTTTTATGTAAAATATCTTACTCAGGACAGTACTAAAAAAAAATTAGCATGCATTTTGTATGATCTCTCTTATTTTGTTAAAACTGTTCACATTTTCACAGATTCTGCAAGTGGTTCACATACCTTTTCTTGCAACTATAAATGTTTATTATATTGTCCTCAGATATATTCCTGACTGCTTCCTGTCCTTCAAGCTAAAATTAACATTGCATGTTCATCCAGCTGACTGTTCTAATAATTATAAGGTCATGTTCTAAGGTGAGAGAGAGAAAGTGCAGGAGAGAGGACAGATGGTAGGACCACCACACTCAGAGTAAGTGATGAATAGTCTCAGGCAGAGGACTCAAGCCCACTGCGTTGACGAGCCGATCTCTAACAGACATTATTCCATGGGGTCAAAACTCTCATTAAATTTCACAGTCAAGGCTTCAATTTAAGATGTACAATCTAAAATTCAAAAGTTTCCAGTTTTGTCTCTTTGAGACTTTGTAGTTAGGCAGCCCCCCTTTTTTTAAACACAGGAGCCTTGTTATATTAGTGCAGACAGACATCGACATGCTACATTAGTTGTGATAATTCTGTTCTCTGAAGCCTACACTCTAATGCTTACTTCATGTTTTTTTGATTTCTCTATTGTTTTTTTTCTTGTCTCAGTCTGACCACTCATTTTCATCCAGCTCAGAGTCTTCATCAGATTCGCTGTACTCCACGGCGATGCGACGTGATAATATAGTGGCTACGTCATTCCCAACTGGCTCCTTCTTCGCTTCCTGCTCCCGCTGTTCCTGCACCTTACGCAGCTGGATCCCTGTAAGACAAAAATGAAAAAAGGAGGACCAGAGAAGATCCCTAAACATCAATTCATATATAACTAAAAGGGTGAACCTCTCAAGAACTGTCAAGAAATGTGGCTCAGTTCATATTTCCAAAGTCCCTTCAATGCAAGTCATTTCAATCAGCAGCTATCTTTGAAACACCTCTCGAGCAGCTATTTCAGTCATGCAAGTACAGCTCCTATCTCTCTGAATGGAGAAACATCAAATTCTCCAAAGCTGTTCACCAAGCTTGCAATTAAATTTCATATTTGAAATCACCAATGACATCTGACATCAACTGTCTCATAAATTATGTTTCTAAACACTGAAATCACAACAAAAACTGCATTCTTCAGGCTAGAGCACACAGTGTGCATTCTATAGCAACGGGAGCTTCTAAAGGTGGCTGCAGTGACGCAATGACTTTATATTATTCTCACCAAAGCTGCATTCATTTCATCAAAAACAGAAAAAACAATAATATTTTGAACTCTTATTGAAATTTAAAATAACTTTTCTATTTGAATACATTTTAAAATGTAATTTATTCCTAACATGCAAGCCTGAATTTTCACAGCCGTTACTTATAACATTACTTGTGACATTATAATTTAATGTAAATCAGTCTTTATACTGTCACTTTTGATCAATTTAATGCATCCTTTCTAAAATAAAAGTATTAAAAAAACAACAACAAAAAACAAAAACAAATGTACTGTCGCTAAATCTTTGAATGGAATTATATTACACTGCCTGACCAAAAAACAACAACAACAACAAAAAAACAACACTGCTTGGATTTAAATAGGCAAATGCTTAAGAGTCTATGATTGGATCATTATTGCAGTGATTATTATGTTTCTAGCATGTTATACGTTTGGCAACAGTTCTTCTAACCCTAACTGATGGAGTGTGAAGCTTTTCATTTCTTAAACAACCATGTAGGAAAACACATACCAGGATAGCCATATACCAGGATGACAATGTCAAGATTCTTCAGGCTCAAATTGTGAAAATGGTTGGAATGGAGCATGAAGAATAATTTTCACAAAAGAATTGGCACCTCTGAGTCCTGACCTTAAATTCAAAAATTGATGCACCTCTTGATGGAAATAAATGTGCTGTTATTTCCATCGAGAGGTGCATCAATTTTTGGTCAAGATCTTGACAATGCAAGAGTCAAGAACTCCAAACAGCAACTTTTTTTTGCCCGGGCTGTATATTATATAATATTATATTATATTAAGAATTTATATAATATAAAAGAACATTTAAGAGTTTTTACATTGTGAAATTATTTTCATGATGCCGCCAATTCTCAATATCGAAACGAAAGGAAAAAAAAGATTGTAGTCACCATCTGACATCTCAACACCCAAACCCCACTTTATGTGTGACCTCTCACCTCGTCGGATGGCTGCCAGCAGGTCGCTGCGTGCATCGCTCATTGGGATGAGAGGTACCTGGCCCTTCCTGGGGACAACCGGTGCTTCCACAGGGGCAGTGGGCATGGTGTGTGAGTGAGGGTGCGGGTGGGGGTGTGTGGGTGGTCCAGGTGGAGGTGGAGGGGGGGCTGCAGGGGGAGGATGGGTTGGGGAAGGGGTGTAAGAAGCAGGGAGGGCAGGAGTCGGAGGAGAGGGATTGTAAGTCTGGGAAAGAGATGGCATGGCGCTGGCCGGGGCAGAGGAGGGGCCAGTGGGACTGTCAAAGGCAGTCTGGGCGGAAGGAATGAGAGGTGGAGGTGGAGGAGGAGCAGGAGGTACGAAATACTCTCGATGCTGAGACTGCTGACCACTGAGATATAAACAGAGATAGAAATTATTCAGACAAACAACTTTACTCGAAAGATGAGGTTTAATCTTAAAGCACACTACAAGATGGAAACTCATTGCTTTTTTATGTTAAACATTTGAGCATGTCTCATACCAAACATCTTATAAATATATATATATATATATATATATATATATAAGAAGAGTAATGTCCACACAGCTCCAAACACATAATAAACAGTGCAACGTTTTGTCTTCATCAGGCACAATGGTTGTACTAAAATTACTAAAACTGAAATAAAAAATAAATTAATACTAAATATAAAAAACCCCCAAAGGCTAATAAAAATGAAAAAAGCAAATAACAAAAATACTAAATGATAAACTTAAACTAAAATGAAAATGAAAATATAAAAAAGAAAGCCAATTCAAAATATTAATAAATGCTATAGTATTATAAATAATACTAAAAGAGAGTTTGAGAGAGTTTGTGTATGATATCTACAGTCAGGAAGGAAAATTAATTAGTAGATGACACACCTAGGGCCCTATCATACACCCGGTGCAATGTGACGCCAGGTACGACGCAAGTGTTTTTTGCTAGTTTCAGCATGACGCAGCTATCGTTTTCATGTCCTGCGCCACGTTGTTTACATAGCAAATACATTTGTGAGCCCATGGGCGTGCTGGTCTGAAAACGAGGTGTGTTCAGACGCATTGTTGGAGCGTTATTATTTTGAGGCAACTGAAATAGACTGCACCATTGACCAACTGAAACCTGGTCTAAAGTCAATGGCGCAATATTTGTTTTGTTATTTAAAGAGCGTGTTAATAATATGCGCCTACATGCGGGTGCACAATCGCGTACACTCTGCTTACTACACATACAGCAGCACACAAACATGCCAAATATTAAAAATAAAAGGATTACAATGTAAAAGATTATTATTGTGTGCATAAAGATAAAAATGCTTTGGTGGAATCCGGCTTGTCCAGTAGATGGTCTGCTCTGCATGCCCTAAGTGCAGTTGCGCTGTGCGCTTTAGACCATGTGCTTAGATCAGCCCCAAGGGCCCCTAGTCTGTGATTTGTTGTGTAAAGTCTGATAATGTTACCAACACAAGAAAATGTGTACAGCGAGACAGGCTTTTGTCTTGTAGTGAGTGCTTGGCCACAGACATTATGCTAGCTAAATTTTACACATGATTGTATATGTATTTTGTACATTATTCAGACTCTAAACAAAAATACAAATGAAATAGCATTTAGACCATGGTTCTGCAACCCCCAGGCCTAGGGGTTCATGGTGGAACTGCAGAGGGTTCATTAAGGAGTAAAAGAAATGCAAAAGAAAACTGAATTAAAAAAAAAATTATTTGAATTACAAAGGAAATACTGTATTAAGAGAAGCCAAAAAACAAACAAAAAAAACAGACCTGTAGTCTTTAGCCTGCAGGGGGCGTGGCCCGTTGAGAGCGGGGTCTGTGACTGGTTGTCCATGGGAGGTCTGAACCCTGCCAATGGTCTGTCTCCCAGGTGGAACAGAGGAAGAAGAGGCTGGCCGGTAACCGCGGTCCAAAGACTGGGTCTGGACGTGAGAGGGGGCCATGAGGTGTTCTTTGCCATCAGCAGCAGAGTATGCGCTGGTCACAGCCATCTGTTGAGCCGGATGACTGGGGCTGCCTGGGTAAGAGTGCTCACCCATGTCTGAGGCAACTGACCTGATGATAGAAAGATGAGAGAGAGGGGAAAAAAGACATGAAGAGAGAAACATTAAATGCAAAACAAATGGTTTTGGTTCTAAAGTTCAGCTCTATTGAAAGCACCTGTGTGGCATGCCGTTGTTTATTACCACAAATAATAATTTTGACTGTTGATTTTGCCCCTCAGTCACTGCACCAGAATAAATGTTAAAAGACACAGTGTTTGGAAAGTGTAGACAAAAACATGCAACTTCCTTTATTGAAATATATTTTTTCTTTCAATCAGAGAAAACTAATTAGATTTAAAATTGAAAGTCTCATTAAGGCTGCATTTATTTGATAAAAAACAGTAATATTGGGGAAATATTAATACAATTTTAAATAACCATTTTCTATGTAAATATATTTTAAAATATAAAATTATTTGTGTGGTGGCAACGCTGAATTTTCAGCAGCCATTATTCCAGTCTTCAGTGTCACGTGATCCTTCTAAAATCTTAATATGTTGATTTGGTGTTTAAGAAGATCAAGGTAGAAAACAGTTATGCTGCTTAAAGGGTTAGTTCACCCAAAAATTAAAATTCTGTCATTAATCACTCACCCTCATGTCGTTCCACACTCGTAAGACCTTTGTTCATCTTTGGAACACAAATTAAGATATTTTTGATAAAATCTGATGGCTCAGGGAGGCCTTGATTTCAAAACACTGATTCATGAAGATTCAAAGCTTTACGAATCTTTTGACTTTGGCAGTTTGCGATCGCTTGATACACACTCCGAACCACTAATTCAAAACAAAAGATTTGTAAAGCTTCGAAGCTTCATGAAGCAGTGTTTTAAAAAACGCCCTTCACTAGATATTGTTGAATAAAGTCGTTATTTTGTTTTTTGGCACACAAAAAGTATTCTCGTCGCTTCATAACAATAAGTTTGAACCACTGTAGTCACATGAACTATTTTAAATATGTCTTTAGTAGCTTTCTGGGCGTTTGAAAGTCTAAATTAACTTACTGGGAATGGAGGTCTCGCAGCCATCGGAATTTATCAAAAATATCTTAATTTGTGCTCAGAAGATGAACGAAGGTCTTAGTGGTGTGGAACGACATGAGGGTGAGTAATTAATGACAGAATTTTAATTTTTAGGTGAACTAACCCTTTAATATTTTAGAAACTGTGAAACTGTTTTTTTTTCAGGATTCTTTGCTGAATAGGAAGTTCAAAAGGACAGCATTTATTTGAAATAGAAATCTTTTGTAACACTCTAAAAGTCTTTATGTTCACTTTTGATCAATTGAATGTGTCCTTGCTGAATAAAATAGTAGTAATAAAAAAAAAAAAATCAAACCTTTGAACGGTAGTGTACAGTATATGGTTAAAAATATATATATTTTTTTTTTCAGTAAGCATCATTCTTCCTTTCATTTCTACACACCAATAAAACAAACAACAGCACAATTCATCTACAGCACATACTACATACATAACATATATTTAATATATGAAATAAATTATTTTAAATATATTTTATCATTTAATATATGAAATGTATTATGTATATAATTGTGTTCACGCAGAGACTCAAACAAAAATCAATAAATCATTGCCGATTTATGATTTATTGAGACAGTTTGAACTGATTTGATCAGAACAAACCAAACCAGTCAACCAATTTTTAAACTTTAAATGTTTAAATGTGTTGTACATGTCTCTGATATAAACCTCTGTCTTACTTGCTTAACTGTGAGAGAAAGCCAAATAAAAAGCACATTAAAATCACTGCAATATTCACATGTAAAATAACTAAATATTGAATATATCCCCTACCCCAATCATCTAATTGTTTAACTTTACTATATAAAAAAAAGAACTGCATACAGATGTAATGCTTTAGATTGGCGGGTGAGTGCTCAGGTGTCTCTATAAATTCAAACAGATGTTGGCAGCTCAAAGTGTCAACAGATGGCAGTAGTGAGCTATGCTGAACTGCAGCCCACTTTGATGATCATGTATTGCCTTGGAAAAGAGTCAAAGTGAAAGAGACCACCAACCTGTTGTCCGGCGAAAGGGAGCCTTCAGAGGACATGCCATGGTATGGAGAAGGTGTGAAGCGGGCATCTGGGCGGAACTCCTTATCATACGCCATTACGTTCCACTCCTGTCTGCGATTTCGGGCCTTACGAACCTTTTTCACTTCACGACTGGGATCCTCCACCTGCTTCTGCTGCTCCTGAGTGAGTGAGAGAGAGAGAGACAGAGAGATCAAATGAGAGTGAGGGAGAAAGAAAGTTGCAGTGTTGCAGAAAGCCCAGGGATTCATCACAAATCACGTTTGGTGAAAGAGAGTTTTAGACTGTCAAGCTAAAAAGAGTAAAATCACAGACACACGGACTGTAGTGTCCACATCTTTCACTGAAAATGCTGTGAAGAAAGTTTTCTACATAATTCAGGAAATGCATTAAACATACACACACACTCAGTAGAAAAGCTAGTGAAGAGACTGTAGGGAAAGAAAGTGAATGCACAAACAGGAGTCAGCATAGTGAGGAATTGACGGATGAACAGAAGGACTGAGAGAAATGCAGGTCTCTTACGGAGGACAGGAGGGGGCTTCTGAGTAGGGCCTGCCTGGAGTGGGACTTAGTCTGGTCTGAGTGAGTCTGGCCTGAGCCGCTGGTCTGGAGAGAAGGGGCAGAGTCTGGGGGGGTTAGAGCTCTCATTCATGCACACATAAAGACACGTTCATTGACGTGTTTCACACAGGCTTCTGGTTTGTAGGAGGAAATGAATCGGAGAAACTGGTTTTACAGGGGGCCCGGAAGTGCCATTGGAATCAAAGGTAGGTTGTCTGATGTGCTAAGCATTATTCCAGCTCTTGTTGATAAGTTAAAGTCAATCTTCTTAACCATGTTAGTACCATGTACAACAACATTTATTTTAGCATCAACTTGGTATCAAAGTTCCAGTATTTTTGACATCCCAACTGCAGTATATGATTGAGGAAAGAACAGATATGAAACAGGACATAAAGTGCACATGTAGTAGACACACACCTTCTGTCTCCTCTTTTCTTTTCTCTTGTCCTCTGTAGCTTGCAGCATTTTCTCCCTCCAGAGGTTAAAGAAGTAGGAGGGATCTGTGTAGAACTTTAGTGCATCCTTCTTATCATCTCTATATAAAGAAAGAAAGAAATAGACATATGATGGTTGCAGAAGTGTATTGAAGGGTATAAACTTTTTAAATGAACTAATTTGCTGAAACAAATTGGGCTTTCAGACACTACTTGAGATTAAGAACATTCTAGGATGTGCAGCAAGTGATTTATCATTTTGTCACGCTGCACCAGAGATGCACAAACCAGGGACACAGTCTAATCTGTCCAGCCAGTTTCAAAATGAACCGAAAATATATTTAAACTTCTCATAATAACAAAACATCTCTAATGTTGTGTTTTGCACTATCTATTTTGACAAAGTATCTGTCAACTGAACTAATATCTAATAACAACTACAGTAAACTCCATCTCTTCATGTGGTGTGAGTTTAACATGCATTTGGGAACACAACGTAATATTATACAGTATAATTATTATTATTATATTTGAATAGTTCGGCTTCCTATAAACACCATTGTGAACGTGATGTGGACTGAAACACTATTACAACTAAAATGAAGACCAGGTACAAGTCAAATATATTTATTTATATATTTGGATATAATGTAATATTTTCTTTCTGCCCACGGGCCTCAATTAAGTTTGATTTTTGGCCCTTTGTAATAAAAGCCTTGGGCATCTCTGCAGTACATATTTACTTATTCTGAAATTCAGCTTGTTGCTGGAGAAGCCCGAGGCTTTTATTTTTACAGAAGATGCACTGTCGCTACTGTTGATAATAAACAACATTTAATGTATCTCATTATAGAATGTCAGCTGGAAGTAAGGATGACGATGATGTCACCTGTAAGGGCTGAGAATATTGAGAGGGGGAGGTTTGTCTCCACGGTGGTAGAGCTCCAGGACAGGATTAGGGATGGAGTTCCTGGAAACCACCTGTTGGTCCTGAATGGTGGAACTCTTGAAGGCCTTTCTCATGTTGATATCTTGCAGAGAGACTAAAGACGGGAGACAGAGGGAGAGATCAAGTTTATGCATTCATTTCTTTATTGAGACTGTCTTCATTGCAAAACTACCATTCTTAATTACCATTCTATATTTGTCTTATTTTTTAGTAAAAAGATCTAAACTTTCTCAATAGAAATTTACCAGAGAAGAAAAAGTGCATAAGATATTAAAGGGTTTGCTTACCAAAAAATAAAAATTCTGTCAATTATTACTCACTCTTATGTTGTTCCACATCCGTAAGACCTTCGTTCATCTTTGGAACACAAACGAAGATATTTTTAATGAAATCTGAGAGCTTTCTGCCCCTCCATAGAGAACCAATGCAACTACCACTTTCAAGGTCCAGAAAGGTAGAAAAGACATCATTAAAGTCCTCCATGTGACTCCAGTGGTTTAACCTATAAAGCAACACGAGTGCTTTGTTTGTGCAAAAAAAAAAAAAAACATAATTTACCACTTTATTTACAAATGAGAGCATCACGATGCGTTCGTGTTGTGCTCAGACTCGCCGTCAACAAACACACATACGCAAGTGTTCACGAGAGCACCACGACACTTGCGTTATGTGTTCACGCAAGAGCTGACATTGTTGCGTGAACACGCTTTGAATAATACTGTTTTGTAAATAAAGTGGTAATTTTTTTTTTTTTGCGCAAAAAGCACTCACGTTCATAAAATAGAATAAAATACAGAGGTTAAATCACTGGAGTCACATGTAGTACTTTAATGATGCTTTCCTACCTTTCTGGACCTTGAAAGTGGTAGTTGTGTCAGATCTCTACAGAGGGACAGAATCCTCTCGGATTTCATTAAAAATTATCAGTAACACTTTACAATAAGGTATAATTTGTTAACATCAGTTAATGCATTAACTAACTTGAACCAACAATGAGCAATACATTTGTTACAGTATTTATTAATTTTTGTTATTGTTGGTTAATAAAAATACAGTCGTTCATTGTTTGCTCATGTTAGTTCAAAGTGCATTAATTAATGTTAACAAATACAAACTTGTCTTTAATAATGTATTAGTAAATTTTGAAATTAACATTAACTAAGATTAATAAATGCTGTAGAAATATTGTTTATTTTTAGTTCATGTTAACTAAAGTAGTTAACTAATGTTAACTAATGAAACCTTAAGGTAAAGTGTTACCATGTGTGTTCCGAAGATGAACAAAGGTTCAAGTAATTAATGGGTGAGTAATTAATGACATAAGTTTCATTTTTGGGTGAACTAACCCTTTAAGACTTTACCGAACAAAGAACCAATGAAACAAGACAAATTACACTTATATAAAGGCAAGACAGACCAAAGTAATGCTGAATGGATCATTATCACCATAATGGATGACATACTACTATACACGAGACACAAGACGGCCAGTTAACTGCCACTCACAGAGGACTGGATAATGATAAGGCAATACTTACAGCCATTACCCAAGATCAGTTTAATGTTCATTATTATGGTGATTAAAGTTGTGGTTTGACTAAGACAAGATGTCTCTTGATCAGCGTAAAGAGTAAAGGGTCTTAAAGCAGAGCTGTGTGAAATCCCTGCTTAAGTCTTTTAAGTGTTCACTGAAGGAGAGGATAGAGCTATCCAGGAGACAGCAGATGGTCATTCTCCTATTCACACGCTCTGCTTCTCACCCTGGACTAATCTGGAATGGCTCAGACACATATGATAGATCAGCTGCACACCTAAGAGAAACATAATTTTCTTATGTTCTGGCTTCACAATCCCATGGTGTTTTTTTTTCTTTTTCTTTTCTTCAGTAGATTGAGCTGTTCATGAATGACTTAAGATATTCTGTATATTTACACTATACAAATCAAAACCAAGGTAAGGATCTATCCCATTTATCTTTGGGATATTGAAAAAAGCAGTAATCTCAACTCTCAAATCTCATTAATGTACAAACTGAAACTTGGGACATCATGGTGGGTCACAAGATGTGACAACCAATCACAATTGTTTACAATTGGCTTTTCACAATTTACAGTTTCACTATAAATAATAGTGAAATTGCATAAAAAAATGCAGTGAACAGTGATGGAAAAGAGCTATTTAGATATTGTCCAACATTAAAGTCATGATGATGCAAGTGATGTCATACAATGATCTATGACATTGTGTGGAAATTAATGTCTTGGCTCTGGTCCAAAACCAAATCATTTATTAGGATCTTCTACATTAGTTTTGGGGTTGTCTGTCACTGAGGGGATGGGGCTTGTTTTGATGTAAAGAATGATGGAATGCCTCAATCGCCCTCTAATTATGTATGCCACAGGAGAACACTCGCAATATTAAAGCACCGGCTGTGCCTCAGGGGCCACTGTACTACTTTATTGAACATTAATAATTCAAGACTGAGCAAACTGGCTGATCTGATGGCAGGTTTGGGGTATATGAGGTCAAACCTGGGACAACCTATAAAACAACATGGTTATGAGCCACAATGCAGTGCTAAAAGGAAGTGCTAAAGCGCTTTCCTTGTCCATTCGTTCAAATACCAACAGTCATTCTGTCTAAAACAACTATGATGCAGACAGGGCTGTAGCTGGGGTCTCCAGGTACCGGTGCAAGTTGTTGCTGTGGGTACCCTTGAAATCGAGGGTTGTTGCCCTCAGTTGAAATCGTGGGGATTTCAGGTTAGGGCTAGGGCTAGTGACGGCCCTGGATGCAACTCTTAGGACACGCATGTTATATTTATTTAAAATTGTATACTTAACCTCCGCCTTGGCTATCAAAATGGTTGTCTTTTTTATTCAGAAATGATTCCTCTCAGATTCATCTGTAATCAGAATGTTATTAATACAAAAATGGCTGCTCTGAACAGTGTTACTGTATTTTATTATCATTGAGATAAAATTATTAAATTACAACTATAATAGTATTTTTATATTTTCAATTTTATTATTATTTTAGTTAAAATATTAGTAATTTTGATTTGTGTTTTTATTTTGTTCTTAAATGTCTATACAGTTTTTCATTTTTATTTCAAGTTTTAGTTATTTGATTATATCAAGGCAAACTAAATGAAAATGAGAAATGTCTTGGCAACTAGCTGAAACAAAATAAGTTTGAGTTCTTCATATTTTGTTTTATTTCAGTTAACGTTCATTTCATTTCAATTAACAAAAATGTATTTTTTATTTATTGCTTTAGTTTTAGTTAACTATAATAATCCTGGCTGTGAAACATAATAATATCCAATGATGTACTTCTCTCTAATATAATCTCCACATCACATACTGACTAAAGGCCTCATTTTATTCACTTCAGTTTTCTTCGTCTGTCTCTTACTTTAATTGTTTTATTCACATCTCTAAATACATATTTTGTCCTTGTGTACAATCTGTTGGAGTACAAAAGAAACTCTGTTTTAACAGGGTGTCTACAGATATGAAAAAGGCATGTGATCAGCTAGAGATAAAAAGCAGGAAAATCTGACCGCGCACCCAAGCCATGCCCCCGGCACTTCTTTTTAAAAAAATAAAAAAAATAAATAAATATTTTATCACATTAAAAGATGTGTCTTATATTGTAATAATACATACTATTGTTCTGTAAAAATAAAAAGCAGCATTTAATAATCATAATAATTAATATATTATATAATAAATTAAATGTATTAATAAAAATTGTTATTATTAAAGTACCTGTGAAAAGTTTGGAAACAATTATTAATGTTTTTAAAATAAATCTCTTCTGCTTACCAGGGCTGCATTTATTTGATCAAAAATACAGTAAAAACAGCAACATTGTGAAATATTCTTACAAATAAAAAAAAGTTTTCTATTTTAATATATTATAAAATGTAATTTATTCCTGTGATCAAAGCTGAATTTTCAGCATCATTACTCCAGTCTTCAGTGTCACATGATCCTTCAGAAATCATTACAATTTGATTTGATGGACAAGAAACATTTCTGATTATTATCAATGTTGAAAACAGTTGTGCTGCTTCAGATTTTTGTGGAAATGGTGATACATTTTATTTTTCAGAATTCTTTGAAAAATAGAAAGTTCAATGAACAGCATTTATTTAAAATTATATTACATGTATCTATCAAATATATTACATTTATTAAATAGAAATATTTTGTAACATTTTTAATGTCTTCACTCTTCACCCACTTTTCATCACTTTAATGTATGACGAATTAAAGAGTTAATTCTTCTCTTTTTTAAATCTTACCCCAAAAGTTTGAATTGTATCGTTTCCACAAAAATGTTAAGCAGCAAAAACTGCATTTTAACATTGATAATAATAAATAGTGAATGTTTCTTGAGCAGCAAATCAGCATTTCTGAAGAATCATGTGACACTGAAACTTCTCTTTGTAAACAACAACAGAATCATAAACGATTCTAATGACGAATGTTGCATTCTCAAATGCAAATTTAAACATCACAATCAAAGTAGCATTTACAGTGAATCAAAAATGAAAACACAGTACTGTAAGCAAGCTTGCAGCGCGTCATATAATTACATCACAGCCGTTGCGATTTTATATTAAATTCTCACCACCATTCATAAAAAAGTTACCGGGCGAGTAACACGTTTCAGCGCTGATTCTACTCTACTTTATATGTCTCGTCTAAAAACGCATCGAAAACGCGTCGGCGCAGCATTCTCCTTTCCAAAGCACTCGGGAGCTTGTGCTGCGGTGGCGTCTGCCGTTACTAAGCAACCGTGAGCTGCGCTCTCCATGACGACACGGTAGTTTGTTTCAGCAAAGGATATATGGATTTCCCGCACCGAAAATCACTTGCAGTAGCTCTGCTACAGCAGATTTATTTAAAAATGTTTATCCGTGTACAGCTCTGATCAGATATTCCTACATCTTGGCTGAGCTTTGTCCTGCAGATGGCGCCGTGTGAGAATTTTTTTTTTTTTTGCGGTAATGCGACGGAAAATATTTAAGACCTATCGAATCTGAATTTAAGACATTTTAAGACTTTTTAAGGTCTTTTATTATGAAAAATATATTTAAGACTTTTTAAGGACCCGCGGCCACCCTGTTTAAGTGTGGATGGCTGATTATAAATTAATAATTAGAACGAATGAGGGAGGGATGACAATTTTGTATCAGATACAACCATGAATGCCAGCAAATCCCATCACCCTTTCTACTAACACACACACACACACACACACATGCACGCACGCACGTCTGGTTCACTATTCTTGTAGGGACTCTCCATACTCTCCATTTTTATACTGTACAAACTGTATATTCTATCCCCTAACCCTAACCCTAACCCTACCCATCACAGAAAACTTTAGGCATTTTTACATTTTCAAAAAAACATAATTTAGTATGTTTATTAATCAATTTCCCCCATGGGGACTGCTGGCTGGTGCCCACAATGTAGGTGATTTCAGGTTTTACTATCCTTGTGGGGAACATTTGGTCCCCACAATGTAATATAAACCTGAACACACACACAGTCTCCTTTCCAACCCTTCATTCTGCATGCAGCACGCATAAAACCCCAGATCACCATCAGGTTAGACAGACACACACATTAGAGACACACACGGTCCAGAAACCACACTGTGTGCATTCCCAGCAGGCCTTGGCTCTCAGCACGGGTGTGGTTGAGAGGTCATCACTCACTGTGAATCAGGTGATAATAGAATGCTCTGACTTTCTTCTCCCTAAATGAGGGGTCACAGGGGAGCTGGAACATATTAAACCCTCTTTATCGGCTCTCCAGTTATCGATCACAGCTGGGTGGAACGTTTTAAATAGACAAGGACATCGTTAGAACATGTAACATGGCCCTAATCTTGATTTTACATACGGACAGGGTGTTTACAGATAAAAAAAAAAAAAAACTGTTCTGTGATGGGCATCAAACACATAGCCTGACATCATAGAGTCGTGCTGAGCTCTGCTATCTGTTTCATTTATTGAGACAAAAGACGGTGCCACCAGGCACTGGATTCTTCTATTCCGCAGAGAGAAGAACAAAAGAAAGAGATGAGAGGAGTAGAGGGAGGAGTAAAGTGATACAGTACGATTTCTCTCTCTTTCATGGCAGAGAAAGCTGGGTCATCTCTCTAACTACAGGCTAAAAGAAGACCATTATAGAGGACAGCACTTGAAGGCAAATGCGCTCTTTCTCAACCTCTTTCCAGCTGCTACCTGCTACAGCTGAAAGCTTGATAAGATCTGGAGATGATGTAGAGATTAAGCTTAATGCTTGATGTTACCCTCTTCCACAGTTGAGTCCAGCTGAGTGACTTTGATAGCCAGCAGGTCCACTCTCTCCTGCAGGTTATTCATACGCATGTAGAAACTGTTGGCTTCATTAAACAGCTCTCCAAAGATGTCCTCTGCATGACGACCTGCAAGACAAATGGCAAAGAGATTGGCATGCTGAAAAGATCAACTGAATTTCCACTCTGGTTTTGTGTTGGTCTTGCAAGTGGACCAGCACAGCGATACTGTTCATCAGCAAAACTTGATTAAGCTGGTGGACCAGAATAGTGTCTTCTGATTAAACAGGTTTACATGCTGGTAAAACTAGATAAAGACCCTGGTTAAGAAACAATTTTCTTGTGTCATCACTGGCTATGTTTACATGCACGCTTTTTGCTTCAATCTGAATGAATTCATTTCGATTGATGAATCTCAACGTAGTGTTTACATGAATGCTAAATAAAGTGATTGGGTTGATGTGCACATTTATATGTCACAAGCTTTCTAATCGGAATAGATTTTTTGACATGCGCACACTGCATGAATATACAGAGTTTCCAGCTGTTTCTGTATAATAACCATTCTCCTACATTTTTTTAACAGCAGACAATATTTATCCATTTCTGGTCATAATTTGGAGACAATGAGCCTATGAACCATTGTGCCGTGCTGCTTATCAATCAGTGAAAATGCCCTCCCCTTGGCCAAAACCTGTCGCCTGTGAATGGGTATGAACCAAGGCATGAAAGGTATGATGAGTATGAGACTAGGAAACAAGGACTGGTGTGACGTTGTCCTGCTCCACTTCACAGATGATGAGCGAAAAGAGTCACTGCATATGCGCAGTACTTTCCAGTTTTGGTTTTCAATTCGATCAAGTGTTTACACGCCCTCTTGATCGGGTTAGAAAATGAGTAAACCATCCCTTCCAATACGATCGAAATTTCATTTAAATCGAGCTCAATCGGATTGATTAAGGTGTTTACATGAAGGCTTTTCAGTACGATTGAGCCATCAATCTGATTACTACTAACGGGTTATTTGGTTGCATGTAAATGTAGCCACTGTCTCTGTTTAATTATATATTAAAATATTTTAGTAAAAAAATAAATAAAAATAAAAAATTGTAGATGAATATATATTTTAAAATTTCTGCATGTTATATTGGTGCACATTAATGAAAATGATTAAATACAATTCCTCCTTGTTTTATTTAATAAAATGAAGTGTGGAAAAGATGCTTGGTTATTTTAACTATATTTTCATGGTGTTTACATCAAACATTTTGTATAATAACTTGACTACAATGACAGTCTGGTTGAATGACTGTTCCCCTGACTGATAAAGATACAGTTTTATTTTTCAGTTATACTGTGTAGCCCTAGAGACCAGACTGTTGGGTGAGAGCCTCCAATATTGTGAGATAACCAAATGTGAATTATTTCAACAGATAACATTATTATATAAAAGAACAAATAATTCAACAAGAGAGAAAAGAAAAGCAGGGTGCCACCCACTCAAGCTTCCCAGTTGTTTGATGATGGCCGCTAGGGTGCTGTTGGTGACACACTCCAGCTCACTGGGCACTCCATCAGGCAGAGCTCCTCGACACAGGTGCTTGGGCTCGATGCTCCTCTTCACTAGCGGCATGACTGACTACTGCTGTGAGAGAGAAACAGTGAGACCAGTTAAGACACAAATAAACCAAATTATGAGTCATTTCCAGAGCTATAAAACAAACATCCATTTAAACCGAGTACTCACAGTCCAAAAAAAAAAAAAAAAAAAAAAAAATTAATAATAATTATACACACACATATAGTAAAAATATTATTGTATATACACTGTATATTTTTAAAATGTTTTACATTTACAAAATGTAAAACTATACTATATTTGTTTTAAAAATATATAATTTCCTGAATTGACAATATAACATTTTTTACTTGGATTTTCTTTAAAATAACAAATACTACAAATGTATTAGGTTTTTAATTGTTGAAAAATTAATAACTATAAATTAAACTATAAAATAGCTATGAAATAAAAAAAATAATCATCCTTCCTCACAGCCAATATAAAAATATTAAAGCTATTAAAGCGACCTGTCCAGAACTCTGTCACATGGCCATGGGTCATCATTATTGTTATGCCCTGCTTTTATCATTTGTTTACTGTACAAATGAAAGATATTTTAAAGGTAAAAGTTTTAATATGAAATTTGAAATCAGTTCTATAACATCAAATCTCACAACCTGATATGATTACATTGTCTTTCCTGCTTAAGTGTGTTGTGCTGGAAAAAAAAAAAAAAAAAAAAAAAAAAAAAACAAACAAAAACATTCACCAGTAGTTAACCTGGGTCCATATTTCTAAAACAGATCTAAACCACAAACAAACACTAATAAAGACAGTCACTGGCATCACACACACTGATGCAGATGCAATGGTTCAGTGACCTGGGCACACAGACAACATAGCCTGGCAACAAAAGAGGACGGGTATGCTGCTAATGAGACATGAAAAAATTTCTGCTGCGCAGGCCGGCCCCCTCCCACCTCAGGAATGCTGTCACTCAATACTCTGTAAAGGGCAGTGTTGGGCACGTTACTTTAAAAAAGTGATTAGTTATAGTTACTAGTTACTTCTCACAAATAGTAACTGAGTTAGTAACGGAGTTACATCATTATAAAAGTAACTAATTACCAGGGAAAGTAACTGTTGCGTTACCTAATAAGAAAAAAAAAAATAATTAAAATAGGCCTATGTCAAATAACTTGGATGCCCCCAATATTAAGTCTAAAAATAAATTATTCTTGATCCGACTCGTGACTCATGACACGACATGAAATTTCTCTGTACTATAGCCTACTATACGTGTTGGTAGCCATTAAAGAAAACGTAGTTTCAGCACATGCCTATAGGCCTATGGTGGCAGCACGGTCAGGGCGGCAAGAAAGAGAGGGATTTTTAATTTTATTTATTTATTTATTTTTTGGACATTCGTTTGGAATTATTTCACTTATCAAAAAAGTTATCACCCGATTAGTTATTCGAAATCTAAATTAACTTTCCTTCCTTCTACTAAGTACCAAAACTCGCCCCAACCAAGAGCGGCATATCGGTCTACATGCAACGTAGCCAATCACATACATACAGTATCTGTTGATTTCGCAATGGCCAATCAGAGGTGTTTACATTATCACTGGTGAGTGGAATGGATTCAGAGTTCTGCGCGCTCGCAAATTCTCTCATAATAAACAAAGTGTAGATATTATGTAAATAAGAAATTCATTATGCAGACACCTTCATTTATTATAACAGAACTTTCTGAGATTGCGATAAAGTGATTATAGAGGGAGCGCTCTTTGCGAGCTTTCTGCCATGCCAAATCCCTTATACAGTATGCTTATTTTTCTGTTAAAATTAAAGTCCCCCTGTAGTCAATTATTTTATCCCTTAAAACTCATCTTTGATCACAAAAATGACATATTTAAAAAAAATTCAAGTGAAAAAAAATTCTTCATGCCTTAAAATAGCTTGAATGTAACTCTACACCCTTGCCTCATTTAATATACACGGATCAATGAATATGCAAATTAGTCTACTGTTGCTGTAGTAATGAGCAATTTGTTGTTTGTTTTGGATATTTAAGAAAAAAGCTTGCTTCGCTTCGTATATTCAGTTTAACAGCCGTGCAACTGAACTGCTCACATATTTTCTGATGCTTAAATTGTGTTTTAAATTATGAATTGGTAAAACGCCTTTGCAAAACGGTCTGAATCCACTTGCATTCGTTTGGACTGCTCTCTCACTGAATCACCTGAAGCGATTTCTCAGTAAAACAGACAGTACCAAGAGGAACAAGCAGCCGTTTTCCTCTGTGAATATGCGCTAAATGGATGTTTGACAATTTCGTTGCTTTTTGGAGTTTTCAGATTTAAAAAACATTCAGATGAAATCCTGCAGGCGCCCATGCCTTCTCCATACATGAAATAAATGCACATCCTTAAATGAGCGTGGATTTCCAGCGTATTTACTTGAACTTATCAGGTAGGCTAATATCTATGGTTTTGATCCATTCCAGAGGCGGCCAAAATCAGAATTTATAATGGACTGAATAGCTCTCTCAGAACTTGAAATGCCACTCTGACTGACATATGCACATGAATCACGGTCACATGCACACGCTCAGAGCAATATTGTTTTAGCTATGTTTTATAGTATTAAAATATTACGAAGGACAAAAACATGAACTTTATTGGCTTTACTTCAAGTCAGCTGTCACTTTACTTTGGCTCGAGCCCCTATGCGCTCACACACTTGGCACAGTCCATGTGACGGTTGCTTGACTACGTTATCAAACAGCTAATAATGTGTTGCTAATGTTACAGAAACCATGTTCACATTCACGAGTCAGACAGCTTCCTTCTAACAATCAGTATCCTTACAAACGCTTTGAACAACTCAGAACATCAGTGGAGAAAGGCATATAGTTCATCATTACATCATAATAGACTTGCTATATTGCTAAATCTACACAATTTTTCATATCAACACAAAATATACTGGTATAACTTGGCTTTTCTGCTTCAGAGCGCTCATGGTTAATGATATGCTAAAGCCACTTTGTTGTGATTGGTTACAAGGTAGTCTGTGACGTCACAAACACCACCGATTTTAAACTGCGGGTTTTAGACTGTCTTTGGTTTACTGCAGTTTCAAACATAAAATACTCAGCAATGGTGCTGACTTATGACAAACATGGTTTGTCTTAAAGCATATTAAAAACACTACATAGACATATAAACAACATTAAAAACTAGATTTTCACCACAGGGGATCTTTAACAGTGGTTTGTGAATGTAGACGTAGGGCTGCACGATTAATTGGACAATTAGAAAAAGAAAAAAACCCCCATTGAAATCGCACTTAAATTATTTGGCTTAGAGTGATTATGAAATCGCAAAGCTGCGTTTATTTTTTATGTGCAGCTTGTCAATGAACTATGGCTCCAAATACTAATCCATCTGAAAGCACTGCGAGTTTGAATCGCTTATAATGTGCATTTGAAAAAGCGACACGCGTCAAACATCTTTCCAGACATGAAGCATTTATTAACATCTTGTCCAACAAAAGACAACATTTAATAACGTTTTTACTCCAAACTCACTTCATAAAGATAGTTGAGCGTCCTTCTGTGAGATGATGTGGCTTCTTACACAGAATAAGGCAGTCGTGTGTTAATTAGTCATGTTTAATCAATCAAAACGTTTCAATCTTCTGTTTATTCAGCTACAGTGATAGTATGGGATTTTCTGGAATGACACGTGTTCTACTTCGGCAGCAGGGCATATTTGCAGTTTCTGCACGAGAGCAACCTCTGGCTTTCAGATGGAGAAGCATTTACTTCTGATTACAGAGCAGTACAGCTCTGACAAGCTGCGCATAAAATAATCGCAGCCTTTGCCAAATCATGTGTAATAAAATTGTGATAAATCGTGCAGCCCTACGTAGACGCTTTAATAACAAATGATTTATCAGGAGTGTTTATGCTGGGCTGTGTAGGTTTTGCTGACACATAATTTGAACAAGGAAATTAATGTGTTTTTAAAGGGGAAGCACTTCTTAGCCTTCCCTTAGAGTTCACCCTCCGTCAATATGTGTGTGAGAGAAAGCGGAGAAGTCACGTAGCTCAACTTTTTATGTGCGTAATATTTATATATGCCATTTATTTATAACCTCTATTTATAACAAAGAGCTGTGAACGGGCAAGTGACGGAATTTAGGTGTGAGAACCGCTTGCACACCGTCGCTTCGCCACTACTAGAACTACCACTGATTTGCTGCTTTCATGTGTCTCTCAGTGAACATGAACTAGAGACTTGTGATTTGCACGTCTTTATGTCAAAGTATGCTACTGCCGGCCCAATTTATCAGCGGCCCACCGGGAATTCTCCCGAATCTTCCAGGAGATATTCTTATTATATAGATAATAGATATTAGATTATATAGATAATAGATTAAAAAAAAAAAAAAAAATTAAATTCGAAAAACATGCTTGTACATGCTTGTGTTTTAGTGCAAGTTTATTAATAAACCACTAAACAAAATCCCCAGTCTTTCACATGCATCTCAAAGATCGAGTTTAATTGTGAGTGTGACAGTGTTTTGCCTAGAGTGGCTGTTGAGCTTGTGCCGGCCCTGCCTAGAGGGCGGTATGGGAATGTATGGGTATAGGGTGTCTGAAGCATGAGTCTAAACACAACGATGAACTTGACATTGGTCAGTGACAGCCGATGATGTCACTACATGTATGACTGTGAGTATAAAAAGGCACCTGTCAAATACATCATTCTCTTTCTTGTCTTCAGGACAGCATTTGTTTGAACATGTGTCTAAAAGGTCATTTTGGCTAGAGCAAGTGCTAATTTTATTATTTATTTATGATTTGATGCCATATCAGCACCAATGGCTATATTCATGGCAATCAACAATATTTCAATTTTTTAAAATAATCATGATTACAATCACTTCAATACATTTACAATAATTTAACAATTTTGTCAACATACAAAATCAAAATTTGTATCAGCATACAAAATTGGACATATATACCAATAATAACAACAGTAATGATAACAATTACATTGAATCTTTCAATTTAATATTTGACAAATTCTAAAATTATTCCAGGAGAAACCTTTCTAAAAATGTCCATTAATATATTTTCTGAATAAAAATGTTGTCTAATATCATTAAAAAAGGACATTCTATTAAAATATGTTTTATACTCAAGAAATATTTACACAAATCACAAACCGGTTTCTCTTACCCTTTAAATAAATATGAGTGAGTTAGTCTTAATTAGCCAATTCAACATCTTGTATACACAACCTGGTTGTATCTGTTTACAAAATAATAACAATTAAGTCCTTGATTTAGTATTGGATTCACCTTATATAGTTTGATATTTTTGCATTTGTTACATTCCATTTGCCATTTATTGTAAATGTACAAATTCAATAAGGGTTTAATGTCAGACGCTGATATTTTACATTCTGTCATTTCCAACTGAAGTGCTTCCTTTGCTGCTTTATCTGCTTGTTCATTACCAGCCAATCCCATATTACCTGGTATCCAACAAAAAACAATATTAAAATCTTGTTTCTTTAAAGAGTCCACTTTTTCTATTATGTTGATAATTATAGGATATTCAGTTTTCAAATACTCAAGTGCTTTTAGGCAGAATTTAGAGTCTGTGCAAATTAAAGAAATGTCATTGTTGTTCCTTTTCTATTTGTTCTAGAGCTAAAAGTAATGCACAAGCTTCAGCTGTAAAAATTGAACTTTGTCCAGAGATACACTTGCCGACACGTTTTGGACCAATCACTACTGCGGCAGATACATGATTGTCTGACTTTGATCCATCTGTGTCGACAGGTACGTGGGATGGTAAACTGCATCTTATGTCCAGAAATTTTTCCTGATAAACATTTAGATGATTTACCTTTTTTTAATTATTATTTTTTTTTATACTGAGCTAGGTGCATCATAATAGTTGGTTTTTTAATATTCCAAAGTTGTATAGGGCGAGCAAGTGCTAAGAGTTTTAGGAAGCATGTTCATTTGTGTCAGGGTTATCTGACACCTGATGATACGCATGAAATGTGTGTTATGTGCCTTGGCGAGGAACATGCACGCTCAGTCCTTGAGGGGGCTAAATGCGTGTATTGTGAGAGTTTCTTGATGAAGGAACTCTGCTCTCGTTTTTTCCTTTTCTCAAGGGAATTTGGACAATCATCTTTATCCGTTTGGATGAGCTTTTTTTTTTTTTTTTTTTTTTTTTTTTATAATCGGGACATAACCGCCCAGCTCATACGAGCCTTCTGTTTCTCCCAGATCTTCATGGTGATGTGGAGAGATCTTGGGGAAAGCCATTTTCTGCTCGCATTCACCTTTTCCAGCATGCAAATTATGCTGATGTGGAAGAGATCCATGCTCCCCCAGAGCTCCACTTGAATAGCAATTCTGAGCTGGAGGCTGAGTTGTGTACCCTCCTTGGAAGCTGTCCTGAGAGCAGAACGTCATTAGGCCTCCTCTCGTTTTAAGCCCGGAACACACCAAGCCGACGCTGACAAACTAGTGGCGACAAAAGCAGACTGCGGGGTTGGCTCACGTCGGCAACGTCTGGGTCCAAAGTTACCCTGACACACCACACCAACGGCCAATTAGCACGTCCGTTCTGCGTCTGCGTAAGAAGCAATGCCAGCAGGTGGCAGTAGCTGAACAGCCAATCAGAATGATCAGATGGCCCAACTGACCGACGAACTCCGATGCCGATTCAACATGTCGAATCGGCCGAAAAAAAGCAGACGAGGACCAACTTCAGCCGACGGTGCGGAACACAATGAGAAAACTTAGTCAGCCGACGAACAAAAACTGCCCGATGGCCGATTGTCAGCTTGGTGTGTTCCGGGCTTTAGAGAGTCGTCTTGGTGAGGCCTCTGTTCTTAGAGCTAGGTCAAGCAGAAGCACAGAGTTGCAGGCTCTCTGCATGAGCCTCCTTGGTGCCTCAAAGTTGGGGGTGTTTTAGCCGCTTTTTGGCCATCCTCTCCCCTGAGCTCCGCCTGCTTTAGTAACAAGGCTGTTATGTAGCCTTCTTGGCTGGTGTAGGATGTAGTGCTGAGGCCTCCATCCTCTGAGTTCAGCTAGGGACCAAGTTGTTAGGTTCTCTGTGAGCGTCCTTGGTTACTGCTTGCAAAATGAGCTCTGCCTGCTATTAGTGGTTTTTGACAGGCATAGGATGCATTGCCGAGGCCTTCGTCCCTAGAGCTTGGGTAGGTAGTATGCCAGGTTTTTAGGCTCTCTGTGAGCCTCCTTGGACAACACACAAGCAAGGAGTTTTTCTAGGCCTCCTTTCCTTATTAGAGTCATTTGCTAAGGCCTCTGCTCTACAGAGCTTCACTTGGCCAGCTAGATCATGTTGCTAGGCCTTCTTGATAACTGCTCTTTATAGGGCGTAGTTAAGCCTCCTCTCACTTTGGAAAGTTGGTGTTTGAGGCCTCCGTCCTTAGAGCCGATTAGGTTAGAGTGCCAAGTTGCAGATCTTGTTGAGCCTTCTTGGCTGCTACCTTTAGGTTAAGACCGTTGCTAGACCTCCTAATTTGGGAGTCAAAACCCCTTTAATGCCTCCGCTCTTCAGGGCTCTGTCTGAACAGTAGTTCTGAGTGGTTAGGCTCTCTGTGAGCCTCCTCGGAAGGCCTGAGGCACTCATCCCTTCAGCATGGCAGCGTGGGTATTCCGTTCCCCATAGCACCCTCTAGTGGGACGCAGCGCAAGTTCCCATTCGAAAGTGAACGTCTCAGGTTACACATGTACCCATGGTTCCCTGAGAAGGGGAACAAGATGCTGCATCCCTTTGCCATGCTTCAGGTATTCCTGCATGCAAAATCTCGATTAACTCAGATTATTTTTGATTATATTTGTTTTGTTTTTGTTTTTGCCCTCATAGTTCACTGGCAAGGTTTGTACTATAAATATGCTTGACTATTAAAGGTGGAATATTTTTTCCAAATGAAAGAGTGATCTGACATAACAGCTCACTTTCAGCACTTATTTTATCTATGGTTCCTAACATTTCTTACAGATTTCTGCTCGTTGTAAATCAGATACAGATAAATTAGTACAGTACCAGTACATTTATTTGAATGTGTTAATGAGAGCGACTGCGTGTGTGAATTAGTCTGATGAAAAACGACACGTGGAGTGACACTCAAAGACCTCAACCGAATGGCCAGAAACATTTCTACATTCGCACCAGATCTCGCAGGAGACCACAACGTTCACACTTACCTGCAAGACATCAACTTTCACCTGCAGTCTTTGACCAGTGTAAACCACCAAGATAGACTCTATCTGCTTTGAATCACTTCCAGCCCAGAGTTGCAACACTTTCGGACTCGGCAGCCAGAAAACATCCAATCAGACTATCAGCAGCTGAAACAAGCCATCATAAAGGAATTCTCAGACCCAGAGTCTGATAACGGGCTGATTGCTGCCCTAGACACCAAACAAGGTCGGCATGAAACTCCCTATGTTTACCACCACGGACTCAGATTAGCTTACTTCAAAGCTTGCAATGAACCTGGGATGGAGGAGGACACCAGCTTCAAGAGCCTTTTCCTCCGAAACCTCCATCCGATTGTAAGTCACCATTTGGGCATTACAGCCTTCCCCCACACAATGCCTATTCAACAACTACGTGACCTGACAAAAAAAAAAAAAAAAAAAAAAAAAAAAAAAAAAGAAGAAAAAAGAAGAAAAGAAAAGAAAAGAAAGCCTTTAACAAACACAAGGCCTCCTCAAAAAGGGTTTGTAAGACCCCAGTGATTCTGAACTGCAAAACCCAGAACCCAAAGCTGGCACCAGAAGGTATACAGTATTGCCACAATGCAAGACCCTTCAACAAAAAGCTTTCCTTGAATCCTTGAATGCATGTGTTAATATTACTTGATTAATCAAGATCGCATATATCATTCTTGATATCTACGAATTTGTATTTTAATGAACTACACGAACATGCATTTTATATGTTGATACCTATGCAACATATTAGTATTATAAGAATCTTAAAGGTTCTTATCTTAAACTCAAATTACATATGCACATACCTGCTTGAAGACAAAGGATTGTAAAGTTTCCCTCCAAAGGAACAACTTCTTATTGGCTCACACACTTTCAGAGGGCTTGACATCTTCAAACTTTAAAAGATCACTGATCACAGGATCATGTGGGTTTTTCCACTTTCTGAGAAATTCTGATGTGAAGATGCTGAACTAGTCTTCTAGGTCTTCTAAGGACCCTTAAGTTTGTGCCAGGCTTCAGCCTTGTCTTTCCATTCACCAAAGACCCTCCAACTGGTTCTCTCTAATCAAGACATCATCAGCAAAGATCAACTGGAGCCTCAACAAATTGCATCAGGACAGTTTAATTCAAATGGGTGAGACTTGCAAGTATCAAACTTAGTCTCATTATTTGATACATTAAGTATCCTTACCCCTTTTAAATAAGGGCGTGTTAGAACTAAACTGATGGTTTGCTCAAGGCTGTTGATCTACTGAATTTCAAACAATGCTATAACTTCTTGCTTTCTTGTATTTTGCTTCAGCACTCTTTCCCTTGGTATACTGTATGAATGTAAGTGTCTGTATGTTAGAGTAGTTTAAGTGTTTAGTCTAGTAAATAAAGTCTTGTTCGTGTCACACGTAAAGTTTTTTGTGGTTCATGCTCATATACTGGAGTCCCTAATCATGCAGATTTTGGCTACATACTCTGAGTAGTACTGTACAGTAAGAAATTATTTCCCAATCCCCGGAAATGAACATTTCTTAGAATTAATAAACAATTAACATGTTCACTGGACAAACAGGTTAATTGACTGTAATATTATTTTACTACATTAAGATAATACAAATATTTATAATTAATTATAACTATATTCTACAATATTCTATATACACATTCTACAAACTCCTGAAAAATGCAGGTAGTGACTAGGGCTGAAACGATCAGTCGACATTATCGACAACGTCGACAAAAAATTGTCTACAAATATTTTTGTTGTCGAATAGTCTCTTGATCTCATACGACCTATTTGAAGGGCCTGCAATAACGTGGTTTGACCAGCGGGGTGCTGTAGCGCAATACTGCAATGCAGCCCTTCCGGATTCAGTCCAATAAAAGAAGACATTGCTTCGGAGTGCACAGTGCAAACGAAGTCGAACCCGTGAAATGTGGGAGATTAATTTAGCATAAACATAACAAACATAACTTTTAGCATAACTACAAAAAAATGCAAGTCTCAGCTTTTAAATTCTGTCAATTTTACTACGGGATTCAAACAATGCATGTGGTTTAAAACAATGCATGTGGTTCAATAAAACAGCTTGCAAACAAATATGTCACAAAATGTAACATTTACCTCAGGAAAGCCATTCAGTGACCATAAACTCGATAGTTTGTGTGTGTGTGTGTGTGTGTGTGTGTATATATATATATATATATATATATAGAGAGAGAGAGAGAGAAATCTAGAGGGGGCATTTTTCAAAAAAAAAAAAAAAAAGAAAAAAGCGCACAACATTACATATTCATATTTTTACTGTTATTAAAAAATTATTATTACAATTCCCAGACTTAAAAACACAGTACCAGTCATTGTAACAGTTGGACTATTGATGACTTCTGAGGAGGAAAGAAAACCTGAAGAAGATTGGTCTGTTCAGTTGGCTTGAAAATCATTAAAAATACACTTTCAGAAGCTGAAGTGATGTCCTTGTTTTATTTACTAGTTAAAGTACAGTATAACTCAATATTTTAACTAATTGCTGAAGTGGAATAATCGAACAAAGCCTACTGATTAATCAGTGTAATAATCGATGATTAGTCCATTAATCATTCTAATAATCGTTAGATTAATCGATTATCAAAATAATCGTTTGCTGCAGCCCTAGTAGTGACAACCATATTTACAGAAATTCTACGCAGTGTGTACGGAACCGAACTGAACAACTATTTGTTATTGACGTATTTAAACGTGCATTAGAGATGCGTCTCTCGTCTGTATGTGCGTTGTGCAAGAAAACCACTGGAAAAGTAGTTCGAGCTTTGACTCATTTGTGTTACCAGATCTTGCTAGAAAAAGCAAAAACAAGCCCATAATAAACCAAGATAAGTCCAAATGCTTTATATTGAAAACAAGACCAAAATATCACACCTGCTCACTTTAAAATCGCCATAAACTTGATCATTTTATGAACCAAACCCAAACAACAAGCCCAAAAACAATTATAATAAGTGGACATAGCAACACATCAAAAGCGAACTCTGCAAAGCAGCCTTACAAACAGAAACAAAACATAACTTTGCTATGGTTACCATTACCATGCTGTCAATCATTGCAATTTCAGGAGCGAGTCATGTTCTGTATACACAAGGAACAATTTATGGGGATTCACTCCTGTATTTAAATGCGGTTATCCCTCCTGAAACTTTATAGTTTGTACGTGTCCAACGTGGCCTGCATCAAGAGCTCTTTTAGTCTTACCAATCACAGAGGTTGAGTTCTTTTTTCCCCCTATTTGATTCTGCTCTTACAATGTGAAGCAGTACTGTGATCTGGTCATCCAAATTAATGAAAACCTATGAATTATTCCACTGGAATGCACCTGTAATCTCTTGTTTCTCTTCCCATATCCTCACTCCTAGTCTATCTCCACAGGGACACATTAAATTGTATTTTCTCCCCTATTCTTCACCTCTAATCTCTATTAGCATCCCTTACTGTGGTAATGTTTATTAATTAGAGAAACGCAGTAGAACAGTATAATTTATGTCAATGATGGAAGGAATTTTGAATTATCTGTCACTGTTTTTTAAAATGTAAAAATAATGGAGAATTTTGCTCGGTTGATCATTAATTGCTGCCCTGATCTCTTTTATACACACATACACCATCATAACAATTACACACCAGTTCAATAACAGATAACACTGCACTGAAATATTCACATTCTCTTTCAGTCTGTCTTCTCTGAGTCTGCTCATGAATAAAGCAGTAGAGATGAGTGAGACCATAGAGACACAGGGCTGTAATCCTCACTCCCTCAAGCGCTCAGCAGGACTGTGTGAAGTGTAAGTAATAAAAGGACGGGTTAATGGAGAGAGAGAGAGAGAGAGAGAGAGAGAGAGAGAGAGAGAACAGTAGTCTAAAACTATTCAATGTGGTTCTGAGTGTAGGTTACTTCCCTGACATCTGGAATCAAGGCTTGATAACACCAATCCTTAAAAACGTTGATAAATTTGATCCTAACAACTACAGAGGCGTCTGTGTGAGCAGCAACCTGGGAAAGTTATTGTGTAGCATAATAAATGCTCGACTATTAGACTTCATAATCACACACAATGTACTGAGCAGAAGTCAAATCGGATTTTTACCAAATTACCGTACATCTGATCACATCTATACATTACATACTTTAATTGAAAAACATGTTAACCAAGATAAAGGTAAAATATATGCATGCTTTATTGACTTCAAAAAAGCTTTCGACTCAATTTGGCACATATGACTATTTTACAAAATTATTGAAAGTGGCATAAGTGACCTTATCAAATCAATGTACACTGAAAGTAAATGTGGCGTAAAAATCAGCACCAAA